>JBBMKD010000034.1:9469748-9564860 GCA_037834095.1 Argya squamiceps
GAGAGGAGAGGAGAGGAGAGGAGAGGAGAGGAGAGGAGAGGAGAGGAGAGGAGGTCTCTGTCTTGGACAGAAAAATGGTGTCAGCAGAAAGAAGGAAACCTACAGCAAGACAGCTGAGAGACAGAGGTCAGCCTCAGATGATTGGAATTAATCGTGCAGAAAGAAACCAGTATCTCTTTTATTACTGAAATAATTCTATTTCCTTTTAAACTACAGAAATCTACCACTGAGGCGAAAGAATTAACCACTCAGACAGGATCATCTCACTTAGCTAATGTACCCTACACTGAATAGCCAGGGGCTGTGCTAGGGAGGCAAAACTCCTCAGTGAAGCAGTGAAAGCAGACAAAACCCTGCATATCAGAGTTAACACCATGAACCTGTGACTATAAAATCCTGAGGTGCTTCTGTCGGGTCCTCCCAGCTTGTGTCTTCCCTGTCAGCCTTATGGCAAACTTCAGTGTGTTTAATCAGCGTGTGTCAGCTGAAAAGGAGCTGCATAAATAGACTTTCAGGAGAACATTGGGGATGTCAAGAGACACTGGCAGGGGCAGGGATGAGCAATTTCTCTTTCCATCATGTAGCTGCATTCATGTCCTTGGAACAACCTTTCTGGGTTCATTATTAAGCATTTATCTTTTGATGTAGCTCTCTGCTTCTGCACACCTACATTTATTAACACCTTTTAAGCTGCAGCACCTGCTCACAGGAACCCTGGGCTGGGTGTGTAATCCTTCAAATGCCAGAAATCTGAGGGAAAATGCTGACTCAAATGAGTCATCCAAAGGGTTTCAATTGTCCCCTTGTGCCCCTGAATTACAAGTGAAAAAGAAAGAGGCAGCAAATGGGTTGCATACATGGCTTTTCCCATTTTGCCAGCCCTGCCCATGGCAGGAGGGTTGGACCTGGGTGATCTTTAAGGTCCCTTTCCCACCCAAACCATTCTGTGCTGTCAGGACCACAGGAGCAGTCAGTGCTCCTGCAGGGATCCACACATTGGGAAAACCAGGTGGGATCTGAACCACACACATCGTGTGCTCTGGAAAGTTAAAAGTACATCAGAATTCGCATGAAGATTTCCTGACACCTCCCAGAAAAACACAGCCTGAGCTGAGCTTGCCTTGCTCATGTTCCCAGCAGGACCAAAGCCAGGGCTGGTCTGGAAGGGGAATTGAGGTTTTCTTGGCAGCTTTGCTGTGCTTGAGCAAAACCAGAGGGAGGGAGGAGGGAGGGAAAGCTGGGCTTGCTGCACAGGCAGTGCTGTGTTTCTCCCAGCAAAGCCTTCACCAAAGGAGAAATGAAATCATCCTTTTTCTGCAGGTCGCTGAAGACTGTGGGAGTATCAACAAACACTGGCAGGGGTGGAAAATCTCAGGGAAAGGTCAAAGCAGGAGATTACTGCTCTTCCCCTGAAGGGTGAAAAATACACTGCCATTTCACCAAAGAGGATCAGATTAATTAAGAGGTAAACATATGCCCACATGCAAATGACAGGGGAAAAAAATCAATGAATGTATTAAAACAGAATATAGTTTCTTTGCTTTTATAACACTGTTCCCTTTTAAAGATTCCTTCTGTATTTTAGGCATTTTTAGGACTTGAAGGCTAAATAAAGGGTCTGCATTTACACTGAATAAAATACTTAACTTGAACTGAAACATACATTTTTGGGGGAGGAAAAAAAGGTGGAAAATGTGTCAAAACATTTTTTTTTTTATCCAGTAAAAGACCCATTACAGAGTCGCTTCACTTGATGCAGAGCAGAAGATTACAGAGCTCAGTGGGAATTACTGAAGTTTGCTGGAAAACACACAGTGCAGGGAAAGACCAGCAGAGGTAGAAATCTTTCCTTATCTCCGTGTTGTACTCTGCTCTGTGAACCTCCAAGTGAACAAAGAGCCCTTTGTTTTATAGAAACTAATCTGAGGCTTTAGCAGAAGCAGGTGGGATATTCTAGATTATATTATGTATTTACTCCATGCTCTGGAGTGTGAAAAAAAAATTGCTTTTAGCAAATGCGTGTGCCATTAAATTCTGACAGCTGAAATTGTGGGAGGGTAAATATGGCTGGAACTTGGTTCACTCTTTGTTGTTGTGGCTACAAGACAGGCAAATAAAACTACAGAAAGTTTAAGATAGAAAAAAGTACATGCTATACTGCTAATGAATTAACAATAACAAGTAAAGTTCCATTCCAAAGATCTATGCTGTGACACTGGGACCTTTTCACAAAAAAACCCTGCTCTAATTATAGTTAAATTCTATCCATGGCCACAGGCCCTGTTTTAAAAGCACTTTGCACCAGACTAACCTTATAAGAGAGTGTAAAAACAGGTCCAAATTCCATTGTCCAGATGCAAAAGAAAAATTTTCATGGATGAAAGAAAATTCAACTGATCAAGCCTTGTTTCAATGGTATCTAATCACGGCATAAAAGGAAACATTACGTGACAAAAGGTCCTCTGAGAGATTGCTGCAGACACCCAGAGAACAAGGAAATGTCCCTGCCCTGAGGATTGCTGCAGCTTTCCCTCTGTCCCTGGGGTTCATTTGACTGTCTAATGACATCACACAAATATTCATGAGGTTCTTGCTCATCCTGCAGATGGGCTTTGTGACAGGTTGGTGAATATTCAGACCTGCTGTCTGGAGTCTAACTTCAGCGTTTTTAAACCTGTAGCAAAGGGAAAAGGTTTGTCTTTTGTAAGCAAGGTCCAGATGAGCCAGGATTATCAGGAAAAAAACCCAACAAATTGTGCAGCTTCAGTCTCTGAGTTACTTTTAGGGCATAAACTCGCAAGTATTTAGTACAGTTTTTAGTAAAAAATTGCACCTTTCACAAGACCTTTCACCTTGTTTCCTTTTGAATCAAAACATCTTACTTATCAGAGCCATTTGACAGAGGGCAAATACATCAAAACCCAGGATACTCACACATTTCTCAGATTTACTGAAACCCAATATCTGGATCCACTTGCTGTTTGACCTGTGTTAACCAGTACAAAATGATAATTTTGAACACTGAAACCTTCACATAACTCCAGTTTACAGCCACATCTCCTTCCTGTGACTCATTTGTGCTCTATAAAAACAAGAGTGTTTGGGGCAGATCTGCTCCCTGCTAAATCAGTGGGTGCATGAGCAGGACTGGGATCTCACTTTGCTGAGGTGACAGGGACAGCACCAGGGCAGTGCAGGTCACCCCAGTGCTGTGTGACTGCCCCAAAGCCCCCGTGAGGCTCAGCTCTGTGGAGGGCAGGGCACGACCCTGCTGGGATGAGTGATGTGGGTGGGAACAGGCTTTGACCACGCACAATTTAAAACCCAATAAACACAAACTGGTCTAATAGAAAACAAAAATAATAAAAAATAATTCATAATAAAACTGCCAAGCCCCCTGCAAATGCAGTTTGCCCATTGGCACTAATGTTCTTCAGTGCTGACTGAAAAGGCAAAATTAATAGCAATAGTGGAAAGGACGTTTGTTGTTCTCTTGTTAATTTTATACCATATGAAATGAAAAGGCAAGACTGATATGTTTGATGTGTGTAATTAAAAAATGTAGAGTTTACACAAATCCTTTGATTGGTTCAGTTTAAACCTTGCTTTGCCTTAAGTTTCTTTATAATTTGACTTTCCTGTGACAAAGATTGGGCTTTTTTGGCTCAGTATTCTTCTCTAGGGTAGGGAATAAGGTGGTTGGCTCTTTGGAAAACTTCAGTTTCTTCTAGCGGGCTGCATATTTTCTGAAGAGATTTATTGTTACTGTCTGATTTCTCCTCTTTTTACATATATGAATAAAACTTATCACTGAATTATTTATCTGAAAACATGGAATTGAATTACAAGTCCCAGCCTTTAAGATTCCAGAATTTTCATATCTGTGCAAAATCAAAACCACTTGAAAATCTTTATTATTGAATTATTCATCTGAAAACACACCACAACAAAAAAAACTACCAAACAACAATGTCCCTTTGGTATCTAAAAAAACAGCCACAGAGGGCACAGAAGGGGAGATTTAAAACACCATAGCCTCTTCCTCCCCCAGGAGAGCCAGGAACTGTTTTCCCTTGGCTGCATGGTGGAGAAACTGGGCTGGTGCTCGAGCTCGGATGCCTCTAGTGCAGATGGATTTATTCCCAGCAGGGCTGGTGGGGAGACAGACTCGCTCATAGGATGAGACTCCTCTCTCCATCAGGTATAGAGTCCCAAAAATGTGCAGACATCCACAGGTGTGTGACAAGAAGATCACACAGGAGAGCCTCACCCTGGGACAGCATCCATGCAGATCCACATTTGAACACCACTTGAGAAAAGACCCTCAGTAACTTGAAATACTGATTTATTTGTATTTATTTTAAGGGTTCTACTCATCCATATCTGACTTTCCATCCCAAATGCACCTTTACAGGTCTATTGCCTATGGGGAACTAGGCAAAGTCAAAATTAAGAGTCAGCTAAGGTCAGGTTTGTACAAACCATATTAATTGCTCTTTTCTTTGGGAATTTTATTATTAATTATAAATAAAAGTACTTTTAAGCCCTTTGATCTGTGATGTACATCCACACAATGGTTTTGATGCGTTCTTGTGCTTGTCAGTATCTTGATGGACTTTTAAGACCCTGTGACAATTTGCAAATGAAAATAATTAAGTCTGCATATTACAGTAAACTGGGAATATTGCAGACAATATTCAGGATGGAGAAATGATTCATTGAAACCTTAAGTGGATGGATGGATGTACAGGAAATAACAAAATGAGATTCATCAAGGAAAAGAAAAGAAATTAAAACATCTGGGAAAAAGGAAATAATCAGAGTCACAGATTTTAGTGGGAGGAAGGAACCTTGCTAATGAAATACTCAGATATAGAAATGCATTTTGTGAGGAAGGGAAGTAACTCCTTCCCTTTCCAACCTCTGTCAAAACATCTGCAACATGCAATTAAAAATGTAAAAAGAAAAATCACATGGGTAAGCTTTAGAGTCCAGAATGACCAGTGTTTCCACTGCTATTAAATTACATTTTACAGAATTCACTGGCTCTCTCCTAACAGAAGCAAGAGATACTTTTCTTCCCACCAAGCCATCAATGACTTTACAAGACCTCAGTTAAATATTCCTGAAACTAAGAAGTGGGGAAAAAATTAATGAGGGATTGCAGAAACAAAAAATACAACTTCCTGAAAGCCCTTTTGATTGCGGAGTTCTTTTCCTTGAGGCTTCTCATCAGATGATAAACCATAACTCTGTCCTGTTCCAAGCCATATCTGTGTGTTACAGTCACTGGGGCACTGAAGGATCAATGTTTGTCCTACGAGAAATTCCCAAACTAAAGTTGTGGATGTGAATGATTTCATTTGGGTTACCCAAATGCAGTTTTCCATTGGTGTTGAGGCTGTGGGCTGGGCCCTGGTGTGCCTTTCCCCTTTCCCCTGCAGCAGCCCCTCCCCAGGGCACCCCCAGCATTCTGCAGGGTAACTGCAAACTAAGAGCACACAGATCTCACACACCATGGCATGTGGCACAGACACACTCCTTGCTCTCCTACTGGCAGAACTTCTTGTCACTTCTGGGTTTCTCCTGCCCTCTCTTATCCACCTTATTTTGCTGTGCTTCCTGGGCAAACCCCAAGCTGCCCCAGGTAACTGTCCCAGGATGCTCCGGTGGAGCTGAGTTTGGGGCAGGGTCTGTTACTGCACATTTTGGGGGGCAAAACTGTCTCTTCAGCACAAGCAGGGCTGGTTCCCTCACCCATTTAGGAACTAACCCTCTCCAGCTCCCATTCAGGCTCTGCAGCAGTTAATGAGAGCTGGGACTTCTCAAGAATCTGAGTCGTGTGACCAATGCAGTGAAAAGTTATAATTTAATGCAGCCATGAGTATTCTGTTCAGAGCATCCTCCATTTGTTAATTATTAATAATATAGTTATGAAAAAGTTCCTGTTCCAGCTCTCTCTTAAATAGGATTTACACAGCCATCTGGTGTTCTGTTTAATTCTTTTTCTTTCCCCAACCCAATTTGTGTATCTTCCTGTTAATTAAGTTAAAACTCGTGAAAGAGAAAGGTGCTTTGCTTTGTGGTGGTTATGAGCAGAGCTGCTGAGAAGACAGAGATGGGCACTCAACATTTGCAATTAAAAGAATTGAGCAATGATAATTTTGCCATTGGGAAGGAAGGGAAATGAATGTCACCTCCTACAGAGGAGCAACAGCTTTACACCTAAAGGTAAATGTTGACATAAGTCCCCTGCCAACATTAAAGAGAAACAAGAAAGGATCATATAGGTACAGACCAAAATGAGAATATAAAATATGAAGGCATCTGTGCAGCTGATATACAGCAGCAAAATTGTTTTGTGAGACATCAAAACTCTAATTTTCTCACTGTTGGCTGTCCAAGGGTAGTTCCAACCTCTACACTTCTGCCTCTCAAAAACAGAAATCATATTCTGGCTTAATTAGAAATGAGTTCACACACAGAAAAAATGTGTTCTACACTTACATTTCAAGTAGCTGGGTGAAAACAAATCTGTTAGAATGTTTCAAAAAAAGAAAGAAAAAGCATTACTATAAAATTTTCAGTCCAGAACACATTAAGCTTTCAGATGTTGACCTGCATGAGGAGCAGCTGAGGGTATCCATGGCCCACAGAGCTCATGGTCCTTGGGGCCAGAACTTCAGCTTAGCAACTCAAGCCACTTTGGGTTATAATCCACCAAAACCACCTGTTCCACCTTAATCCTGCTTTTTTATTTTGCCACTTCTATGAGCAGCTGGACTCCACCAGAGTTTGGTCTCACTGTGAGTTCCCAGCCTCTGCCCAAGTGTCCAAGAGAAGACCTGAACAGCCTGGCTGCAGCATCCTCAGAGTGCTTGGCTGCTCTTCCTGCACCCTCCCCCTCCTCCCTGTGCCCCAGAGCTGGAACAGAAAGAAATCTCTTATTGCCTGAAGTGTGCAAGTGCAAAGCATCACTAAATAAACCAGGGGAGACAATGGTAAATCTGCAACAATCCCATAATGTGGGCTAAAAGTTCAGTTCTTGGAAAGAACCCAGAAATCAGTAAATGTTTAAGTGTTTGAAAATTATTTGCTTTGCTCTTGACACACTGTTTCCATTTTAATAATTTTCAAGGAATCATTAATACAAAAACGCCTCTGGAAAACTCGGACAGAGGACATTTGAGTGAATTTTTTCCAAAAATCCTGGAGTACAGAGTGATTATTTAGTTGCTTCAAAAATTGTGAAGAACAACAGAAATACAGTATTTTTATAAACAACTTTGTAAACTACTGTAATTTTGGGTTTCTCCTTGCTGCAAAATATATAAAAGCAGAATTTCATAATTCTTCAGATATCTCTTGTAGAAAGTCCCTGAATTAGAGCCTTAAGCTTCTCACCATCATCTCATATGTGTTAGTGGCATGCTTTGCAGAAGAAAAGGAAAAAAGAGACCAAAAAGTGAAGCCTGTAAATTTTGATGCTTTTTTGAATGACTTTACAAGACTCATCTCAAACTTTGTAAATTAGGAAAAAAAAGATAATGATCAATCAAACCCTGGCCTTTCACTTGACCAGAGAATTTGAATCTCAGCTTTTTTGAAGTTGAAAATGAATGAGGTGAGAGAGGACTTTAATTGGAAACACAGAAGGAAAAATGCAGTCAGATAATTTAGGTGTGGACAAAAAGCTGCTGTAGGTACCAGTTGCAGGTTTACTGAGCAGAGGAGGTAAGAAGGCTCCAGCCCTGATGTGAATGCGAGATTTTCCTTAGACAGCTGTGACTGCAGTAAATGCACTGTATGAGCACAGTGAAATAACAAAGAAACTTGGAAGAACAAGGAAGATTTTATAAGATTTTGCAAAGGCCGGATGAAACTCTGAAGATGCAATTGCTCTTCTGTCTGAGGCTGGGAGTCCTTGACATCTTTCCTAGACTCTAGAAATAAAAATGTGATGAAATACGGACTTGCACCAGTAGCTGTAAAAGTAAAATAATGGATATTAAATAATATTTTTCAGTGCATTTCATGGTTCTCTGCAATTTTTCATCAAAGAAAGCCTATTGTAGGCAGTTGGTATTAATATGGAAATGTGCCTTAAGAAGCTAATGGTAGAAATAGATTTTTGAACCATCAAATATTTCTTAAAATTTCCTATGCAAGTGCAAATATTTAGCCTGGATATGAACTTAATGAAAAAATAACTCATCACCACTACCACCTTTTTTTTTTTTTCTTTTTCAGACCATTCTGAAGTACCTAAAGTTGTTTTGTATAAAACTCCAAGGTCATCCCAGAGCATGTGGTGCAGGATTATGTTTGGACAGTTCTCAAATATTCCCAGTGAGGGAGACTCCTCATTCTCTGGGCAATCTGTTCCAGTGCTTGGTCATGTCAACAGTAAAGAAATTCTTCCTCCTATCCATGTGGAACTTCCTGGGCATCAGTTTCTGTCTGATGTCTCTTGTGCTGTTACCTGGAACACTGAGCACAGCCTGGTCCATCCTCGCGACACCTCCTCCCTGCAGACCCTGGCAGACATTGATGAGATTTCCTCTCAGGTCTGTCCTCTCAGGTCTGAACATGCTCAGCTCCCTCAGTCTTTCCTCACAGAAAGATGCTCCAGTCCCCTAATTATCTTTGTTTGCTGGACACGTTACAGGAGCTGCACGTCTCTCTTGTACTGAGGAGTCCAGAGCTGGGCAAGGTCTAGTCAGGATGAGTCATTAGCTTCGAAAAAGTGACTTGAAATTTGAAGAATCTGTCCAAGAATCAGTTCGTTAAATATGCATAATACTTCACCCTCTCTCTGACCCCTCTCTATTATAGGATTTCCTTAAAATGAAAATGGATTTCAAAGCACAGGATTTGTACACATAAGCCTAAATATCTCTCAACTGAATAAAAAGCTTGCACCTGAAATGTAATGCTTCTTAAGGAATTAATTACCCTGTTACCATAACACACTTTGCTCAGCAAGTGTGACCAACATCAGTCTATTATCACATCTCTGCCAAGCCCAAGGCCATTTATCTGAGTGTGTCTCTGTCTCCCACAGACTGAACTATCTTGTTTTCCAGTTAGCAGTTAAATACTCATCTTACACATAGATACAGACTGGCTGCTGAAAAGAATGTGCTGAAAAGTGCTGACCTGAGAGTCATCACGAGACTGCTGAATGCTCCTGTTCACATCCTGCAATTAGTTTAACAGTTATTACCAGTGTGCAACAAGTTGCTGTTATCCAGAAAGGATGCTCAGCTTTCCTGGGCTGAGGAAGATATTTATACATGAAAAAATCAACTGTACATGACCTCCCACAGGTGCTTTAGGTCAATGTTCATGCATTGGGAAAAGTTGCACATATAGACAGGGTAAGAAATGGGGGAATGTCCCTCCGGAACCAGGTAAGCCAGGGTGGAAGTGCTCAGAGCAGCACAGCAACTCCAGCTCGTGGTCTTGGTATCAAAAGGATGACACAAATTTTTAGAGGGATAAATGAGCAAAGGAGCACAGGAGAATTCACACACTGAAAATGCTCGAGGTTCTGGCAAAGGTCCCTTGCAACTCAGAATGTTCTGTGATTCTGTGACTGATGATTCTCAGGCCATGGATCACTGGGCACTATTCCATGATGAAGTACTATCTGTGTCGTTTAGATTAATTCATTTTCCAAAAGAGCACCAGAGAAAGTTTGGCCTCCTGTCACCAAAACAACAGTTCCAATAACTAAAGTTGACCCAGCGTGTTGAACATCTGACTGAGAGTGAACTGATGATGTTCAGCTTGGTTTTGGTGATGGCACAAAGCAGAGACACAACATCCTAGGAGAAAATGTTGGCTCCATACTACGTGCTCCTGCATGAAAGCATTTAATTTCAAATATGTTTTAAGATTCCCTTTAATTAATGGCTTTCATGACAGGAAAAGACCTTCTCCAGCCAGCACAGTAGCACAGTCAAGAGGCAAAATGAAGCAGGTGGTGGGTTTGGGAGGGGAAAGAGAGCAGATGTTAGGTTGAAAATTTGGAACACTCTTCGAGTCCCATAGCAGGAGCCCAGTTTCCATCAATGCATATTGTAGGAGCAATTAATTGGGACCACCCAGGCCTAGAATTTGCCAGCATAACATTTTCCATTCAGACAACACACTTCTGCAAGGCTGAATTGTTGTTTCAAATACTTCTAGAAGAATTTATTTTTCACTTTGCAGATAACCTTTGCCGTATTAAAAGATGTGAGAAGCTGCAAATCAAGTCACAAGTTGCTAAAATTCTAGGGACAGTCCTGGTCCCACTGAAATCTTCCTTTTGTTTATTTTTCAGGAGGCATCAGAGAAGCATAATTAGATGTGAAGACATTTAATTCCCCAGGGGCCCAAAGGAAGAGCTTACCTTTTTGACCTCATATTTAATAGCAAGTTTAATCCTGCTCAGACTTGGCCTGTGGTGCTCAGGGCACAAATGGATGTTCACATCTCCATTCAGAATAGCTTCCACTTCTTCAGTGTCTCTGCAGAGGTCCAGCACCCCCACCACAAAGTCCTTGCATTGCATAGATAACTTCCGATAGTCGTTCTGAGGGAAAACAGAAAAAAAAGGTATTTAACTGTGCACTGGAAAACTGGGCTGCAAACTGGCAAGTGAAGAAAGGAAGAGAGAGCAATTGTGAGCAAGGTTACGCCTGCAAAACTACTGCCTGGAAGAGTACAGATGTACACAGCATGTTGATGGCTTTTCACAGAGTACAGGAACTCCTCCAGACTTAATTAGCAATGTCTCTATCAGCAGCATCGTTTGCATGACAATAGAACAGGTTTTACAGAACAAGTAAATAATTTCTAGGGAAATCTTGGTTTTAAACAATCAGTTGATCTCTGGTCTCTGTGTGGAGTGTCTCTAGGAATGTAAAAATATGGCCAAATAAAGGTTCTGCTAACTGGTTAAAATATGCAGCAAATTTTTCAGTTTAGGTTCTTTCCTAGTAATTCTTTCTTTCGTAACTTTCAAGAAGTTTCAGACTGGTACAATGAGCTGGAGCATCACACACAGACATGTTCAAGTGAATTATATAGCTGTAATACCAACTTCAGCCTCAAACCTCAAAATTTAGTTTAAAATTCCTGAAAGAGCATCCAAATGATCAGTGTCACACCACCTCTCCAAGTAATGGAACTTCAAAAACTCAACATGATTTCCTGTGAAATAATTTCACTTTGCAAACCCAAATTACACTTGTGGGGAAAGAGATAGCCTGTACCTGACTTGACAGAGGGCTAGAAGAGCAATTTCCCCGCCTTAAATTAAATTGTGATTGATTTTTACATGCTTGACACTTAAAAATAGAGAAAGTGGCACCATCTGAGTAAATGTTGTAAATTAGAACACAATTAAGGCTACCATTAATATCATAACAAAATGGTGATATTAAAGGCTCAATGCAACAAAAAGGAATAATAAGCATAAGACAAGCTTTAACTGACTTGAGAGATCTTTTCAAATTAGGTTTGATGAATTAATTAAATTCAGTACCTTATCTAATCAAGCCAGCAGCCAAAAGAAGAAGATAGTTAAACCTGGCTTTGATGAAATGATAAGGGTAACCTGGCTTTGTGCTTCTGTATTTTCTAAATTATCAATTCTATCATTTACACATAGCAACATATTAGCCTTCCTTGTTACCAAAGATCTCAAAGCACTGTACAAACATTCATTAATTAGTTGGAACATCATTGTCTAAAATACATAATTAGAGGTGGCGTAACTTCTTTGGTCAGTTTTTCCCCTTCAGAATTGAGATGATAACGAGTTTTTAAAATCAGTTGGTTCAATGACTTTGTCATGGGCTGGAGGTTACTTCTACCATGAAAGTGTGTGTGTGTCCCAACTTTGCTTTTCATGCATGGAGGAGCTGAGGAGAGCACAGAATAACTGAATAATCACAGAGAACCAGAAAAGCCCCTCAGGGCTGCAACTGGGGCATTTTCACAGGAAAGGAAAAAGCCATTTCTGATCCTGTTTAGGAGAAGAGGCTGAAAACAGCTGGGGAATAGCAGGATTTTACTGCTGACACCTTCTGCAAGGTGAAACTTGTATGTTTACATCTTCTTATGTTTAAAAAAAGTTTAGATCAGAGTTCCTCTTTTTGTCCTTGAGTGCTGTAATCAGACCAGGTGTTCTAATTGTGTTGTTAATGGAGAGGAGCAAAAACTTCAAATCTTCATTAAGAGGAGACGTAAGAATACAACAAGCAGATCTTTATGTGGGTGAATGCCCCATTGCAGAAGCTGGGGCACCAAGACTTCCATAAATGTGCCAAGATAAAGCATTAAGATTTAAGATGTCTTTATGTCTCAGGCAGAAACTGATGGTCCACTTACATCTAAATCTAGTACTTGAGCATTATGTGGATTGGACTTGTGGAGTAAATGTTTTCAAATACAGGGTGAGGTAAGGTCTGAAATGTAAATGAAAGACAGATTGTACTTTGTGGCTTCAAAGCACTCCTCTCAAATCAATTCCATGCTTTAATCTTCCCCACACCAAGATGAATTTCAATAAATTTAAAGCTTGCCTTTACACTGAGAGAATAGATGGCCAAACAAAAATATCATCCTCAAAATAACTACAGAAAACAGTGAAGGACAGTATATATAGATAGATCTGAAAACACGTGTAGGATGGCAATGAAATGCCTTGCTGCCAGAGGTAATGGAGATGTTTAATTAGCCCAGAAGTTTAAAAAAAACAAGGATGAGAACTCTGCTGAGCTTTAATACCATTCTCTATGTACTGTTTGCAAAGTTTACAAGCTCATCTCTTAACCAGCACATTTTAGGTAATTCTTATCATCATTTCCACATCATCTGAGCAACTAGTTTGCATTAAATTAGATTATTTTCCCTCTTCTCCTTTCTTTAAGGAAAGAGGTTTAGTAGCAACTAGGAAAGTGCTTCCAAAGCATCTGCAAATGGCAGGTTCCCAGCTGACAAACTTTATCAAGACCCAACTTTATGCACATCTCCAAGCTTAATGTTTTTACTGGTTCTGTACATTTGTAGAAACTATGGATGATTTCCTCATTCAAAGTTTTTTACTCTAATTTTTAAGTAGACACAAGCAGCCACACATCCTATCCAAGATACTGTAGAAATAAAATAAAATAAATAAAATGTCCTCTAGCAATTCTGCAGCCAGGCAGGAGGGCAGATTACACCTCTCAGGAAACTGCTCATCTGTTAAGACAATTCTCAAAGATCACTGAACCTGCTGTGTCTTCTGATGATCCCTTTTACAAAACCATTTGTCATCTTTGTTCTGGCTTCCTTAATGCTCACAGTCATCATAGAAAATCCTGATCACCCTGATGGTAAGAACACACTCAATGACTCTCCTCGTGTCAGGGTATTTCTCTCAAGCACACATTATTCTTTACTTAAAAATCGAGATTAACAGAGGTCTGACAGCCAAGCTTCTCCTATCCTGGCTTGCAGAGCACAGTTCTGGTGACGCAAGCAGAAATTCTGTACCTGCATCTAAAATCCTGAACTGTGGGTTCTGACGCACGGGAAAAATCCCAAGGAAGCCAAGAAGATTTATTTACAAGCTCTATGGGTGTTTGTGCCAGCACTGTGTATTCCACACATTTGCCTGTATTTCCCACATTTAGAAGCATCCAAGATGCTGTTTTCCCTGCAGGAAGGAGTGCTGGGACAATGGATGGAAGGCGCAGCCCAGGGCAAAGATTAGTGAGGGGTGGGAGGAAGAGGTAAAGGAGAACAAAGACGCATTTCCAGATACTTCCAGACACTGGTGAGCAGTTACAGAATTTGAGGAAATGGCCTGAAGCTGTGTCAGGAGAGGTTTAGGTTGGATATTAGAAAAATATTCTTCACCCAGAGGGTGGCTGGGCACTGGAAAAGGCTCTCCAGGGCAGTGGTCACAGCACCAAACCTGACAGAGCTCAGGGAGCTCAACACTCTCAGGATCATAATGGGACTCTTGGGGTTCTTCTGTGCAGGGCCAGGAGCTGAACTTTGATGATCTGTGTGGGTGCCTTCAAACTCAGAGTATTCTGTGATTCTGTGATTCTCTGTGATTTTTGTTACACCAAGGTTTTTGAAGATCACAGCCCTGAGGGCTCCCGTGACTCTGCCAGGACACACAGGGACAGATGGCCACTGTGTCTTGGGGTGCAAAGGGACAGTCTCCACTTCACCACTGCCTTGCCAGCCAGGTTTGACCCCTAAACCAGGCACTTCATGGCCCTCCTGTCCAAATAAGTTTTGTGGAAAACCATCCTGGCTGCAAGCCTGGACAGACAGTGGGCAGCAAACAGGGTCAGACTTGTATCACAACAAGAAACTCAGGGCTGGAAACACAAAACCCAGCTCAGTTCTCCTGGCAGTGCAGTGTCAATAACCCAAATGTTCACAGACAATGACAATGACACACAGCCACAGGCACAGGCAATGAAATAACCCAAATCTTCCCAAGCACCCCAATTGGGTGCTATGTTTTGGAAGTCTGAGGATTACGAGGCTCATAGACCAGATGGATTTTTACACTGATGAAAATTGCAAATCACACATGAGAGATGCTGGGGCCTCATCCCGACAAGCTGAGCACTGTCAAGCCTCAGGGGGGAAGATGAGAGATACAACTAAGTAGGCAAGAGAGCCAGTCTGTTTCAAATAACACATGGAAGAGAATTTTATTTCCAATAAGACGGTGAGCAGAGAAGGATCAGGATAATGCCTCAGAATGTTACAATATCATTTTTTTAAAACTAGAATGTAATAAAAGAATTCCAAATTAGTCATTTCCTGCTTCTTCTAACACTGTTGTGCATGTGGAGTTAAAAATGTCTAATTCTGCTGTTTTGAAAAGGCTGATGGTACTTGTCATTCACTGCAATTTCTCTGAGTACCCTATCATTATCTGCTGATTATGTTCGAAATGAACTCTGTCATGTCTCCACATCTGTTCAAAACCAACCAGATTTTTTTCAGAAAAGAGCTGTTTCAGGTCAGAGGGGTGGAGTTTGAGTAAAAAATTAAGTGAAATGAGAAAAGCTAAGACCAGGAACCTATCTGGCATTTCTGGGTAGCATTAAATTTGCTGTGCAAATGAAAGCTGTAGGCACATTGCACAGAGTCTCTTTTTAAGTTTCTTTGAGCTCTTGGCTCTTTGTATTTAATCTACATCACACACACACAAATATCAAGGAGAGAAATATTGGATTGCTTAGATTAGCACTTTGAGAAGAGACAGCAGAAAAAAATTGGAGAGGTAATTCTGTAAATACGAAGACAATCCCTCCAAGTAAAAATTATTGTAGAAAGAAAACAAAGCTGAGAGAAAGGAGGGGGACAGAAAGCAGACATATTTCATGCAAGATTTGAAATGAAATTGTTAAACAAATTATCATGTCAAATATTCAAAATGCTTATAAATATTTAGCAGCTAGGATCACATGAAATATGCATGGGCCTGTATAGAAAAGATGTGGGACAGGTTTCCTCCTGGGTATTCACAATATCTTTGGCTGGCCAAAGAGTGAAAAGAACCACAAGGCCAGTGGGAGAGAAGGTGATGAGAGCGGAGGCTGAGGAAGGGCCCTGCCCTGATCCTCACCACGTAACTTTGCTATCCTCTGAAAGGCACTGAGCACACCTCCCAAAGAGCTTTGCCAGCTGCTGACACTTTTGGATACAGTTGAGTGCATTGTTTCCAGGCTAAATGCCTACATGCACAGCCTATGCCAAGGCTGTACAGTTAATTTTCCAGAAAGCACATCCAGTTGGTTTATGTTCTCTTGCTTCTTAAGTGGCAGCACATCAGACAATTATTGGAGCTCTGGGTATATTGTGCCATACCCGTGGGCATGTCTCTGAATTTAAAGCCCACTGCTCGTTTGCATTAGGCTTTCCCCGCTCAGGGAACAGGTTCCCTACTCAGGTGCAGGTTGCTAAATGTTTCTAGAGGTAGGAACAGATGCCCCAGTTCATTTTTAAAATGATCCAGACCTTGACTTCTTAATCTCCAGCAAGCATAATATAATATGCAATCTGTTCATACACAAGAGTTTGACATTTCAGAAGTGTGACTCTGTTGCTTTCCAACCAATTTGGACCCTTTTAAATGGAGCCAAGATAAACGTGGTTGTGGTTTTTCCTCTGAGCAGAGCCAGGCTGCAGCAGGGCAGAGCAGAGGGGCCTCCAGGCAAAGGGGGATTTTATATCCTGTCAGGAGACACAGAGATGTGGTCAATATAAGAGCCCAAGGACAAACAAGAGTGCTGTCTGTGTTGACATTATTCTTCTCCAAAGAAGCCCAGGAAACAAAAGGATCGTTTGACTAAGGATCAAAAATTTTCTAACTTTCAACAAGCCATGGAAATAACATCCCTTGCATCATTACAAGGATTTCAATGGCAGTTGCACTGACTGATTTACAATAAGACCATTTTTTTGGTGTTTCTTTATTCTCCTCAGCTTTCTAGCTGCAATTCATCTCTTCATATGCACTGCAGAAGCTCATCTCTATGAAGCATATCCCTCCACCAAGGGGATAGAGCAGTGAGCAATCAATCAAACCTCTTTGGATTTCACCTTTTACCTTCTGGCTGGTAGATACATCAAATCCTTTAAAGAAGCTTGACAAAATGGTGGTAATGATTCTAGTTGTGGAGTTGAAAATCCTTTAGAACTTGTTACCATGCTTTTGCAGCATCATTTGCAGGTCCAGGTATATGTTTAATCTTCAGCAATAACATTCCAAGAACTTTAAAGTGTGAATTGGCAAAAGCAGCAGAAAGGGCAGTTTTGCACCTCCCTGTTTAATTTCCACTCTTTTGCACTTTAGCTCTTTTCTGCTCCAGCTCTTATGAATTTACCAACTCTACCAATAATTTCTTCTGGGAAATTATTCATATTTTTGATAAATGTAGGTTCTCTGGGACCAAAACTAATGAATAAATTTTGGGAGCCATTTTTCCATCAATAAAAACATTAGAGAAGGAAAAATACTTTACTTTGACTTTCCCTTGGAACAATTCCTTTAAAAGGTGTCTGGGTGGTTCTTTTTTAATCTAAAATTAATGGATGGATTATCTGGGGTAGCAAAGGCAGGAATTGAACATAATCCTTAAAGAAAGTTAAGGACTGAGGCTGAGCACAATTTCTCACACTTCAACCAAAGTTTGAGATTCCCTGGCACAAGGAATTTCAGAATCAGTGCACTCTCAGCCTTTTTTATTACTTCTATTGATTTTCTTTACTATATAAAACTTAAAATAAGTTTCCTGTACATGTGAACTCCCTCTACACTGAAATTAATGTGGATGACTTGACTTATCCAAAGTTCTCACCCTGAACAGAATACAGTCTTTCTTTTCATACCTAATGAGTTGCCAGAAAAACACTTCCACCTCCTCTACTCCTTTCCCCCAAAGTCAGCTTCAGCCTGACAGGTACCATTACTGAGCATCCCTGTGCAGGGGCATCAGTGCTATTCAGCAGAGAGCTGAATACCACCCCATTCCAAGTCTCTGAAAATATTTAATTAACCTAGAACAGAAATTATATTGGTTTACATTTTTTTTTAATGAGAATATTTAAAGTCTCAATGTTGGCACAGCAACTTTTCAACATAAGATGGCATTTGATGTTTGATGTAGTTCTCATTCCTATCACCTCAGCTCGTTTTTAAACACATATCACAAATAAGCCACAGCTTTTCGTTCCTCGACTAAGTGAAAGGTGTTTTTATTCTTCTTGCAGATTTTCCCTAGCTCATTTGAATGTTTATGCTGAAACACCTGTTTTCAGAAGATAAACTATCAAGTCCCTGGATGTCTCATAAACAGGACAGGCTAGACAGAGGTATTAATGAAATGTGCATGCCAAACATGGGGAATGCACAAATTCAGCCAAGGAGAGGGGCTGTCTCCTGTGTCCTGTCAACAGCTTCTCTTTAAATGCAAACTGTGCATTTTAAAATAATACTCTGATAATTTTCTGGTTGAAGAGGGGTTTAGGATCTGTTCATGTCAGCAGTAAAATCATCAATGATGATGCAGTGCAATGTTCCAAATCCCTCTCCATGACATTCAAACATTTGTTTGCTCCTTGTGGGGATATGCCACTGAGAATCACTGGTTACCTGGGAGAAAAGGCCAACCCTCACCTCACCACAACCTCCTTTCAGGTCATTCTGCAGCTCTGGTGTGAGAGATTTATCAAAGCACAAAGTTACCTCTGGGCCAAGCTTCTCATTCCTCATGCCATCCATACTTTTTCTCTCTGACATTTTCCCATGTATATTACATTCCTGATCTCTTTGTCCTCCCCAAGTTTCACTGGGGAAGATTTCTATTTCCTACACAATTTGAGATGGAATAGTTTCCTTGCACTGAAAGAATTAGCTGCTGTCCCTCAACTGTGGCTCTTTTCAGCTCAGCTGCTTGAAATCTCTCTTTCCTGAAAATCAGATGGGGAAAAAAGGGAGAAATCAAAGGCTTTAAATTCAAAGTAATTATTTGCTCAAGATAGCTTCATTTATCCCTTATGCTGAGGTAAATTTGACACCTTCAGCTTGCTTAAGGAACATACTGATATGTTCAAAGGTGCTATGAGTCCCTCCTCTCATAGGAATTTTGGCTACAAGCAGCACATGCATATCAGGAAAAAAACTCCTCCTGAATCCACCCTTCAAGTGAATGTTGGCTTAACTGCAAGCCGTGATGGAAGTGATATTAATAATTAAAATTGCTCAATATTTTCCAGGTCTCAAACTGCCAACTACCACAGTTCTCAATGTCCAGCAAGGAGAGCTTCTTATAAAACTGGTCCCAAGCATCAGAGTGGATGAAATTCTGGTTCCCAGAGCACATAAGCAGCAATCAAGCACTTTGGAAAAATGCAATCCCAGCTGCTGAGTCCTGGCACAAAGCACTCTTGACCATATGGAAATTGTCCTCTCTTTAAGAAGAGCAGATTTAGAAGTCGTGCTGCAGAACCTTCTTGAGCAGAAATACAAATACAAGAAGTGCATAATTATATCTCTTTGTTCTGAAATGAGTTCAGATCCTGGGGTTTGGACAGAGAGAATGAAATGACACCCAGTGGGCAACGAGCTGTTTCCATGCTGCACTGGTGACAGCTTCCCTGCAACAAATTACATTCCAGAAAATTGCCATTTTTGATCATGTAAATGCCAAAATCCCACACATACTACAGTACCTAGCACCATTGTAAAGCACTATGAAATTGTTTGTATACCATTACTGTTTATCCACAATTCTCTGAATAGTCTGCCTGGACTCAGTGAGGATAAGTTCATCATAATTATCTACAATAACAACAATTACCAACATAATGAGGGATAAACTAAATCACTTCCCATCTGCATTCTATTTGATGTCAGACTTGAAATCTTCAGAACGTGCTACTTCGTTTACATTCATTAATATGATATTGATTCCCTACAGTGCCTTGGATGAACGTACCTGACTCCATTCTCCCATCTGCTGATCTAACATCATTATTCTATTCAGAGCAATCATCCTAATTATGCTCATTTGTAGTTCCAGTAGATATCCCTTCCCAACGTGAATAATGAGCAGCACTCTTTGGAAAGCAGTCATCTCCTCATAATAAACCTCCCAGATCCTAACCATTCCCAAACCCCTAGTGCTGATACCAGCTGAATGGTTGGCCATTTGGTGCTACTAATTAAATGCAAAGCTTACCCATGTTGTATTGGACTGATATTACGTTATGGCAATATCAGTGGTTATGGCAGCCTTTTCTGTCTGTTTTCCTCAACAAGAATTGGATTTTGGCTTTCTGAAAAATATCTCCATCTTTGGTGCTCTAAGGTGGACCCCTCATTGCTGAGGGGAGGAAGAAGGGAACCGAGTTGCTGTCATTTTATATAAGTGCACTGAGAAAACTCTCTTAGATGAATGGTGAGTGTGTAAGGGCACACTCAAAGCCAGATGAGCTCTATACTCCCTGCAGAGGACCCAGTGACTGGGATGGAAAGGCCCAATAAGTTTTTCCCTTCCAACAGCCAGCTCAGGGCAGCAGCAGCCCTCCTTGCTGCACTGCCTTCGAGTGCATGTACTAATTTGGGCACCAGGACTCATTTTGTCTTCCACGCTCAGTGGGCAAGAAAGGAAAACACTCTGTCACTGTTAACTAAACACAGGCAACAGGCCAAATCCTTCTCCCTACTGATCAGAGCTGTCTGAGCAGCTGGCAGCAGACCTGGCAGGGAAATGTGGGATGCTCCACTCTGGAGCAGCACCGAGGGCTCCTGCCCAGCACCACAGAAAGGCCCTGGGACAGGGCAGCCAGAGGAATGGCAGAGGTGGCACAGAGGAGTTTGTCTCACCTTTATTGCTTAGAGACTGGGGAGACCAGTGTTCATTCTGTGGGACAATCCAGATCATTGGGAGAGATTGTGGAAGGGATAAATCCCACCTGCTGATACACCAGGCAATTACACTGTACTGTGATGGATGTGATGGCTTATTCCTCATTTGTCTCAAGAGAGGAATCCATGTGCAGAGGTCAGCCTCAGATCAGACCTGCTGGCCACCCTATTGCTTCACTGTACATCATTCTTTCAAAGGGTGAGGGGGAAATCATGGCTCCAACAAATCTGAAGATGACTCCATGGTCAAATGGGTCATGATTTTGCCAGCTACCGAGTTTTTCTCCCATGTTAAAGCTGTTATAAAGACCAAAATGTGACAATAATAAGATTGTGGTAGGCTGACCTTTTTACATTTACATTTTGAAAGTATTTCTAAACTGTTTGTTGTTTCTCTGCTGGGTTTGTTACAGTCATTGTATCTGTTAGAGTCAGCCTTCTAAGCATCTGTACTCAAAAACCTTTTGCAGAACAGTGCTTGCACACAACAGACACAATGCAGACAGGTCATCTTCATTCCTAAACTCAAAATAATCTCTAAAACCAAAGAATTTTCTTAACCTTTTGTCTCTGAGAAGCAGAAGCTGCCTGAGGAACAGGTATCAGCACCACTTCTGCTACAAGAGCTCCCATTTAGCCAGTTAAATGCCACTTAAATCTTCACAGCAGTGACCTACTGTCCTTTGCCCAGCCATATGTAATATACATGACTCCACAACACACAAGGATATTATATTAATTGAATTTTACCTTATTTTACTTCCTTTATATCATAGGAACACTAATTAATATAACTGTATTTAACCTTGCCTTCACACAACTCCCCACTAAATGCAACAAATTATCTCAAAATGACAGGTGTTTATTTCCCTTCTATTTACTAAAGACTCTACATTCCTGAGTAACATGTTGCAAGCTTTATTGTACATCACCCTAACTACAAAATATTCAGCAACTGCCTTTATCAAAGGTAAATGACACTTGTATTCACTAACAAGTTTAGGTTTAAGAAGGATGAAAAGGAGATCCCTCAGCTCTAAACTTCTTCTAAATATATTGAATAAGCTTGATGTTACTGTATGTGACATGTCACATACACAAATATATTTCCTGAAAATTATGGTTCAGTAAAATTAGTTGCCACAAGGCACCTCAGAATGGCTTACAAAAGTCATCTCACATAACAAAAAATTAACTTCCAAATTCTTCATCACATCCAGAATTTTAGAGCAATGTGGGAAATCTGGACTCAATATAATCATTACATCAGGCTACAAAAGGAAAAAGTAAAAGTCACCAGCCATGTATACAGAGAGATATACACTGACAGGCCCAGTCCAACCCTTTTACTGCAAGGTTGAAGTCTCAGATTCAGAAGTTTAACATCAGATATTTCTGGCAGGGGAGAAACAAACACATTTATATTGTTGGATTTCTCCCCCTTTTTTGTTACTCTTTTATCCCAGGATTATTTATGTGTAAGGGACTTCACTCCACTCATCACCTTTACCAGCTGCTGCTTTTCAGGTCCCTTAAAAATACATCCATTAATAGGGATTTTCCACCTCCTCAGAAATGTCCTCATGATGGAGCATGGGCTGATTATTTGTAAGGAAACACTGAAACCCCAGGAGGAAAATTACCCTTAAAGCATTTCAACTGGTTCCAGGTTTTACACTTATTTCTCTACCTGGCTAAAGCATCACAGTGATTGGCTTAAAAGTTTTATACCTAAAAATGTTTCTAAATTGCTTGGCAGTGGTGAGGCAACTGCTGTGCTACTTCCTTATGTGGCATTTTTCTATTGCTCTCCACTTCTCAGATGTTTTCTTCCCTTAATGATTATAAGAGGATTCCATGTTATTTTATATTTTTATGATCAAGTCTGTTGCTCACCTAAACTAAAATCCTGCTCCAGGGACGTGTTCAATCAAGCTGGAAGCAGTAAGATGTAAGTGCTGCAGTTGCAATGTTGCTCATCCTTAACTGAGTAGGACTAAAAATGACTTTCCAGGGAGCTGTAAAGGATAATAAACATTGCACTGATGGTGTGCACACCGGCATTGCCAAAAATCTCACTTGCATTAGCATCACAGGAAACAGAAGTATTCCAGCTATACTCTCTGAGAGAGCCAAATATTTCCAGGGTTGCATCTGTCTTGCCATCCTCAAATGTTGAATGTTCCCAATTTTTGGAGTTTTTTCAGGGGAGCAAAACCCTTGAGACATTAATTCAAATATTGCATTTTTTTACACTGGTGCATTATCTGTGCTTTGATGTGCAGAGTCTTTTTTCCCCTTTCACTGTTTCAAAAAGAGAATGGGCTGGTTCTCCAGAAAAGTGAAGAAAACATTTTCCTGCATATAAGTTATTTTGCTAACTTTAAAGAGGTTTTTTTTCAGCTGGGAGATTTTAACAACAATGTCACTCCTAAGGTGGGTGAAATAACCTTGTGGGCAGGGGACATTATCCAATTTTATGTGACTGCTCAGTGGCTTGGGCTGCCAACAGAGTTACAACTTCCATGAAAAATGGCCTTAATTTTTCCAGGTACAGGTGTGGGTTGTAGATGGCTGAGTTATACCCTTCACTCTGAATCACAGCACCTACTACTCTGCTGGACTGTGAGCAGACATAGACAGATGCTAACACACCTTCACACACAGAGATAAAATCTGAATTTCTCAGGACCTCTCCAGATATCACAGCTTTGGCAGTGCTTCTACACCCCTATGAAAAGCTTTGAAGATTTTCTTCTCATGCAACATTTTAAAACCATTTTTCTTGGGCAATGTGCCAGGCAGACAATCATTTAATCACAGAACCTAAAAAGAGCACTTACCATAACAGCTCTCAAAATATAAATAAAATATATATTTCTTAATTTAATTTATAAATCTTAATTTATAAATATTTAAAGAGAGCAACACAAGAGTCACAAATTTGGTGGGTTTTAAGGGCAGAAAGACTATATATATCCTTTTTCCACAGTCTCTGCTACATATCCATGGAAAAATGTAACTGTGATTAATTAATTTAGCTCTCAAGACAAAGCTTGTGTAGCATCTATTATTAGTGAATTTGCCTCTGAAAAAGAACAGCATAGAGAACGAGTTCCTTCTGCACAGAGCGAGTCCCACTCAGCGAGCCAAACTCTAATTTCACTACAAGGCTTAAACATATTCTCCTTCTCCCAGGCTATTTCCATTATTGCTTTTGATTTCCTTTCTTATTTTAATACCTAATTTGTTCCATCAAGAAGTTAAACTTCTAACAATAGGAAATTTGTTTTCCTGCTTTACAGGGACTTGATTCTTTCCTGTATTATCAGTTGGGTAATTGGTTGTACCTGTTTATGCATTTGTTTTGCACAAGTGAAAATTAAAATAAAAAAATCATAGGTTCTAAATGTCCATGTTTTCATGGCAGTGGGGAAAATTGGCTTATAGGTGAGAGGAGAAAAAAAAAAGGAGCAGTTCTTTTTAAAGGTTAAAACCCACCAATCCACATCCTTGAATCCATCCCTAAGAAGAAATAATATTCTCACTAAAGATTGACCTGGAAAAATTATTATCCAAAAAACAATCACTTGGGAGTACTGACTGTTCATATGCTCATAAGTATTCGTATAGGTGATGCTTAATGTTCAGGCACTAGGTAAGATTGAAGGCTGTGCAAGAGAAAATAAAAACAGTAGTAAAAGGCAATAAATACATTCTGCCTACCAGACCAAATTTCTGAAGCTCCCTTCTGCCTTCTCCTCCTAAAACCCAGCAAAGTAAAACATGAGGAAAAAAATGAAAGCTGCTCGAGTGAAAAATACATCTCTTTAAAGTATGCTAATCCTATCTGGAAGAAAAATAAAGAAAAGAACAGAATGTCTAAAAAATTAAATAAAAACTTAAACAGATGCCATATAAACACACTAAAGCCTATAAGAACAGCTTGCTGAAATAATAAATATGAGTCATAAAAATTATTCCCAAACATAACAGAAGCAAGACGCCTGCCAGAGAATATGATGAGGGCAGAGATTAAGAAAAGATTAAAAGATCATTCAAGGAAGAATGGGTCAGAGCGGAAATGTTAAGTGACGGATTTACAAGAATGTTCATGAGGCTAATTAGGGAGGTTCCCATGCCAGTTTCTGGTTTCAGTGGGAGATGATTGCAGACACCAGCTCCCATCAGTCAGTCCTGAGAGCAAACAAATACAAGAGTTCAGCCTGGGTAGGAAGCAGAGTTTATAAGTGCAGCATTGCTGGTTGACAGTCAGAATTTTCAAGTATTTTTCCAAGTTCACTGCTATCCTCCATTCTCTCAGAGTATTTCCACTTCCTACTATTTTACTCTTCAACGTTTCATGCCATTTTCTATCTTTTTATTACTCATTTCAAAAGACCAAGAGTCTAATAATGATTATTTTAACTCCCTGCATCATGGAGCCAGAAATAGCAAGAAAATGGACAAAGTAATTTCTCTTGAGAAGTTTAAGTTAAGTGTATCCTGTGAAGTTAACAATTTATAGTTAGGTAGAATAAAAGTTGGAGCTGACTTACTGAGGCAAGAGGAATTATCCCTAACAGCTACAAGTCATAGAGTCTCAAGGGCTGCTTTATTACACTTTCAACGTCATGAGAATGGAGGGATTTGAGCCTCAGCTGCTCTGCATCACTGCAGCCCCAGAGGCAGCTCCAGCAGGGTCATCCCTGCAGGCATCCACACATTTCACTTGCTGCCCCAGCAGCCACCCATCCCTCAGCCAGCTGAGCCTGGACGTGATGCTCACCTGCACATGAGAGCAGACCCCCTGCCAGGACCTGTTTTTGGATCCTAACAGCTTTTAGAGAAAGTGCTTTAGAGGAAAAGAGCCAGTAAGAAACATACAAGTGAGAAACAAAAGCTGGTACACTGTAGTAAATGCACTGACAATGTTGGTGGGAGAAGTAAACAAAGACCAACCACCATATGTCTTCCAGGTGGTGATTTTGATCTTGCTTTTAGTAACATTTTAATCAAGAGAAACTGAGATCTGATTTACTGCTTGTGGCTGGTGAGATTTTTCTGAGCCTCCTTTGTGAGTCTCTAATTTGATTTGTCTGGATTGCTAAATGGAGTGATTTGCCTGATTTACTTCATCACAAGGATGCTTCCTGACACACACAGGCATGTGGTCTAATTTGAGAGGATGCAAGGCTGTAAAACAGTCCTGGCTGTGGAGTGGGATCTCACCAGAAAAAGGAGTACACAGTCACTGCTTTAGGAAAAGTAAACAGAACTATTATTCTGGTTTCACTCAGTTTCCACGATGTGGACAGTAATATTAAGCTGGTGCTGCTATTAATGACAGTTGCAAAGGCATTTCCTGCAGGCTGTTTGCTAGAAATTCAATCTCCTAAGGCTTTTGATGGACATATAAAAATGATTCTGTTGACTGCTTTTAATATTCCAGCCTTAGAAATGAGTCACCTGGCTGTGAACAGCTGGCAACTGTGCAGACATCTGCATATGCCTTCACACCAAGCTACCAAGAGGGAGATGGATTTCTCTGGACCAAAGAGGAGAGCAATTCTCATCAGCCCCCAGTCTGTACTGCCTTTGCTCCACTGGATCTTGGTTTGGTTTTTTAAAACACAAAATTAAAACCAGGAGGAGAGAGAAAGTCATGAATTGGTTCTTAATTTTGAGCTTTCAAGTGGGATATACAAAAATGTCAAAGCAATTAATTTAGGTTATCTTCTTTTCAATTTGGACTGCCTCCACTACAGGAGAATGTCACGGCACAAAGACCTGCAAACATACACAGGGACTCTAATGTTTACTTCTCCTTTTCTGAAATCCATCTCTTAGGGGTTTCCCACCCAACCCATTTCTACACGTATTTTCATAGAAACAACTGGTTCCATATTTTTCATTTTAATTTGGGGAAGGGGCCTTAGTTATTTCTAGACTAATGGACTACATATTTCATAGCTTTTTTTTTCCTACAATTAATAAGAAAACTTCCTTTTTGACAACATTTTGCAAAGCCGTTTCATCTGATTTGCAGCATATTACTGAATCTTAGTAATTTAAGGTGATAAAAAAGTCTACTCAGCTTCTGCTACAATAAAAAACTAAAAGAATGGATAAATTGGCCTACCACAGGTAACACAAGTTTCCTTCTTTAAAGTGATCCATGTGGCTGTTTTATTTCACATTTTTCTGCACAAAAAAGGCAAATTGCTTAAAAAATTTCATGTTCTCTAAGAAAATACCACGTGTATTGGTGTTTCATTTTGATGTGCTGAAAGGTGTGTTGCATAAGAGATTTGGGGCAACAAGCAGTAGGTGAGAGGCACTGCATTTATATTTTAATTAGCTCATGCTAACAGTTTTTTCACAGGTTACTAAATTACTATTTGTCCACCTACATTATTAAAATTTTGTGTCTTTCTGTTTCAAGGACTCTTTGTACCTCCTTAAAACTGTATTTCTGCAATTGCGCATAGTTTTTAAAATAATGTTCTTAAATAATCCCAAGTGATAGTTTTATAAATCTATAGTGCCAATTTTAATTACAGAACTTTAGAAATCTGATTCTGGGAAAAGGCCTATTTTAGTGGCAAAAAAACCCTCTCCAGAACTTGTCTAATCTCATAAATTTTCTTCATTTGTGGGCTTCTTAAATATGTTTTCAACAATTGTGTTCTTTCTTCAAAATAAATTCTTAAATTGTCATGTTCTGTGAAAACCCCCCCACTGTTTTATTAATACCCTATTTCACATCACACTGATTATGTTAATAAGAATAAATATTTTTACATAAATACATACCTCTAGGGGTTTCTTTTCTATGGTGAGAATATATTAGCATCTTGAGAAATTTCTTATTTCTGGAAGTATTAATAAACTAAAGGAATGTGAAATCTTTGAAGCAAACTAATGGTATGGGTAGGTACTTCACTAACATATATAAATGACTTGGAAAACTTGGAATTGCAGTCATTTGGCAAATGATTTCTAATGTTTTAGGTTTTTCCTGGTATTAATTTATTCCCATCTGTTTGCCAATGCAGAGATATAACCACCATGGTTCAACATTTGATTGTTGGTTTGCACCTGGAGAATTCATGTACTTGCCAGTGCCAGACCCTGCTGGCAGCTCCAGGAACAAAAGGAAGGATTCTGGTAGAAATATATTTACTCTTCTGCAGCAAGACACTTATCAGGACTGACAGGCATGCGATGCTGACGCTGCTCATGCTCCTCTCAATATACAGTTTTGTATGAAAAGCTGGAGCATTAATGAGACATTAATGTTGTTAAGTGTGGGCATGAGCCTCAAGTGCTTCCACGCTGGAGCAACCCTCACTCAAGCAGTGAGATTCACTGAGCCCAAGGAGGTTGCTTCAGTCAGACTGAATCCAAATAAAACTTCCCCTTTGAATTATTGTGCTCTTGCATTGTGATGCACACGGGGAAAAAGAGTTTGCAGAATTCTAACCTGAGTTTATTGCCCAAAAGAGCTCAGCAGTTTGGGAATTTTTTCCTGTTAGATTTACTAAAGGGTCACAAAGACTGAGAGTATGTTTTCTTTTTACTTTATATTGGAGAGCATAGATTCATACAACCATTTAGGTCAGAAATGCCCTCTAAGGTTCAGCTTTAAACCCAGCACTGCCAAGACTACCACTTAACCATGTCCCCAAGTGACACACCACATCTTTTAAATCCCTTCAGGGATGGTGACACAGCCACTTCTCTGGGGGACCTCTTCCAGGGCTTGACCCCCTTCTTTGTGAAGAGATTTTTCCTAATATCCAACCTAAACCTCCCCTGGCACATCTTAAGGCTGTTTCTCCTGTTGCTTTTCATCTGGGAGAAAAGAACAACCCCCACCCGGCTACAACCCCCGCTCAGGGAGCTGCAGAGAGTGAAGAAGGTGCCCCCTGAGCCTCCTTTTCTCAGGGCTCATCCCTTCCATCTCCCTCAGCTGCTCCTCATCAGACTTCTGTTCCAGACCCTTCCCATCTCTGTTTCCCTTCTCTGGACCTGCTCTAGAACCTCAATGTCTTTCTTGGAGTGAGGGGCTCAAAACTGAACCTGGGATTCAAGGTTCATTCAGGGGGGATGATCTCCTCCCTAGTCCTTTGTAGTCTAGAGCTACAAATCCTGAAACAGCTGCTTTAACACATGAATAGTTTTCTAAATTAGAAATAATGGATTCCTGGTGAGCATCCTACCCCAGTGTACTCACAACTTGGAGTTTATTACCCCAAAGTCACTGATCATGACTGTAGCTGCACAATAGCTATAAGTCAGAAAAAAGTCTTATGTTGATGGCTGAGCCACTGAAAATGAGGGGTTCAATGACTAATTTAAATTAGAAAGAGAGACAATGTTCTTTATGTCATGTAAATGACTTAGAGAAATACTGCAAATGACATTGGACATTTACAAACTCATTATGATAATGGAAATCGCAAATAACTTGCAAGAGATTTCCACAAGCTCTACTCTTACATATGGCATGATGATAAACTTCATAACAATTTATTGATTGTTTCTCTTTTCCTTTTTCATGAAATTCATCAGGTATAGATACAGCACCAAACCATTAAGATGCAATGCAATTTAAGTTATTTTACACAGCACCAAAATTTCTTGATTTATACCTTTTATCGTTGTAGCAGAACTAGATGTACTGGATTCTTAAAACAGCCTCTAGAACTCTGCCTCTACAATAGATGGCTCAATTAAAAGACTTACCTTTCTTACAAAAAATGAGTCTCCATTTTTTGAATAATCTAATTTTTTATTTCTGCTGCAAATTAGAGATTCTAAGCAATCACAGTGTGCAATGCAGAAACATAAGCTTCTTTTGTAATACTCAATGTTCAGTTCCAAGCATTTATTAACTGGAGAAAGACTATGATCTAAACCTATGCATAGCTAACACATCTAGCAGTCTCTGCCAGTCTTGCTCCCCCACCCCTCAAACAGAAACCCAAAATTTGATCAAATATGTGAACTACACAAGAACACTGCCTGAACACTCTCAGCCCAAGGAAAAAGGCACAGTGGTGAGTTACCTTAAATTCAGTTTCAATGTTGGCTAGCCTGGCCAATTCATTGCTAAGCTCTAGAGCAGTAAGGACAGGGTCTTCACTGGACAGAGACAAATAAGCAGCACTGGCTAATCCTTTGTAGGCGTTCATTCTTGAGCGAGAGTGACTAAAGGAGTCTTTCCTCTGCTTTTCCATGCATTCATTGCACTTGCAAAAATAGTCATGTGGCCTCTCAATCCGCGCACCTTTCAGGAGTAGGATGTGAACAATCTCATACTCCTGGCAGTGGGCAGCAAGTATGATGGGGGTAATGTCATGGGAGAACCGAGTCCCATCTTCGTCATAAGCATAAAAATCATCATCCCTGAGCTCCTGCTCGAGGGGGCTGAGCGTGAGGCGCTGTCCTTGTGCAAAGGCCGGGTGGTTCAATATTGCCTCCACAATGCGCACGTACCCTTTGCTGATGGCCAACAAAAGTGCATCCCCAACCCGGGCCAGGTTCTCCTTCTTGAGGAGCAGCTCCGTCACTTCCAGGTGCTCGTTGCCCACAGCCAGCTGGAGGGCGTTCTGCCCCATGTAATCGACGCAATTGAAGTTCAAGGTTTTGGACTCCTCCAGCATTTTCCGCACCACAGGGATGTTGCCATATTCTGCAGAGTCGAGGAAATGCTCCTCCTCTGCAGTCAGGCTGGTGCCTTTCTCGTTGAACATGTAGGCAGGGCCCCGGATGGCCTGGCGCCGGCCCTTCTCCCGAAGGGTGGCGTGCCTCCGATGCATGTCTTTAGAATTGTTGTGTCTCAACCTGCAGGAAACCAGACAGGAACCTTGGTTATATCCTAGCAGAGTCACCGTTTCACAGAACCTGTGGAAATGTGTTGTTATGACCAGATCTGGCTAGCTTTTTATGGCCTGAGCCAGTTATTTAAAATCATTTAGGACACACGTGGAATAAAGATTAACTTCTGAACAAAAGACAAGCTCTCCTTTGATTTGTTCACCCTTCCTGATTGCAGAAAGGATGCTCAGCACATCCTTTCCATTTAAAGAATGGAAATTCTTTACAGATAATTTTCCATTTGTATTGTTTAGAACATCATATTTTACATCATATTTAGGATTAATATACACAAGGCAATATTTCTCTCAATTATTCTTTTTGAATTTTGTCCTTGAAGATACCAATCCTAAAGTAAGTTAGCAGGACTCTCCCTTGTCAATAGGCCTTGGATCTGGCCAATAAACTATGTTCGTAAAGCTGAAAGCCATGTTTATAATTTTAAACACATGGTAACAAGGGTAGTTATATTGCATATTCTGCTGAGATTCAGCTGGTACAAGCAAGCCACCTATTCATTCCCTGTTTTTTCTCAAGGTACATAATACCATTTTTCTGCTTCCTGATCTATAGCAGTTTAATAATGAGCTGTCTAACTTACTGAAATACAGCTGGTGGTTACTCCAAATACAAGTACCCAAGTCCAGAAAAGAGTCTAGAAAAACAGAGGAATACTCCTGGTACAGTGTCATGTCAGTCCCCAGCAAGCATCTTTTAGAGAGCTACTGCAGAAAGACAAAACACAGGTCTCTCACCACAAACAGAGGGCAGGAGAAAAAGGGTCATAAATTTCCCCACTGATTACATGGCTGAAAAGTCCTTCAGCTGGAGCTGGTGAGGTTAAGACAAACTATTCTCATTCCACATTCTCTGGAAGTCCCAAAGAAAGCTATGCTACGTGCAGTTGGTCTCATGGGGGAGAAAATGCACTGTTGTATGAAATAAATGGAAATCCTAAATGTTTCTGCCTTTAAAACATTCACATTTTGCATTCAGAGCTGTCTCAGTGCTGCTGTTTTAAAAAATTTTATTGCAGCAGCATTTCAACACATTCATAGTGCCTTTTAGAGTCTAAGCATGTGGAGTTAACTGCCATCCAAAGCCCCCAGAATGTGCAGCCTGAGTAAAAAGGTAAAAATGACACCTCTTTCACAGACACATTTGCACTACCAGTAGCAGGATCTAAATCACTCGGGTAAAATCTTCAGGAGGCTCTGAGCTGCAGTGGACAGATGTAACAAATAAGCAGGTGTTAATGCTCAGTGGGTGGCAAAGGTTCATCCTTCCACACTCCATCTGTTCTCCAAGCCCGTTATGACCTTCAGTCAATGAGAAGTTCATGTGCTGCTCTGAAAAAATACTACAGAAGTTGGAAAGTGCTGTAGTGAGTGACGAGAGGGAACTGTGCCAGGAGAAAAAGTGTAGTACATTGCCTTCAAGAACAGGTAACAAAGGAGTAAAGGAACCAGCAAGAACCTGGTAAAACATGGGGCTATCAGAAAGCCAAAATACCTAAAGATCCAGGGCACCAAAATTCTCAAGATAGCTGTTCTTACGGAACTAACACATATTTCTCATTTTAATTCATCACATTTGTGCTGATCTGGACTGAAGAGTTTCAAACAATTTTTACAGCATTTTTAAAAAAAGTTACATTAAAATTTAAACAAATCATAAGAAATCAATTTTGTGACCTCACAAAGTTGAAACAGAAGTTCATGATCAAGAACCTCTCCCCCTAAGCTTTGATGCATCACTGTAACAACTTGATAAAAGCTAGTAGGAACTAAACATATCATCCCAGGCTCCACTGAGAGATAAAGTGCTATAAGCATCTTAAAACTATTTCCTTCCAGCATGGTTTGAAGTTGAAGAATTACACAGAGATGAGGGATACAAGAATAATGAAGGAGATATGGTTAAGTGAATTAATTCCCTAGACGGCATGAAGTTTACTATAAAGGAAAACAATAACAGCTAAATAAATAAAGAATGGAATTAACATATCTGACAGGGATATTGAGCTCTCTAAAGCTGAAAAATGCCTGGGGTAAGATTAGGGGCTCTTTGAAGTCAACATTATAAGTTTCATTGATTTCAGTGGAGTCCAAATTTTGGGAACATATATGCATACACATATATATTTTCCTCAGCAATTAGCTTTCATCTCAGAAGCAGTTCCAGCAAGGCCAGGATGAGTAACATGTGGTTAAAATGAAGTATTTAACCATATGCACAAATGCTTTTCTAAGCTGGAGCTCCTGTCCTTAGCTGTTCAGGACAACATTTATGTTTTAAACACATAGTGAAACCTTGCTGAGTTCAAGCAAGGACTACACATGCAAACAAACACTTCTGAACTGTGACTTTGTTAAGTGGGGAGTTACAGAACCAGAAAGGCACTTTAAAAATTTACAGCCTTGGGAGTTCCAGAGTGTTGAATTAAATCTCTTAAAATGTTAAGCAACTTGAAAGGACGAGCTGGTGATGACTTAAGCCATCATTACTGGGATCAAATGGAAACCAGTCCAGCTCAGGTAATGAGTGCAGAAGGATTGCACATGCCTGAATATTTTAGGACAGTTAATTTTATTAGCTGCTTCAAGCTGGAGGAATTCCACTGGGATTTTTTGATATTCAAAATCCAGGTATGTTAAGACAGCTGGCAATCTTATATTTGTTTTTATATTAAAGTGTCAGTACTAGAAGCAACTCAGAAGTATCAATAGTTTCCAACAGTGAGGAATCTATTAGATATTTTTCCTGATATAGAAGTACAGTTCTTGATACTTTACTTTTTTTTGTTAGAAAAACTTTTCTCTTCAGGTATGTTATTACCTCTAAAGGACAACCCAGATAGATGGGGCAGAGAATCTTATAATCACACCCAAAGTAAACATAAACCCACATAAAATATTACTGTTGGCCTAGTTAAGATTTTTGCCTGAAAAAGAGGTTAGAGTTTGGCCTAGAGCTAATTCACACCTGTTTGTGGTATGTGTAATAGCATGTCAGAAAAAAAGGACCTTCATTTCACTTTCTTCAGCTCAGAGAGAACACTGGTTTCATGCACAGTTTCTAGCAAACAGAAATTGCATCACAAAAGGAGGAAACAGGAAAGAACACCTGCTCTTCAAAGAGATAACGACTATCCAATATTTATCTTGCAATAAATGTTCTGCAGGGAATTCCCTACAGCACAGAGCTGATCTCCATTCCCTGCAGGTAAGGACAAGAGCACCATCATTCAGAGGACTTCACCTCAGATGAATTATGACCCCCTCTGTCCCCTTGTTCATCAGCAGAGAAAATCAATACCCCAGTTATCACACTTTATCATCTTTACAGAGAAGTAGAGATGAATAAAAAATTGCACTTTTAACTTTGAATAATTTCATTAGACATGTTCAGCTGTCAAACCCCCTTCTGAAAAAAAGTTCTAATTATGCTTGACCTGAGCACTGAATCACGGCAAGGGAAGCAGTAGTGCAAAGAGCAATGTATGCAGGAGCTGAAGCTCTTGGAAACTGAACCCTACTGCAATGTCACGACTGTATTCAACACCTTGTTCCATTCTGCTTTTCAGTTATGTGCAGGCAGATTTAGAAGTAAACATATTTACTGAGTGTGTGTAATGTGCTCACTTAATAAAAGCAATTGTGACTTGATTGCATTTATCTTGCCATTTTTGTTCAAAGGTGCTTTGGATTGAAATAATTCTGCATTTGCATACTTTATTGAGACAGCTAGTGATGAAAATCATCAGGCACTGCAGTTAAATACTGTGTTTTTCTAGGAAAGGATGCCAATGCATGCAGTGCTCTTGGAGACAAAATGGTCCAGGAAAAGAAAATTAAAAATTTCAGGGCCTGAGTACTGCTTGCAGCAAAGCACATCCAGCTTTCCATGGCTGAGGGAGCCACAAGATGTCTGGACTCCTGTGGGGAGTGGAGAAGAATAGCTCTTTCTGAAAGGTGATTTAGCTCATAACAAATCTTCCTCTGGGAGCATTTCAGTTTCTAATTAAAGTGACGAAGAGCAGGTCCTTGCAATTGGCTCTGACAGTGCTGAGACACTCAGTGCCTGAGAGGGGAACGTGGCATAACATGAGATTGGTTCTTAATGTGGTGGCATTAGAAACACACTGAAGCTGAAACTCTCCCTTTTTTTCACAGCCACACTCTCTTGACTGATCTGAGTGCTGACATGTAGGACAGAGTGGACATAAGAAAGAAATTGAGCTGCTTCACATTGAGCTTATTCCAGCAAATGCCTTCTCCTTGACCTTCCTTTCCACAGTGCTACAGACTCTGCCATTCAAGACCTTCTGCTGCCTCTCTAGTCCCACACAAAAACCTCTGGAAAGGCAGGGCTAACACCTGGAGCTGGGGCTTGGAGAAAATATTCAAAGACCCAGGTGCCTTAAAAGGCTGAGTTGGAGTTTTCACATATGGCTTTGAACCAGAGCTTTAAAAGTGTGTAGGAGAGGCTGAATAGTACCTGGTTGAGGTTTTAAAACATCTGAAGTCTAAAAAAGTATCGAAATCAATAGGTATTAGGAACTGCAGCAATTCTAGAATTCTCAGGTGATGTCGACTTTTACTTGTCTTTAAGCCTAAAAATTGAGCAGGACATTTACAAAGGCAGCTTTAGGAACATCTGGTCTCTGACTACACTTTGGGTTTGCTTTCACTGAGTGAGGAGACGTTAGCAGGAGTCTCCCTGTGCCCTTTCAATGGCCCCCTTTGTCCAGAAACTACAGAACAGACTTTGGATATGTAACCATTACTATGCTCTATAAGCTCTATAAGCACCCATCAGAGCAGGCTTTGATGAGACATTGACTCTGCCTTGTTGAAAAGAAAATTTCAGTTTCTGAAAGCCATTTTGAAAGCACTGCCTTCAGCTCCTGCAGAGTCTCAGAAACTGTCAAATTGACACTTTACTTATTATTTTTCTTTCTACTTACATCAATACTTCTGAAAAGAATCAGGGCACATAGAGGCTGCAGACTCCCTGAGGCCTCTTTGGAATTGACACAGCTCTTATATATCAAAGGACCATTTTTCTCTGTTAACCCTTGGTTCCACACAGAAAACCTGCCCAGACAAGACATGCTATAAATATTGACAAAAAAAGGAAGTTGGGTTCTATAAGCAAACACAAACTGATCTAGAAATCAATACATTTAAAAGAATATTTCAAACTGTTGAGAGTAAAAATAGTAGGATGTTTAATATTTTGATTAAAAAATTGAAACTTATTTTGGAGTTCAGGCTACCAGACTCCAGACTTCAGGCAAGGAGCACGGACTGAATGCAACTGCATACATTTATTATCCTATATACAACAGGTTATTCTGGCATTCCAAATGCTGCACAGGTTCGTATTGCCAGAGTCTTCTGATACTCCCTTTTTCTCCTGGAAAATATCTAAATTAGCCTTCTAAATCTTACCTTAAGTCAAGCTTTTTTTCCCTGTAAGACAAGACTTCTAAATATCCTTTTACACATATTGTTGATTTACTATGTAAACAGACTCAGTATAATTTGGGATTGCTGCCTTGATTGACAGTAGCTAATTCTGAAGTTTTCTATGTTTTGAAAAGCTGGAGTGCCACTTCATTTATTCTTGGATTGTGACCAACATTGAAAACCCCAATTCAATACTGTCGGCGATGTGGTCATTCTCCTACGTGAAAAGTTGAGTGCATGACTAGGATGTATTATTAGATTTTTTTATTAAAAGATTTTTAGATGTAATTAATAGAAATTTTTAGCCTATGCAGGCAGATACTCATTTGTTTGCAGAGTAGCCCTACAAACCAGATGCAGGAAGTAACATCCCCTCCCCATCATTCCCACTGCTCATACACATAAAAGAAAAATTTGGAAAGAGGTCTCTCTCCTTGTGGAATTACAGGAGCAGTCAGCAAAACAACACCTTTTCAAATCTTTTTAGGGAATGGCAGCATGAGAATGTTCAGGAAGACAATCCAGGCCTCAGTGGCATTGAAAAGTGCTGATCAATGGCACATATGAACACTTAACATCTTCATGACATGAAGCATAAGGTCTGAGGACAATAGCCTAGAAACATTTAGGACAGACCAGAAAATCTTTAAAAGTATCTACATTTTCAAATCCTCCCTGGTCTCTGTTAGAGAGGAGGCAGCTCTGTCTTGTGGCTTGAAAAAAAAAGGAAATGGAATTTGGCTTTCTACCAGCTATCTTGCAGAAAAAATCCACTGCTTTTCAGCTGTCTCACCCTCATCTTTCTCATAAACTAATCATCAGCATTTTCTTTCCCATCCCATAGAAATTTCATATACCAGTACAAGACCTTTGCAGCAGGAGAGACTGACAAATAATCACCTTTGTTCTTTTATTCAAATTCACCTTGTGTTACAAAATAAGTATTAGGTGACTTTTTTTTCCTTCCTTCCTTGTTTCACCTTAATCTCTGCTTGTGAAGTGGGCTAATTATTACAAATTCATCACAGAACATATGAGATAGATGTACCAAAATTAAGGCTATTTTTACATTCTCTCCCCTTGTTCATTCATCAATATGTTTGACCACCAAATGAACTGTCAAAAGAAGAATGAGTTCTACTTTTCTTCTTTTTATTTTTTTTAATCTGGCTTTGGAACCTAGGAATAATTCACACTCACTGTTGCAGCGCTTCAAAACTCAGGCTTGGATCATACTAGAGAACACAACAGAGAAATACCTGTTCATTCATAAATTTTTACTAGTGATGAGAGCAACGAAAAATCTCTAATTGTTCAAGCAGGGGGCAGTGTAACGCTGATTTTCGACAAGCAGTTCTATTAAAAAGAGAAAGAAAAGCTTTGAAAAGAACTAGTAATCTCTGTTCTGGCTGTATCTCATTTCCCCCTGCTGATGCACCCTTTTCAATGGTCACTTCATAGTTATCTCAAGGTAGGAAACAACGTGGAGGGAAGGACTCCTGACAACCATTAGACCTTGCAAGCTGTAACAGGAATGATACAGTGTCCCCTTTCACTTTTTTCGTTTTTTAATATCTTATTTCAATTTCATTATTATTATTATTTCACCTTGCCCACACTGCTTTCACGAAGAACAAACACTTAAACATTTCACCCAGCTAGGAAAGAAGACAACAGCGTGGCTCCAAGCCATGTGGCTGATAATAAACAATAAGCCCTCTGCGTTACACTGAAACCAAGCACAATTTCCAAGGGTAAAAAGCCGAATCACTTTCACGCTCAGCCAACCCGCCTCCCTCTCACCAGCCCATCCTCAGGCTTGCCGGAGACCGTGTCGCCCCGAGACGCCTCCAGCCACCACAAAACTTCCCAATAAGAAAGGAGCGGCTCAGAGGAGCCAGGGCGCTTCTCAGAGGAGCTGAGAGGAGAAGGGCTCGGGCAGGGGCACCATCCCCGGGTCAGCATCTTACATGTGCGCGTCGGGGCTAGCTCCGCTTCAGTGCCGGGGCGCGGGGCGGGCGCGGCAGCCCATGGCCGCGGGGAGCTGTCCGCGGTGCTGGAGGCGCTCGGCGGGCGGAGCAGGACGGCCCGGGCTGTGTCCGCGGTGCTGGGCGCTCTCGGCGGGCCGGACAGGGCAGGACTGCCCGCGGTGCCGGGCGCTCTCAGCGTGCAGGGCAGGACGGTCCGGGCTCTCTCCGCTGTGCTGGGGGCGCTCAGCGTGGCCGGAGGGTCCGGGCTGTGTCCGCGGTGCTGGACGCGCTCGGCGGGCCGGTCAGGGCAGGGCTGCCCGGGCTCTCTCCGCGGTGCTGGAGGCTCTCAGCGCGGCCAGACCGCCCGGGCTCTGTCCGTCGTTCTGCAGCAGCCGCCGGCGCGGCTGAGGAGGCGTCTCATCCTTATCCCCTCGGCGCTGCTGGGGCAGAGCTCCCCGGGAGCGCCCGGGATTCGCTTCCTGGAGGAAGAGCCGCCTGCGAGGTTGGCATGAGAGTTGCTCTGTCCTCCTCGTCTTCCGTCCCCCTCTTCCCACGCCGTTGTCCTCCCGTAGGTGTGGATTCGATGCTGTTTTGGGCGCGCCCCCTTCTCAGCCGGAGGTGGGCGAGTAGCCCGGAGCCCTCCCAAGGGCTGCCCCGGAGCAGGCGTGGCAAGAGAACCTTCCCGGAGGGGGCAGGGCTGCCCGCAGGCTGCCCGGCGGGCGGGGGGCTCCGTCGGGGGCTTTCCCCCTCACCTGCCACACTCCTGCCTCAGCCGTCTGTGCCGCCCCGCTGCTGGGAGTGGTTGGAGCCTCTTCTCCCCATCTGCCATGCCCAGGCTGAGATTGTTCGATCCCTCACCGAGGAGATCTTGTCTTTTGGGAAGTAGCAGAGAAGGGCTGTGTGTATGCGTGTGCTAGGAGTGAAGGGAAAGGGAGAGTAAAACCAACATGCAAAATAATCAGTCAATTCAATCAATCCTCTCCCTTGAGTGGCTGAGAGGAGAGCTGCCAGAACAACTTCAAGCTGCATCCAGGAGCACTGGGGCATCATTCTGCACACCATTCCGAGTGGTAAGAGCAGGTGTTCTTTCCCCAGTCATCCCCCAGGATGCTCCCCCTGCCTCCCACACAGCTCCAGTCTCACAGAGTTCCCCAAGTCCATGACCTTCCATGTCCTTCCCCACTGGTGCAACTCCCCTGCCCACCTGCTTTGCCTTCCTTGGATGCGGGGATCCCCACCTAATCATGCCCCCCAGTGCAATTACCAAATAATGCCCCCCACCTCACATGCCGTGTCTCTGTGAGTTTCAGCCTGGAGAAACCCCTCTGCCTGGAGAGATGATGGTGGGAGGCAGCCCAGGGCTCTCCAAACAGCACACATGGGAGGATGGCACAATGATGATTTGCCCCAAGTTCTCCTTCTGCCACCCCCTCACAGCACTTCATGAAGTGAGAGCACTGATTAGGAAGAGATTTTTCACCATCTTTCAGTCTCAAATCTGTGTGATCAGCTGAGGATGCTATTTGATTGAAACACCTGAGGGCACTGACTATTTTGGCAAGGACTACAGAGAGCTTGGTGTGGCTTCTGCAGTGGCACTAAAAAAGTCCCCCAGAAACCTTTAAAGGTGGCTGATGCAGGACTTTCATCTCACATCTTTGGGCAATTAAGTTAGGTTCATCAGCCTGAGCTGTATTTACAAAGGAGAGGAGGGGAAATCTTTTCCTACTGAGAGGTTTTGTCTTGAAAAAGGAGGAGAGAGTATTAACCTCTAACGCTCATGGGCAGCAGTCAGACCTGCAGGATTCACTGCCCTCTGTTTTGACACTGTCAGCACCTCCTGTTCTGTAAAATCCACCCATTGCTTTGGTCTTCCCCCATTCATGGCTTCTTGAAGTTCACTTAGAAATTAATGAGGGCCCCTATTGGCAAACATACGAGAAGGATGTAGATGTTACCAGGCTCATGGGAGAACAGCAAAAAGGAGAATGCATTTTTATTGTGTGGGAAGAGACAACCTGTACAGATTGGAAAATAAAATGAAAGAAAACAAAAGAGAGACTCCACAGCTACATTCTCATTTACGCTGTTAATTTTGAAATTATTGCTTTAGGTAGCAAACACAGCTTGGGGTAAGATCTTTGCCTCTCTTGCTTTTGGATAGTTCTTTCCCTAAGCAAAAAACAAAACAAAACAAAACAAAACAACCAAACAAGCCCTCATAGTGTCTTGATACTTGTCTGGGTGCTGTTTTTTGCTGGGATAGAGTTAATTTTCTTCCCAGTACATAGTATGAGGCAGTGTCTTGTGCTTGTGCTGGAAACTGTTGATAATTTGGGGATGTTTTTGTTACTGCTGAGCAGTGCTTACAGAGTCCAGGCCTTTGCAGCTTTCCCCAGTGAGAGGGTTGGGGGTGCACAAGGAGCTGGGAAGGGGCACATCAGGACAGGTGACCCAGCTACCCAAGGGACATTTCAAGCCATACGACACCATTCTCAGCATATAAAGCTGGGGGAAGAGGGAGGAAGGGGAGATGTTTGGAGTGGAGTTCATCTTCCCAAATCACTGTAATGTAGGATGGAACTCTGCTTTCCTGGAGATGGCTGAGCAGCTACCTGCCCATGGGAAGTGATGGCTAAATTCCCTTTTTTTGGGGTTGTTTGCCTGTGTGGTTCTTGTTTTACCTATTAAACCATCTTTATCTGCATCCATGAGTTTTCTCTCTTTTACCTTCCTGATTCTCTCCCCCATCCCACTGGAGGGGAGTGAATGAGCAGCAATGAGGGTGAGGTGTCACCCAGGGTTAAACCATGGCAGCGAAACTCTACCTCCTTCAGCTTTCTTTTTTCTGTCCTTGACTTGTCTGTCACCATACCAAACAAATTAAAAATCAAATGTGTTTATAGGCTCTTACATTAAAAACATTCCTTTATATTTAATTTCTATGGCTTGGGAATACTCGCAAAAGGTCAATTTATTCACTTTTTGGGTTTTTAAAGTGGATAGGTGGGAAATGGGGATTAGAAAAAAACAGCCTTTTTTTTCATTTAGCTTACTCATACACAGTTTTGCCAGGTAATCTGAAAAATATTATTTTAGGATTGAGCATGGAATTGATTTGACCAAATATATGTAATCTTGCTCCACATATATCCTGGAAAATATTGAGGTATGGAATTGATGTAGTGCATTTCTGCTCCATGTGTCTGTACAGTTGTGTCTGTTACATCTCCTGATGTACATGTGTCTGTTACATCTCCTGATCCTTTTGAGTTGTAACTTCACTGGAAAACATTCACCATTTCTATTTTTGTGCTCATATCTTTTCCCCCCTTTCTTTAAAAAAACCCCAGACCCCAATCATAAACCCCAAAGCCCCAGCAATATCTAGCACTCAGTTATCAGGAGGACCTTCTTAATAGGCTTAATAATCAACAGCTTACACACTCCACAAATCTGCAGCTGATAAAATACTGACAGCAATCCCAGTTGCAATTAATTATGGCAGATTAACATGCAAAGCAAAAAAGTGAGAGGGAAAAAGGGGACTGAGGATGTCTATAGTCTGTTATTATCAATGGACATTAAAAGTGTACAAAGTGGTGTTGTAGGTTTCTGGTAAGCCCAGCTCAGAATCAGTGGAAGCCCACAGCTTCAGAACCAAGAAATCTTACACTTGGTTCTTTTAAAAGGCATTCAGCAGAAGGTTCTGAACTTCTGCAAGTTGCTTTTCATCATGATTAACTTTGCATTTTGCTATTGCAACAATTTCATATGAAAAGAGTGTGCTGAGAAATCTATTTCTAATATTATACAAAACTCTTCTGACTGAAGTTGTATTGACTAAAGAATCATAGAAAATGTGAGGGTTTTTTCCTGCAGATCATCAAATATTTGCACTCTTGTAGAGTTCACCAAAAATGTTCTTGCCTCACTGGAGGTGAGAACAAATTTTTTGTAAAAGAATCAGGCTGTTACTTTTTTTATCTCAACTGTGCGTTTAACTAAAGACAACTCATGGTAATTGTTCTGTCCTACAAAAACCAAGCAAGTGCATGTTTCTCTGCAGAATCAAAACCATGGAAACAATTAAGCAATTTTAGAAGTCCTGGAATTGTATAGTTACATCATGATGTTGAATGAATATTGAGACTTCAAATTTTCTCTCAAGGTTTGTGGTTTTGAAAGTTTTTCAGTTTTTATTGGATTCAGTATTCTTTACCCATAAATATTATTGTATTCCCAGACATATTGAAGGAAGAGAACTGCAACTTCTTAACATATCCATGTTAAACAAAAGTCTATTTTTGTTCGCTAATGTCTGGTGTTTCGAGCAGTTGTATGTGCACCACTGCAAAAAGACTGAAGAAAAATTCTTGGGGAAGAAGCTTAAATTAAATGGAAAAAAGCCTGTTTAGAAATTTTAATATTAAACTTTTTATTGATTTAGGAGTAGTTAATTGCCCAGATACTCACCAGAGTAATTCCTCCTGTCTCTTAATAATTTCCACCCCTTAATTGCTGTCACAACCAGGCAAAACAAGAAGACAAATGGAAGTTCAATGATTTGCTGGAAGAACTTTTGCTTCTGTTGATAAACATTTTGTCATTAGCGTTGATAAACCATTTTGTCCAGACACTGCTGTATTGTTTAGTCACTGACAAACTTGATTTGGTCTTTCCTGCAAATGCATGCATGTATTAAGCACCAACATTTCAAACCACTTCAGCTAAGATATAAGCAATAAAGAAAAAAACCATTAAGAGTATGAACAATGTTGGTAGGATTCCATCTCTTTTTTCCCCCTTTTTTTGCACTGCTCCCTGCTCCTGGTCTCCAGACCTGAAGAAGCCACCAAAAGACCAGGAGAGAAGCAGCAGACTTCTGCTGAGCTTTTGGAGAAGCCAATGAAGAAATGAGGGGAGGAGGAAGGGCTCAAACTCGTCAGTACTTTTAACTCATTAAAGACATGGGCAACAAAGACACATTGAATTTCCTTCCAAGTCCCTACAGAACCAGCTGTACCAGCACTCTACTACTACTACTACTCCTCTAGATATTAGTACATAGGCCTACCTGGCATAATCTTTTAAAATTCAAGATGATAATTCCAACCTAAATGACATCTACTCCTAATTATTTCTGAAATGGCACCCGCCTAAACCAGCTTTGACCCAGGGCTGAAAGCCAAAATACTTCTTTCCATCTTTATATTACTTCCACCATCTCATGAATTTTCCATTCTCCAGAGCTATTGGCTGTGATGACTGGCAGCTTACAAGGTGATCTATGAATAGTAACCCCATTGGATGTATAATCTCATCTAATATCCCTCCACATAAAAAACTGAAATAAGTGCCAAAGTCTCCTCACATTAGAAAACATAATAAGCAGAATGTATTTTTATTACTCACTCTCTGTCTGGCTGTGAACCCTTATACTGAAGACAGTTTTATTCACTTCAGTGGCTTTTTTTCTCTTGAAACTTCTTTTACTCACCTAACTGCTTCAGGATAATTTTACCAAGAATAACAGCAGTCTACCCCTAACAACAAAACAATTGATCATAAAAAAGAGATAACCCTCAGATAAAAGAAGCAGCAGGAGAGCAAATGTGATGGGTCCATTTAAGATACTAACAACTATTTGATTGGTCTGACAAGAACTTATTTCTTTTAACCCATTTTATTTCAAGAACAATTTATATGGTAATCAGATCTGGTGCAATTTTTTTGTCATTATAAGGGCATGATCCTTACATATATAAAAAATTCTTCTGCTAATAAATTGGACAGTTAACACTTGAACCAGAAGAAACTCTGGAATACAAGTAAACGTTTAATTTCCTATAGCACCTCATTGCCATTATAAAGTTGCAAATACAGAAAAAAAGTATTTACAAGTTAAAAATCTGGAGAAGTTTAAACTGGAAAGAGAAATTTTGCTCCATTCTTTTAATAAACATAACAATTTCCTTCCTTATATTAAAGACTGTTATATTAAAGACTGTTTTCCTTCTAAAAGTTATGAGTAGGTTTTGCCAGGGCCAAAGACAGTGATGTTTCTAATCATGTCCTCTGCACATATCTTGGCTGCAGAGGCCATTGAAAATGTATTTTTTGATGCACATTTTAACAGCAGTGTCAGTTCTTTATTTTCTGTGTGAGACCTTACTGGCTGTGTATTTTTGCTGTTTATAGAAGCGCACAAGCAGGTTGTTTGAGGTTTTGCTGCTGTTTCCCACCAAACAGTTGGATGATAAACCATTGCCAACCTCAGATGTTTGTTTTTAAAAAATGCTTTAGGTAGCCTTTCTTCTCTCCTCAACTTTTACTGCTTCTTCACAACCCTTGCCAAAGCTTTCTAGAGCTTTTATAATTTTATTTATCCCAATTCTCTCTTTCAAGTGTTAAATTGGTTTTGCTCATCTTTTCTACTCATCATAGTTTCCTTTCTCCTGAGGGTACAGGTTAGGGATGAGCTGCCAGATGGCCACTCTTGCACTTGAGCATATATTAATTAGCCCTAAACTCTTCCCATTTCCCTTCTGAATCCTTTCCCTCTGCTGTCTTTTGTAATCAGATTTTATGCAACATTTCTTGCATGTTTCCCAAACACATTTGGTTGCAGACCCCATGGCCATTTCCCCCTGTGATACTTTCACTTTCTGAATCCCACTCTAATTGCATTTAGATGTCAGAGCATATGAATTGCTCTCATGGTGTTGTCCATCCACTCCAAACACTTCTACTGATGTGGTCTGAATTACTTATATTTGAATTAAATATTACTCCCTCCAGAAGTATCATAGAACAGAACAGATCTGGAAGGATTTAGTCAAGTGAAGTTTTTCTGGAAGAAGGAAGATACAGAAACTGAGGAGCAATATGAAATCTCTCACCAGTAAAATATACATATATATATATGTATATATATTCTGTATACAGGTAGAGTTTATTATGCATTTAAATTTTTTTTTCCTCTCAGACCTTCTCAGGATTTTTTATAATGTTCAGCTCATTTTTTTTGTTCCTCTGTTCACAATATTGTAAATTGGCAGAATTTCAAGGAAATAGAATTTTATTCTAATTGCATGGTACAGAACATTTACGTCTGTTAATGCCAAATCTTCCTCTATGCTGAAATGAAATAACTACTTAAGGGAAAAGAAACCCACAAGGCACAAAATTACATACAATTGTGTGATTACTAGAGAGAATTCACAGAATTGTGATTGTTCAATATTTTCATTTCTTTAAAAGTATTCCCAGGGCAAAATTATTGATAAAACTCTTCACTAAAACATTGTATATACAGAAAAAAAAACATAAGGTTTGTTGCTAATTCATTAGCATGGGAATCAATGCACATGAACACCTGGATCAAGAGCCCCAAAAAAAGATGAATATATTTTTTGTTGTTTGGAATAAAAAAACCTCAATATAATAAATAGAGAGAATTTGGGAATGACATAGAATAAACCAAAGTATTCCATTCAAGGATCAGAACACAATGGGAAATTCTCTTTTCAGATTTTTTTTATTTTGGGGAGGTGCAAAACAAACCTGGAAAATTACAAAATCATGAATGATTTTTACGTTATATTACTTATAAGTCAAAGAGACATTTTTGCCTTCTCAACATAAGATATTTTATACCTCTTTTCACTATCTGATTCTAGAGTATAAGCTGTAAACATGGCATCATTTTAAAGTCAAAAAATGCAAAATATTGATGTTTTAATATGTTTTTAAAGTAAATGTTTAACAACATATTATACAAATGGCTACTTCATGGAAGATGTTATGTTAACACTAAGTTCTCAGTTCTAGTACAAATTTTAAGCACAAAACCCTTTCTCTCTTTTCACTAACCAGAAACATACACTGTTCCTGTTCTTTTCAAAACTGTATTTTTGATACCTCTTAAGGAATGAACATAAACTCTACCAATGGCAGCCCAAACCCCCAACTGTGCCATGCTTATGCTGCAGGTTTCCAAAACAATCAAATTAATAGTATTATCAGACTTAATATCAAAGCTGTTTTTCTCTCACTCACTTTTCCTCAGGGATAATTTGAGCAGTTTAGTGCTGTAGGACACCCAAGATTTGCTCTGTCCCCCCATGGGGACCTTCACCAAGGCCTTTTGGACAGTGTGGTCCTGTGAACCTCTTGTGCACCAACAATGTCCCCAGAACCCAGATACACTTCCCAATTCCTCCCCTTCACAGCAGAAAATTCCTGTTTCACAGCAGAAATTAGATAACACTTCAGGATAACTTTTCAATTTCTTCAAACATTTGAAGAAGCCAAGAAGCAGAACCCAGGTTAACTGTGTGTGTCTAAAAGAAGGTTTTCCACCTAAAAGTTTGTGCACAGGAAACCAAACATGACATGGGGCAGATGATGATCTGCTTCATTCAATTTTACTCCAGTTGAGAAGACTGTGAAGTATGAGCTACAAAGTGAAAATCTTGTCCTTTAAAATCAGGGTTTCCATTGAATTTTCACTTGAGTCCTTGCAATCACAGAGATTTCAGACTGTGTCAGTGGCAGTGACATTGGTACAGCAACAGTGCTGTAGTTTGTAGTTAGCAGCCTGTCTGTCCTAAAGCACTCTGCTATGTGTCCTGGGCCATCTCAGAACCTTTTCTTCTGAATCTGGCTTGGTTTTGGCCTTCCTTCCTCTCTGAAGCATTTTTGTAAACAATGTTATCACCAGACCAAGTCTGTCTAAAGCCCACGGGTGCTGATGTGATGCCAGTGCTCTTGGAGTTATCAGCTAAAGCAAACTGGCTGAAGGTGAACTTTCCAGCAGTACTCAAAAAAAACTTAAAAAAAAAAATCAGAACTAGCCATTTAAGTTATTTCAAAACCAAGAAAGTTTTTTGAAATCATTCACAAGTAGCTGCTCTTGGAAATAGCACAGTGTGATCAGCAGTATTTGAGAGTAAGGCCACACAATTGCTTTTTTTTTTTGGCTTTGAGATAGTGGCAGGGATGAAGGATTGGTCAAGCATTGATCAGTTTCTCTATCTGAAGGAAAGAAATCTTGAAATAACTTACGATTTCATACAGGAGAATAAAGACCCTTTCAGAAGCCTCTAGAGCCAACAGGAGGGGGTAAAACAATCCAGATTAACAACTGAAAGCTGATGAGTGAAAGGTTTATTAACTGTACCAAATTAAGCCTGGAGGTATCCCATGCATTTGTTTGCTATAATATGTCCACACATTGATTGAACAAAAGAGAAAATTAGCAGAGATGACAGCTTAGTTCACAAAACCACTAGTAAATTCCTTGTCCACAGGATGTTGAATCAACAGACGATTGAAATCAACAGACGATTGAAATCAACAGACTCCAGACTCTGTATTTATTTAATTTGTTCCTTCTTTGATCTTCCATTCCAAATGCCTTAATTCCTAACAGTTTTTCTTTCCTTAAATAAAATCCACAAGAGAAAGGGTATTCTGTATAACATTGGACTGTGTTCATCTTGAAGCTTAGATTTGTGGGTACCTCATATTCTTCTGTGCATTTTCAACATAGAAGAAAACATGAAGAAAAATCTCTGAAACAACCAAATTTTTGTGTGTGTGTGACTTAGTGCCTTTTAGCAAAATTTGTGTTAGTGTCATCTTTATTGTGCTATGAAATGTGATTGGCGCAGTAGAATTTAAAAAAAAAACCCAAACGAACACAAGAAATTAAAACTAGATCTCAACAGATTTCAAAGTGTGCCCCAATTTTCATACCTGCTTAAAATTAACTTTATAGAAGAAAACAGAGGCCAAACTGGAACCTGCCTGTGGATGAATCCCAGTAAAGTCTTTTGAATGTCTTCCATGTAACCAGTGGTCAGAAATTGTTTACAGAAAATAGATAATTTCTAAGCCTTCAGAAATACTTTAATAAAGAATACCCATGTCAAGCCAGCCAGACTGTGAGTTTCAGATGTGCCTAACACAATTCTTATTTTCAGACATAAAAAAATCACGAGCAACACATTACATAGATAGTCATCTTTCTGGGCATATTCTCTAATTCAGTAAAGTCTAGTTTTCTTCCAAGGACAAGTTTATTTGTTCAGTAAGATAATCTCATATCTGTTCCAAAAAAAATACCCACAGAATGAAGGTATTACATCAACATTCATCTGGAGACTAATTGAAATAGTTATCAGTATTGGATACATGATACCTGGCTTCCAACATTGAATTCTACAGAATTTTTACATCCTACGCTGTAAGTAGAATACAACAGATGATAAACCCACATCAGATCCTTTTTGAAGGCTAGCAGTAAATTACTTGCCTTAAATGCCTATTACCAGTTTGGCCATTGCCTTTGCTTCCTCTTGGATAAGAAAAACTCAAGAAAAAAATAGAGCTTTTATTCCTTTACCTCGTCTTTCATAATGTACACCAATACTTCAATTATTTGAGATTTCTCTTATCACTCTCAATGCAGTCCCTGACATATGAAGTGAGCTCAGAGATAGGAGTTTTAAGCTGACAGTGAGTTTTGATATTTGGATTAAGAAGTTGCAGCCTTAATCAGAACATATTTTCTCCAGCCTTTGCAAGCCAGGCCTGTACCCAGCAGTGCCATACCCTGCAATATTGATATTCCCATCTCCATTTCTCATCACTGGTGGATTCAGCACAGGCAACATGCAGGATGAACTCAGAGCACAAACCCCAGCACGGCTCAGGAGATGGGAAGTGTCAGACTCAGCACAGGGAATTATTTAACTCAACCATAACAGTTCAGGCACTAGGTGGAATTTCTCCAGTCAGGAATATTACATGTGGCATTTTACAATTCTAAAGAGTTGGAGTCAGCCACACACTGGTATTTTCACTGGGATTGTTGCTTGGCACCCAAGCAAATCAAAGACATAACAGCCTCTCAGCATCTATTTAGCAACTTTGTGACTGAGGGGTTCAATGCTGCAAATTCCTTCAACATCAGCTCAAAAGGGGACAGATGTAACTCAAGTGCTACTGCAGTAAATCAGTGTGTGCCAATTGTCCTCAAATACATTTCTATTCCATTGCATTTAATGACCCTGATCTACTTTGTTTTCTTCATGTGTCTAGGGCATGTACTTCCTGCTCTTTACTATATTGGAAAATGAGTTTTTTGGATTACTCCCTCCGAGCATTTGATATGCACTTCATTTTAAAGGCAGCAGCATTTGAACATTCTTGCAACCACATACTTGTTTCATGATGAAAACAAAATGTCAATAGTGTCATCTTTGAAAGGCAGGGAAATAGATCTTTCATTCCACCTTGCTGAGTACATCTGTAAGTCATTTAAAGTTACACTTGACATACTCCTATTTGGCAAGAAAACAGGATTTATGAACAATAGATACATGATATATTATCACAAGAAAGCCATAAAAAACTTAACATACTTTTCAAACAATGTTGAAAGCTTGGAAATCTCTCCTGCCTTTTCCATTCTGAATTTCATGTCAAATCTTTGTGAATCTAATTGGTATGATAAATACCTCATATTTATATTCTGATTTCAATTTATGTAATAATCAATGGTCACACTTAAGGATTTTACATGAGGTGACTGAGTTTTGAGTAATTTGGTCTCCTTTGTTGATAGGTAAAAAAAAATACAAATATTCGAGCAGAAGAGGATCAGCTATAGCACTAAATTTTTCTTCAAACATCATTGCTAAAGCATACTGCATTCTGTATATAAGGCAGTATAAAATAGTATACACTGAACCCACAGAGCCAGTTTCTTTCTAGAACCCATCTGTGGTTATTTAATATCTTTGCTCCACATAACCTTCCCTGCCCTTCAAAAAGGGGTGGTACCAGCTAAAGGACATTGGTAGGAGAACATTCCCTTCTTTTTTTGATTGGAAATTTACTGGGGAGGAAAAAATGTGATCATTGAAATTGTGGTGGAAAGTAGGTTCACTCTTTTCTCATTTCTCATGCTGTTCAGCTTGGACTCAGGGATCAGATAACTATTTACTCTTCAAACAGTGCCACAACTACCCAAGTAGGTTAGAGGATGTATCCATATGTGGTAAGAGCAGGAAAAAGTGAAAGAAGATTCCTTTTACTCAAACACAGGTTGGGCAGATGACAGTCTGACAACGTATGCACCAGTTTTTCAGAGAAAACTTTTGAAATTATGCTTTTTTTAAAATGCCAGTCATTGCTTTTAGCCAGTTTGGCTTATATTCCTCTAACCTGCTTTGTTTTGATTGTATTAAAGGATTTAATTTCTCCCCAAATTAAAGCAAAGCTCAAAGAGTGGAATAAATAGCATCACACACACTTTATATGCATGGTGCTCTTCCCAAATCTCAATATGCCAGCCTGGGAGCATCCTTATGCTATGTATTATTTTCAGAACACTTCAGATCGCATTTTAGGCATAATTTTTGTATTCACTCTGTGCTTAAAAACAAGAGCTCTCTTGAACAGGCCTTTCCTAATTGTTGGAGAGAACGGTTGTGGTAAGAATCCCCTTTCCTCCCCAGCTGACTGCAGCTCCTGCACAATTCCCATCATTAATGTGAACAGCCCACTTACCTGGCAGTTTGTACTATTTGCCTCCCTCCTCTATTTACTGTTCAAGAGAAGCAATCAAGGGAAGCTATGAATGATGAGGTTTAATTAAGCTGCAACTCCATTAACTGAGATCCCCCAGGATTTACCCAGCAATTATTCACCTGCAGCAGGTCATCCTTCCTTCTGTCATTTCCACCCAAAGAAGGGAGCCTCCATTGATCCCCCACAACTCAGCTTGAGCTTTGCCTTCCCACAGGTTTCCTTCTACATGAGAATCTTGTGGCTATAGCAAATCTCTGCCTCCTTTCGGTGCCTCCCTGGGGGTGGAATTCATCTTACCTGTTAGGGGTTTACAGAGAGAGGATGTAATGGCAGCCTGAACTGGATATACATCCTCTCTTTGCTGCCAAAGGAAAGAATTAAACACACCCAGGATGAGATGGGCTTTGTTTAGATGCCTTAAATCTATTCCCAGCATATCTCTTTTCCCCTTGACAAGACATTAAAGTAGACAATGATTTAAGGGATAGTTACAGACATCTGAGTAGAAAAGGACAAATCCCACTTTTAAAGAATCAAACTACTATTTATAAAATACCTGACTTGTAGTAGGTGAGGCTCAGACCAAACACTTGCCACAAGATGATTGTCCTGCGTGCATCCATCCAGGAAAGCAATCATGAATTTGGAAAGTTAATAATTGACTAACTTGAGGAATAAATTTATTCACCAGATGAGGATGTCTTTCATCTTCCTTAACTTCAGAACACAATATTTAGGGGTTTTGCATAGTTTCTAATTTTCTTTCGAAAAAGGGGCTAGATAATTTACAGTCTGCCTAGCCTATTGTCTTCTTGACCCAAATGAAGCCAGACAGCTCCTTTTTGCCTTGGCTTTTGCTCCAAAACCTTAGATTTGTTTAGAAGGCTTTCCTTGAAGTATTATCACCCTAACTCTTTCTCTGTCCCATACTGCACTCTAAACCTCAGACTGATTTCAGTCCTTCTTGTTGGAGCCAGCATTCAATGACCCATCACTTTTAAATTCTTCTATTGAGCTCAGCCAAAAAAATTGCAGCCTCAGCTCTAGAAATGTGAGACCAAACTGCCTGAGCATAAAACCTGATTGTTCTGACTCGCCTTTTATGCCAACCAGCCACAAGTCAGTATTTTGCAAATAAATTGTCTGGGTAGATGTCTGCTGTGCAAAAATATTTCCTAAAAAAATCACCCAAATGTAATTACTGTGGATTTTGCATTTGCAGTTGAGCTTGCACAGCTTAATGAATAACACATGGTGGCTAATGCTTTATCTATTATCATGATTTCACAGTGGTGATTGGAATAAAGATTATTGAATTAAAATCCTTTTTATAATGATCATTTAAACAAATAAGCAGGTCAGATCTTCTTGATCTGTGCTTTGTCTGGAATCAGCAGGAGTTTTGTGACAAAATTCCTGAGATTCAGTGAAGTTTCAAATGAAGCCAGATTAGGATTTTTTTATCTCCTGAAAATCCCACACCAACTGAGCACTATCGGGGTGGCACCCATAACCTGATGGTGTAACACAGCCTTCAGCCTGGCACACACTAACACACCACTGTACAGACAAGAGCCAATGATTCCTGGAGGAAACAAAATGAGTCTGTGTTGCTCTTGGAGTCATCTTCATAGACCTGGACTGAGCCATCACTGGAAACAGCATCAACCATGTGAGCAACACCACCACAAAATGCTGACTTCATCAGTGGTGCAATTTTCAACTCATCTCAATCTTTAGGGAGTGCTTCACTGTGCTAAGACAAAATTTGTGGTCAAGACTCATAAAAGATATTATTAAATAAACCATCTTTCTATGATCAGTTTTATTTTTTAGCATCTGTGCAGCTTAAAGCAGTGAAAAAAGAATGTTCTGTAAACTTTTGCCATATGCATTCCGTCCACAACCAAATTTGATAGCCAGATAAAAAGCCCTTATCTCCCTGAAACACAGGTAGACAGGCTTGTCAATAAGAGGTGATTCATGAAAGCCATTTGCCTTACGGTGTTCTTCAGAGAAACTTGGAAGGGTGAGAAGGTGCATCTTACAGAGATTTATCAGGGTGATAAGGAGAGAAGAGAGAAATCTTTCTTTTTCAAAGTTCTATTGGAAATCCAGCACCATTTCCTCCACCAGTTCAGAATTTTAAGAGAATTCTCAAGGGATGACCAGTGGGTTTATCCATCTGTGCAGTGCACACAGTAAATAGGAACCCAGGGGACTATTTACAGAATCTCTGGCTCAGTGACACCAGTAAATGACCAAAGGTCTAAAGTAAAACTAAACCCAGTAAGCACAAAGAGCACTGAGTTTGCTGGGCTTCCCTTGGGGCTGATTACCCACAGCACATCCAGATATTGTGAATGATGCTCCTCCTGAAGCTTTCCTGTCCATCTTTTTCTCATAAAAAAAGATGCTGTGTTGATATCTGGAGACAGATTTATGTATTTTGGTTCACATTTACGACAGGCACAATTCATTTTCTAATATTTTTTAATATTTTTAGTTCTTATTTTGTAAAAGGCTAACTATGGTCAGAACGTAATGCTTCCTCTGCTGAGAGGTTTCCATGGAAAGATTTAGAAGGTAGAAGGACTGAAGGTCCTGCTCAGGCTCACATCGAGGAAATGCCTTTTCAAAACCCTTTTCTAAAGGGTTTTCTTTCAGGAAATGGGAGTGGTTTAATCTGAACCAACCTGAGTAATTTGTACAGACAGAGGTCACTGTGGACAATATATGCTTTCAGATTTATTTCAGTTTTGAGAAACTATGCACATCACCTGCTTCTCCAGTCTACTGCTGTAACTATGAGAAGGATGAGAATATTTTGTCTCTATTCACTTTGAATACTGAATTAAACAAGGAAAATCTCCCTGCTTTGTTCACAATAAGTCTCAAATATTACTGTTTGGACTCCAGAAATAAAGAACAGAAGAGTAATTATTCCTTATAAAAATGCAGAGACTATAAGATTGTTTTAGTCTGTCAAAAGCTAAAATAAAAGTTTCAAAGAGAAATGTTTTTGCACAATGGGCAAAATCCTTGCTACATCAAATCTGAGTCTGTTGGTTGTAAGGTGGCTGCCAAGCCAGTTCCTATCTTCAAGCAGAAATCCTGAGCAAACATCCCAAGCAGCTTGTGTGTGTGTACTCCATCCTGTCACTCAGAACAGGGAACCCAACACATCACTACTGCAGCTTCATAATTCCTGGGGCCAAGATCAGAGCACTGCAGTGTTCACCATTTGGGTACAGAACCTTCTCTTCCACTACAGCAAGCAATGGCTTGGAGTGGCTGCCTAGAACAGAGGCCAAACAAGGTTAAAGGAATAAAGTGGGTATTTATTAAAGGCCTTCAGTAGATACACCTTGGGCAGTCAGGAGTCTCCCAGAGGCTACACCCAAGCTGGATGATGGTCACAAGTTTTTCAGACAGAAATAAGTTTGGTCTATTTGCACATCAGGGGTTAATCCTCCAATTCCAGCCTCAGGTAATGAAATCACATTCCCCCTGTTCACTCCCCCCCAATTCACTTGTGTTTGTAGTTTTTGGGGCCTGAGGCTGTAGGGTGTCCTTGAGTCCCAGGCCTAGAGAGGAATTGTTTTGTCTGACCAAAATGTGAAGACAGTTAACTAACACTCTAGATGGAGTTTATATTTATGTACTGATGCAGTACAGGATTTGAAAAATATAAAAGCTAAAATCTAAAGGCATCACAAGAACAACAGAGTATTTGCCACAAGAATGGAGCCAAGCCTGTGTAGGCACATAAACATCAGAATGCAGTTTCCAGATATGGCAACTTGGTGATATTTTGCTTTGAACTGATTTTCTAAAATGACCAGAAAGCAAATCCAACAGGAAGGTTTGTTGGTTTTGGGGTTTTTTTGTGAGATTGAAGGGAAAGATACAGCTGCAGCCCCTTGTAAGCCTAATGGGAAAACAAGTTCCATATGAACTGAAGAGAGGATAATTATGTGTTGCCTAAGAAAAAGGAAACTGTTCCCTCCTAGACTTTATCTTGTTTTGAACTTAAGTACTGCTGGTGGATTTCTATTGAGGCAAAATGATGGGAACAGAGGAAACTGGGCAGGAGAAGCTACACAGGGCTTTGTATACAGGAGCAAGAAAATACCAAATTAATTTCATAGACTCATAAAATATTTTGGGTTAGAAGGGACCTTATAGATCACCTAGTTCCAAGCCCCCTGCTATGGGCAGTAAATCTGGGTTTCTTGTGTTAAAACAGGTATTTTGGAGGTGTTGATGTAGTAATTTAATGAAAGAGAAAGCAATATACCTGTTAAAGAGGGATATAGAGTGATACAGGAGTGTAAATGGACTTCTTAAGGGGAAAAACTTAAATGCTTTAAGAGAAAAAATAGTTTCCTAATTATGTTTCAGTAGATAAATACATGCATCATAGAAGGCCACTCTTGTTCCTGTAAACCAACAGCAGTAGACACAGAGAGATGAGGCAAAACTGCAGGGGGCTCGTTAATGGTGCTTGAAACTAAGAAAAAAAAAAGCAACAGCAGAAAAAAAAGAGAAAAATTCCATTTGAAAACATTCAGAGATTGGAAAGAATATGAAAATCAGATTCCTCTTAAACTGTGATTAATTACAGTGACAAGAGGGTTTTTTCTAGGACATGCTCTGGAGGGGGGTCACAAGTGCACGAGTCAAGCAGAGTCATGCTGAGGACAAAACCGGGCTGGCTTCAGGTTTAAAAACCTCGAGGTAGCTCAGGGCAGAACACTCACAAAAACAGTTCAGCACCAGCCAGGATGGAAAGTAAAGGAATTTCTTGGCTGAACAAAAATGAGGCAAGACACGAACCCAGGAGAGTCTGGTCACAACAGCTATGCAATTAATGAAAGAAATTTTAACAAGGACTGCTGTGCTCATTTGAGGTCACACATTTTGAATTCACAGAATAAAAAGCTGGCTGAGGTTAGAAGGGACATCTGGAGCTCAGATGGTCCAAGCCCCTACTAGAACAAGGCCACCCAGAGCCAGCTGTGCCCAGGACTGTGTCCAGGCAGCTTCCCAGCATTTCTAAGGGTGCAGAGCCCCCAGATCCTCTGTGAAACCTGTGCCAGTGCTCAGTCACCTTCACAGCAAAAATTCATTTCCTTGTGCATTAACAGCCCTTCTAGATGGTTTGGCACTGGACATGTCTTTAATTCCAGTGGTGTGAAATATTGCCTTCAATCAACTCACCATTCATTCTCCTTCCAGAGCTGAGTTTTCACACCTGTAAATCTCAACATCAAATCCCACACACAGCTTTAAAATCGGGTAGTGGGTAGGACCTACTCCTTTAATTCTCTTTTAACCTTTGTTGAACTGCTTCCTTTAAACTGGTGCCACAGTCACTTAATTTGCCTCTCCAGCATTACAAATTAGTGGGATTTTATTTTGCTTGCATGTTTTGGCTTTTTTTGGGTTTTTTTTAGGAGTTATTGTTTGGGGGTATATTGTAACTGATTTGCTCTCTTTTGGAAGGTGGAAGAAAACCTCCACATCACCATGATGCAGCACAAATGATGGGCACTGGCCTTGAGGACATCCTGGCTGTGCCACAGCAGGCAGGAGGTTGGCAGTGGCTGTGTCACAGGGGGCTGGTGGCAGAGGTGAGCCAGGACAGATATGAGGAGCCTGGTATCACTGCTAATGGAACAAAATCATCTCTGTGCTCCAGAAAAATGAGTTTTCTCACAGGACAGACAAATGCAGCTCTCTGGGAAGTTGCGTGTGAGGAGTTGTGCTGTTACAGACAAAGAGCAGACTCTGGGCAGGCAGCTGACCTACATTCACAGCTGGAGAGGTAGAGATGACCCACAGGGAGTTACAGCAAACCTACCAACACAGAGGGAGTGCTGCTCAAATGGACTGTGCCTTTTAAAGTGCCAAAGGAAGCTGGAGCAGCTGCATGGGGACAGGCTTTGTTCCTGCTGCCATACTTTAAAAGCAAATGAGATCAATACTTAATTACCAAGGATTATCTGTAATTGACAATACCCTTGATGTAAGATGAAGTTTGCACAGTTTCCAGTGCAATACACACTCCTTAGTGACTAATGAAAGTTCTTCCTTTTCCCAATGTTACTTAAGGAATGCCAGCTCCACTTCTGTCCTGGTTCCCAGTAAATGGATCAGCTGCTCCAAGGCAAAAATTCTGTTCAGAAACAAAACAGCTCTGCTCTATTCACAATTTCAAGGCAAGATTGTTTTCATAAACACCAGGCTTGTCTGTTTAGAGGTTTGATGTGTTATTGACAGCCATACAAAGCAGGTTATGCAGATGGAAGAGATGCTGCCTTTTTTAGGTACAATTAGCATTTCATTTCCTATCAAACAATTTCCCCATCATGTTGAGCACCACCAGAGCAATGGGAATATTCAAGAGAATGCTTCATTGCAGATTTTTGCTATTAAAAATACCCCAACCAAAAAGCAGAAAAGCCTAAGCAATTTCTGAACTGAGGGCTGGTTTGTGGTCTTTTGTTGTTGTTGTTATTGTGGGGTTTTTTGTGTGCAGTAATTAATTCAGTAGTTACTGAATTAATACCAGGTACCACATCTAAAGCTTCAGGAAGGTTTGAACTCTTTGTATTTTCTAGTGTTATTTAATTTCTCTCACGGTCTTAAAAACTTACCTTATAAAACTCTTCTTGCAGAAGGAAGTTTGTAGTGAATAACGTAATAGAAAGGAGACCAGTAATCTCCTTGGCTTTTCCCAAACCACTAGGGATAATTTTCTATTCTCCCCGGCTCCTTGCTGCAAGTGTTCAGCAGCCCTGTTGAGGGGCAAGAAAGGGGAGATGTGCCTCCTGTTAGATCCATGCCAGACTGTGTTGGGATTTGGGTGGGCCGCTGAGGAAAGGGCTGAAGGTCAGCAGCTCATCAGGTCATAAATCCAACCCCAAGAGTTTGAATCTCTCACACGTCTTTGTAGGCAACTGTTTGCCACATCTCCTTCTTTTGAGAATATTTCCTAGGGAATTCCTGCCAAAATTGGTGCATCTCTGTAAGAAGTTTGGGATTTTGTGGGAGGTTTTCTCCCAGCTGATCCCTCCTCTGTGAGCTGAGGTCCTGCAGGCTGTGGTTGATAACAGGCAGAAGATGACACCTTCCTGTCACAAGGCTGTGTGACCAGCATGGCGCTTTTCTCATTACTGGGGGCTCTCTGAGGATGTAAGAGGATGAACAGCCTGATGCCTGCTGAATCCTAGCCCAAAATTCATTATCCACAGGACATTTTAGCATGGTAAAAAGACCAACACCTGGCATTGTAATTTACAAAGCTTCTTCCTGACAGGATTTAAGCACAGTCTGCCACTGATATCAGCTACTGCTTTAATAGACTTGATGTGTCATTTATGCTGCTCTTGCCTCCCACACGATTTCTGCAAATCATGAACAATGTTCATTTTGCTGCTCAGTGGCAACAGAATGCCCCAACCTCACTTTGTGCTGTGTGTCAGTCTAGTCAGGGTGGTAAATACACCCAGAACAGCAGGCTGTGGGTTTAGAGTCTGTGATGGTGACATTTGGTGTTTGACAGAGGTGGGTTACCACGCAGTGGGACTCCAGGATCCTCACCCTGTCATAATAACTGAAATTGGCTGCATTGTAAAACCCACTGGTGCTTCCTGTGCTAAAACAAAAGTTTCTAAAAAGTCATTGTGTAACCTCGACTACCCTTTGCAGAGGCAATGCAGGATAAAGAGAACAAATATCTGTGGCCTCTAAGCATAGTATTTCTACTTTTAAAATGCATTAACTACTTTGCAATTTAGGTTTTCTGGTCATGCTTTGATTAGAATAGAGGTGAGTGGCAGCTGTGCCCTGGCAGACAGAAATGTCCACACCTGATGTCCTCAACAGGGCAGTTTTAATACCCTGTACATAGGAATGAGAGTCTGCAAGAAATGAGCTATAATTAATGTCCCATAGTGGAAAGTGCTTTAGAAGGTTTGCAGAGTGACCAGTTACTTTCTAATTTAGTAATATTCTTGATCTTTTTTTGGGCTGTCAGGCACATGGTGTGATTCTTGGGGTAGTCCTGTGCAGGCTCCTGTCCAGGAGCTGGGTTTCAGTGATCCCTGAGGATCCCTTCCAGCCCAGGATACTCTCTCATTCTGTGCTTGTGTGTGACCAGTGGGAAGAAGTTTTTAAGGCACAATTTAAAAACACTTGAAGAACAAAAATTCATAGTGTATTAAGTTGAAAAATGAACTGTGAAAGGTTCTAACAGCAGGGGTTTGATTTCCATGGTAATTGGGTGCACACAGTAGAATTGTACTTCTTTAGGAAATTATCTGTAAGATTGTGGTTTCTGTGTTAGCTACATCCCTAAGACTCATGTAGCCATTCTTAAGAAAAAGAACAAAAAAACCTCAGAGGATTTTCAGGCTTACTTGCCACCTTGAGATAAATACCAAAACTCAAGTAATTTCAAAGGGAGCATGAAAAATGCAGCAATAAAATGAGAAGTATTGGGCAACCATTCATATTTATTGAAAGCATTAAAAGATTTATTTTCTGTATAATCAAATCCATACATAAGCATCTGTTTCTACTATTGTATTCCAATAAAATTAAATTAAATTATATCAGAATTGATGGCTTTTCCTTGTGAAACAGATAACAGCCACAAATAAGTCTATGGAAAGAAATCAAACTATGAGTTCAATTCATATTGTTTAATGAGAGCAGGAAAACCAAGCAGCCATGTAAGGACAGGCTGTGATGGTAACTTTCCTCTATCGCTTTTACACTAAAAACTATTTAATTGTCTTCTTTAGGTTTTATTTTTTTCTGAGTCTTAAAAGATTAGGAATGATAATGTCAGCCAGTGGCAGCCAAAGAAAACAGAAAAAAAATCTCTTGTGAAAGTGAAGTTTCAGACATTGACAAATCTCCATCAGCCCCATGTATGAAAGCATTTTTAATCTGGGCTGTTCCTTTGTGCAGATGAGTCACAGAGAGATGGAAGAGTTTGTAGTGCAGCAGACATGAAAACAGTTCCTTATAAACCAATATAGGAAATTGCATACAGAAACACTTCATTTAAAGAGAGACACACAAAAGGAGCTGTTCCTGCAATCTCACTTCAGGCTCCCCAGGCTCAGACACTGCTCAGACACTGCTGCACTCCTGCTGACACAGCCAGCACAGGAACCCCCTTTGGGGCTCTGTTGCCAGTGACCAAATCCTGAGAGAAGCCTTTGTTTTCCTTTTTTAAAAATTTATGTCTTCTTTACTATTCAGCCTGTACATGAAAAGGGACAGTGGCATCCCTCAAATACCCCTGGGCTTACACAGAATATGGCATTTACTGACTTTGTTGCTTGACTTTTTACATGTCTTATGGCATTTACTGACTTTGTTGCTTGACTTTGCAACCCAATGTTCTCAAACTGGGAGTTAAGCATTCCTGCACCTTTTTGGTTTCAAAGAGAAAAAGGCTTAAACTTCTTAGCATGTGTGGCCCAGTCAGATATTCATTGGCTCCATAAGAAAAGATGAAGTTCAAGCTCTAATCAAGTCAGCAACAGACATCTCTTGACTCAATAAAGTCAGGTTTTACTTTGGACTCCAGTTCAAGGTCTATCACTGCGTGAGAGTTGGAGGAGCAGGTGACAGCAATGATTTAGAGCTTGGGACTCCAGACCACAGTGATCCAGAAGATTCTGTTCCACATATCTGTCCTTGATATTTGACTGAGTAGAATGTCCTGCAAAGGGCGCAGAAGGAGCAGCTGTCTGCAAGAGCCAAGGTAGGATCAAAACCCTGGGAGAGGGATGAAAAACAAGAGCTGCTGCTGGCTGCCTCTGTCACTGCTGGGACTCCAGCAGGAAGAGAAAACCAAGATCACCGAGACAAATATTTTGAGATGTTAGAATGAGTTAAAGATCAGCATTCTTGCTGTAATGTTCAGAAGGACTTGGCCCCTCTTCAAATTGAGTTGACCTAATGTAAAGCATGAGGTTATGTCATATTTCTGTTCTCCTGCTTAGTGCTGGGAATCAGAGGCAGAAAAGGCTCAGGGGATCTCTTGGTTCTCCCAAGGTGTCTCAAATGACATCAGAGATCTGCTACAAGGGCAATGTTCATATTTTGATCAGATTAGACCGGCATGATTACCCATTTTAGGCAAACTTTATAATTCAGAAATACATCAGCATTTGTTTACCCTGTCCATGACCTCTAATACAGAAGAAATTCTGACAAATCTGTTCTAGCTGTCAGACAGCAGCAACAGCAAGAGCTGAAACTGAAATTAGGAGCCAAGCAAAACCCAGTATTTTTATGCAATGCCAAAATATGTCTCCTTAAATTTTTAATTCTTTCCATTTCCATGTTGGAAGCTAACACTGTATACAATAAAACAAACCAACCTGCAGTAAATTATTTGTAAATGAAAGATCCAAAGTATTGTTTCTCACAAACAAAAGGTAATAAATGGAACAGCTGCACTAAGTAATAAAGAAAAAATATTTCTAATTTATGGAATGTTAAAAAAGTTATATTCATCAGTTACTCTGGGGAAATGGACTGTAGTAATAAATATTCTTTAAATATAGCCAGGAAGGAAATAGAAACTGACTTAAAATAGAAAACCTCACTATATAAATATTGCTGAATGATGGTGTCTAGATCCAAAACAAAAGGTTCCAGTCTCTGTGAGACAAGTGTAAGACTGACTCATCCAAAGCACTGATGTAAGAACAGCTCTATAGCACACATGGGAGAACACCACAGCATTGTGCAGTCCCCACCTACAATGCATTTCTGAATGTTTAAGATGTCACACACACTTCTCTTTCTTTAATGCTTTTATTACTACAAAAGGTTACTTGAAGTATTTTTGGCATTTGACTAACAAGACAAAGAGACACTCCCCAAGTCACAACCCAGCTCTGGGAGAGGTAGAAATAAAATTCACTCTTTCCACATAATCCCCACATTAGCAGAGTTTTCTGTAGCTGACTGAGCTGGTCTTTCTCAAGGACACCAAAGCTTTCAGCCCCTGAACAATTTGAAGTGCATGGCTTGAGTCCTCAGCGAGAGCTGCTTCACTACAGAGATCTGTCCTTGTAGCCCTCATAATGCAGAATCACAAAATCTCTTCCTAAGCCGGAGAAAAAGAATTCATTCTATGAAAAACAAAACCAGAGTGAATAAGTTACTATTTATTTCTCATCCCTTCTCTAACACCATGAGATCCCTGCTGCAAAGCCTGGTGATGGTGTTTTGGGACAGGGACACACACACATTGTTTTACACTGAAATAGAAAACTCATTGGGATGGCTTGTAGGCAGTAGCCTCAAATATCCTGGAGTGTTTGAATAGTTTTGGAAATGATTCTGCAGAGGTAAATGTAGGGAGAGAAAGGACCATGGAATTAAAGAAGAGAGAGCAGTGGAACAGGGGAATGAAAGGACAAGAAAGTAGAAGTTATCCATAGGTTTGCCATTTATATACACAAGCAAAATTTGCCTTTTAATAATAACAGAAATTCAAAATAACTTTTAGGTTCTCAAAAGAGTAACATATATGTATTTTCCTGTTTATCAAGCAAGGCAGCACATTGTACATTTGGAATAAGAACTCATAGACTGAAAGTTGATCCAGTTCCCAAAAATGAGAATATTTAGTTATCTAACTAATTGCCATTTCTCTAAGGTATCATAATGACCTTTATGGAGTCTTCCTTTGATGGCTTTTATCCACTGTTTCAAGGCCAGTACAGCTAAACCCAGAAATTTCTATAATCTTCCAAATCTTTTCTCACACTGCAAACAACAGTCATCCAGTCCCAATTCCCAGGCAATACTTTCATTTCCCCTGCTAGGTCACAGAGATTTTTATGCACCTTAATTCCAGAACTAAAAGTTTTCCAGAAAAGAGAGCTTTTCCTAGATTTCCTGAGACAAAAAGCTCTTTTTCAAGTTTTCATGTCTTTACTACAGTTTTTTCCCCTTTGTTCACTCTGAATTCTACTGCAAGATCATTTTCCTTGCATGGTCTCTTGGTGTGACATCTCTATTTCCACATTTTACTGCCTTCCCCACTACAATCTCTGCTGGCATAAACTGAGTGTCCAGCCTTTCCTGGTCCTTCCTGGGCCAGCTCATCCCTCCAGCTCAGAGCACTTGGACAGCTCTGAACCATACACAAGCCTTCCCTCCATCTGCATGTCAGATTTCAGAAGACACGTCACCATCTTGCTTACCATCCTTCTTCCTTACTGTGCTCCCCAAAACTTTGCTAGATCACCTCGTTGTTTATTCTCAACCCCCCCATTTTTACCACTCATAGAGATTCAAGATTTTTTTGCTCTTGATACGAGTCTGCCTGCAGCATGACATCAGCCCCTGTCATACTGACAAATATCTTCCTATTCCCTTGTTTACTCTCATCTATCTGTCAACATCCATCATACCCAGCACTCATATTCTTGGAATATTATATTTTTCAGCAGGTATTGTCTTTTTCTGTTCAAGAGACCAATACAGCTATGAATTTTAGGCATTCTTTCCCTTCTCAAAAGAGCTGGATGAGTTCACAGTAGGTCACATAAGTTGAAGTTAATTTCTTTTATTAGGAAAAGGGACTTAGGAGTTTTAATGCAGGATTTTATCAACTGAGGACTACAGAAACAGGGATAAGAAAAATTCAAGAGAGATTGCAAATCTATTTATGCTAAATATAGATTTATTTTATCATCTGAAAGCAAAATGCATTTGTTTAGGTTGAAAAAAGAAAAGATGGCCAGACTGGACAGGGCTTGGAGCAAACTGGTCTAGAGGAAGGTGTGGGACTGGATGGTCTAGAGGGGGTTGAAACTGGGCGACCTTTCTGTCCATTCCAACCCAAACCATTCTGTGATTCCATGGAAGGAGGAGGAACATGGTTTAGTTTAGAGCAGAGGGGCAAGGATTGCTCTTGTAGCAGGAAGTCTCATGTCAGCCCAGTGCCACCCCCAGCAGGGAAATACAGATAAGGCACAACCTGCAAAGCTACACTTTCGTGTGCACAGTTTCCCTTGATCCTTTACCTATAATATGCAATTAACATTTCAAGCTAGACAAAGCATTATCATTTTGATAAGAAGGCTAGATAAAAGGGATGCAACACGTATTTTCATTCTGGGTTTTGTTCAAGTTATGTTTTTATTCGTGACTTGTATTTTTTAATTACCTTGGATGACTATCTCAAGAAAATGTCATGCATCAATCCCTAGAGTCTTCCAGCTAGAAATCTGAGGGTGTATCTCTAAAGGCAAAGAACTGAAATCCACATTTGCTGTACCATGCTCTGCTCAAGATTCACACAGAAGAAAAATAGTCAAACAAGGACCCTGATTGTAAAGGGGCAGAAAATTATTCTCAAGAGAACAGAAATAGTAATACAAAGCTGAGCTTTCTTTAGCAGCAACTTCCTAGGAGACAGTTCCTAAAACATCCTAGAATTTTCCATCTCTGTACACTCACAGGAGGTCACCATCAGGTACAGGCTGCAGAACTAAACCTGTACATTGTAGTCTTCAGGAGTACAAAAACACAGTGAGATGCCAGTTCTTTCCAAATGCAATCCCTCCATTCAGCCAGCTGTGAGAGTGAGAAACCCTCACTTTATGGAGTTTCGAGTGCTCTTTGTGCTCCTCATGAAGGTCCAGCAGAGAAAGGCACACTCAGTACTAAATTACTGAAACCCAGTGCTGAAAATACATTTTTCAGTAGATGAGAACTAAGCACCACTGCATAATCATTCAGGAGACCTCTAACACCTATATTTAATCTTTTTCATTTAGGTATAAAGCTATAAAACTATATATTTAGATCCAACATGAGCCCTTAGTAGTTAGAGTCAAAACTACACACAAAATACTAACCATGGAAATCACTTTAATTTCCTAACTAGTTATTATTTCCATACTTCACTATGAGATGTTTTAAGTGAATACAAATTTTCCTTCTCCTCCTCAGGTCTAGATAGTAGATATGAATCCCCTCACAAAGCTCCAGGGACATAATTCATTTTAAAAGAAAAGAATAATAGAAGTAATAGAACCATTAGTGGGAGAAAATGAACATTGTAATTATTGTTTACAATATAGGTGTTCTTCACACACTGGAGTCCTCTCAACTTCTCTACAAAGAGAGCTACTTTTTATACTTTGCTTTTGAGAAAATATTGACTTGATTGCATAAATGTATTGTTCAGGTTTTGCAAATACTTGTTTGGATTTTGAAGAGATGGAAAGCAGAAAACGGCAGGTACTCCTGGGAAAAAGCACAGCTTGAGGCCGGATTTTTAAAATATGTCATCAAAAATATTGTAACAAAATGTGTGGGGAGAGAGACCTGTGACTAGCAGCAAATGCTGTCCACAAATCCTGACTTGCTCAAAACTTACCTGGAATTTTAAGAGACCTATTGATATGTTTGGTAAAATGCTCCTCATATGATTTCTCCAAGCATCTTGTTTAAGATAGTTTCACTGAATATTGAATTTTCTGTGTACTTACCAGTTGAGTCTCCTGGTAACATGATGCTCAATTACTCCTACCAGTGATCCTCTGTCTCCCACTCCTACATCAGGCCTCCCACACAGACATTCCCAAAACAAGCTAATAAGGGCAACAAAGAAGATCACATTATGCCTTCATATTTGTATATTAGTTCAACTGCACACAGCAGGATGCTCAGCCCCAGATCTTCGGGATTTTACAATCACCACAGGCATTCTGTTCAATGCAGATGTAACTTCTCACTTAAACCAGATAGGTCCTGCGTAATATTATAGAACTGAACCCTTGCAGTGTGTGTGGGGGGTGGAAAAGCACTGAAAACCATTTTTTCTGCAAAGGCTCTCTCTGGAGAAGGCACATCCAGCTGCCCTGACAGCTCCTGACACGTGAGTGAACATTTAGGAAGGAACCAGTTCATATTCAAACCACCTTCTACAGATTGCATCTGGAAATATAGCACCCAGACCAAACAACTGGATTGTTCATTAAAATCTTCTGATTGCAAGCACTTACCTTTGTGTTCCCAACAAAAGAGAGAGAAAGAAAAGAGAGCTGCTTTTTTCAGTCCTTTGTACCGTCATCTCTTTCTATTAGAGCCTGCCTGTTGCAGAGAGGTTTTACCATGATTGGTTTCTTTGACATGTATTTCTATTGCTTTTCATTTGAAAGGAGAAGGTGACTAAAAATTAAATGAATTGTTCATTTAATAGTTGCCCCTGCTTTGAGAAAAGGTTATCCTTTCTTTGGGTTCTTTGATGCTGTGTTAACGATGCCTTTTCTTCCATAGGCTTTGTGCATAAAAGACAAGCTCTTGGAGAAAAAATTGGAAAATAAACCTTCTCCAGTCCACCCCTCCCATGATGGTAATTTAAGAGATAACTGTTTTCAAGATAAAGCTGATTTCTGACAACAAAAGACTCACTGTTTAAAATTGGAGTCTGAAACTCTTAGCAGATGATTGACAAGAAAAATGGTCCAGTAGAAGGATTGGTCATATTGGCTGATGGGGACTTACAACAATGAAAAATAAAGTAGCAATCATAAATGAAAATTACTCCACTAAACTCTTTCTGGGCTAGAACAATTTTCTTTGTTTGTATTTTGTTTTAACTATTGGTGCATTTAGAGAGAGAAGGAATGTAGGTCATCTCGTATGAAATTGCATCCTAAAAAGAAAAAAAGAATCAGCCAGCTCCTTGCTTCACCCATCCTCTCTCTGTTTGTAGTGCAGACATTCTGAGCTGTGGTGGGTGAGTTATGTGGGTTGTGTGGTGGTTTTCCCCTCTCCTATCTTTCGTCTATTGCTGCTAATAAAATCAAATTTACTTGTTCTTAAAAGGAAAGAAGTTAGAGGAATGTAAAAAGGACAACAAAAATAAAGATATGTTTGGGATTAGCATTTATTATTGCTTGAATATTGCCTTATTAGGTATTATGCTTATAAGAATTAGTAGGTAAAAGTCCAAGAACAATATTTTAGATTCATATTAGTTTTTGCTAAGGAATGCTTTTATACTCAACAAATTACAGAGCAAAATATCTAACAACTCCAAGCTCCAAAATATCTAACAACTACAATCTCATGGCAGATGTAGAAAAATGATGCACAATTAAGTTCCTTGCCTAGAGAGAAAGGACAAAGACTGTTGATTTTTTAATTATTCTGCAGCACTGTTTACAAATTATATTGATATTGATATAATATATTGAATATATTGATCCGAGAAGAGGCAATAAATGTCACCCAAAGTCCCCACTTAGTTCTCATTGTTCTTTCTCTACTCAAGTGTTCCTATTACCAAAACATTTATATTCTGCATGCACACCCTACCAGAGTATGGTGGGTGGAAGAGTACTGAGTAAAAGAGATGGAACATAGGTGAAAAAATAAACCAAAGAAATCAGACATGGCCAGGAGGTGTTAATACCAACAGACTGGACAAAAGGCTCTGGAAACGTCTCCTCAAGAAGATTTTGGGTGCAGTGCAGCAGAGACATACTCAGAATTATATACCAGATTAAGGGCCTGCAGTCTGCTGCCTGGGGAGAAGACCCTTGCACTTACTCCATTAAAACTATGTTTGCTTTTTCACTAATAAAAGAATGTTTGGATGGATTCACCACAGATTTCAAAAGGAAAGGAATATCTTCATTTTAGGAGGTAAAATTACCCTTTTATAGTTCTATATATGATTAACCCCTCGAAAATCTCCCTCAGAAATCCTTATGGGGTGAAATCAACAAGGACTGAAGAATGATGTGGTGCTCAGTGCCTGTCCCATCAGCCCATAACTGGCTGTATAACCAGCTCTCAGTTCTGAGACCTCCAGCTTGCACTAGCAAAGCTGTGCTGATCAGTGTGTACCGTGTGTTTTGGCTCCTAAGGACACTGCAGAGAAAAGTCTCTCCTTTGGCAGGGCCTTCCAGAGTGTTCCAGTGACAGCAGGAGAAAAATGAGTTGAAGCCAGCACCAGGTCAAACTCCTGGGGCATATTTTTCTTTTTATCAACACCCTCTTCCCCTGGAGCTGAGCAAAGCTGGAGGCTGCTCCACATGTACTTCTGAGCCTCAGGAACATCTGGAGAGCACATCTGTTGCAGAAGACAAGAACAGCTGGGAGTCTGCAGCACACTGGAACAAGGAGACCCCCAGGGTCTCAAATAAGAGTTGAAAAGCAGGCCAGAAAGTCCAGTCCTCAGGGGGGTCCATATGCCAGGGTCACAAGGGACAGGAGCAGCAGATGTTTCTCATGCTCCTTTGGGACCTCCCTGTCCTTCTTTCTCTCCTCCCTTCCAAACTACTGACACTGCTGGAGTGTCAGAAATCTACAGCTGCATGTTGTCCTGCAGTTTGTGGTTTGGACAATCAACATTCATTGACTTTTTCCTCCAAACTCAACTGGTCACCTCGTTCTGATCATCCTTTCCTCCAGTTATGTCCTGCCAAGGGTGCTGACACTGTCAGGATTGTCTGGAAGGTTCTGGTCCTTCCAGAGCCAGCTGGAGCCCTGACAGTTTTCAGGAGGACTGGATACACTTCCAGTGCCAGTCCTGAGCTGTGAGCCCAGACAGCACACATATGCTCCTGTATGATTATTGATGAACTCTAGATAGGTCTGGAAAGCTATAGCTTCAACATAAACCTGAAATATAATTCTGAGGGCTGTTTGCAGAAACAATCAACAAACATAACAACTTCTTCCTTAACAGAAAAAAGAAATAATTGTTCCATTTCACCCAGTTTTAACCAGGAGTTAAAGTCGCAATTGTTTGAAAATTATTGTTTCGTCTTTCTCAGTTCTTTAAAATTAAAATGAAAAGAGTGGATGACTGTAGGAGCAGAAAACATGACCTACAGCAGATCTGAAGTAATTGAAATCATCTAGCCTTGAATATAAGAGACTTGAAGGAAAACAATAATAGCTCTAAAATAAAGAGAGCAAATTATACACCATGACATGCTCCACAGCCATAATATATGTGTCGTTTTGACAAACATTTTTTTTTGTATGATTACAGTGACTTTTATTAAAATAAGAAAACTACCATTTGGGAGGGAAGAGGGGAGGAAATTGACTAACTGTATCTCATTTTCTCCCAAATATCTGGATTTGAGAATCAGAAGCTGAATATAGCACAATGCTGACACAACTCTTTGGAAGTTATTTCATGGTGGCTCATCTCAGCTTAGGTGGGGAAGGGACAGATTTTGTCACAGTTGTATGTATGAAACATCACTCAAAAAGCCCTGTTCTAGTGGTACACAATGGAACCTCTTTAGAAGTGAATAAAATCTCACCAACACAAGTAGGGTGTTTCATGGGAGTCAGGCCTATCACTCAGCATGTCACTATTTTTTTGTTATCTATTCAATTGCCGTCATTTTTAGAAAGGACTTGGAAGAGAGAAGCAAAAAAAGAGGCTGAGATTCAATATATTCACTGTTAATCTCTATCTCATGCACATCTAGGCATCTTCACCCCCATATAAAGGTACATTTTTAGTACATTTTTTGCCATTCTTAAGAATCAGAGAGAAATATAAGATCATTAGTCAACTGAAGATACACCTTCCATTTGAGATATGCATACAACAAGTCTTCTTCAGCCAAGCAATCCTATTTTATCACTTTATCAGTAAAGTACTTTGTTATTCCTACAAACTCTTTAAGCAATTGTATTTCATAGCATTTTTTTCAAGCACTCTTTCAATGAATAAATCTAACAGCAAAACTCAAATAAGAAGATGGCTTACTGCTAGGGAATCTGTGAGCTTGGTTTTGCTGTTTAAAAAACAATCCTGAAATAGTATTTGAAAACCAAGAGAAGCTGGGTTACTATCACCACTGCAACTACAGAAATATTTAGTGGCTTTATACTTCCACTTGTAAAAAAAACTGAAGGAACAAAGAGAGTGTACGTGAACCAGCCTTTTTAGCTCCAAAATGGAAAATTTAGGGACTTACCTTGAATAAAACTTGCACCCTTGTTCATGTCAGTAAAGCTCCAAAAACCTGGAAGAAAAAAGGCCCCAGTGATATTTTCAAAACACTTGCAAAGAAAAGACAGGATAATATTTCATTGCTATAAAATCAGCAGCTTTTCAGTTACTTAGAAAATACTAGCACAAGTAAAGGCAGCTAAATAATAGTTAGTGAGAACCTGAGAAGTAGATGGGTTCTACACAACTCTTATGTTCACTAAGGTGAAGTTCAATTAAAATAAGGGAGAATTAATTTACCTGGAGCCAGGAACCCATGGGAGGAGTAACCAGGCTCCTCCTTGACTTCCATCAGTCCTGGAAATACACAAAATGCATTTTAGGGGGGGACAGGTTGCTTGATTGTCTCTGAATAAGAAAGGCAGACGACTTCTCTGCTCCAAAAAAACAAAAAAACCCAAAGAAATAAAACACACAAAGCTGAACATCCTTAAATATAAGAAGGTGATGGTGTATTTCAGGCAGGAACCAAGGCTTACTGCCCCAGCTGGCATTCATGGAACTTCCCTGATGGTTGTCCTGTCTGCAGCTGCAGAATGATGCCTGCAGGATCCCAACATTTCTGTCCTTACCTGGCAGCTCTCGGTGTGTGACAGATACAAATTGGCACACAGGCCACTTTCTATATATTTTATTTCTAGTAAAGAACAGAGCATACATGGAAAGTTCAATCACCTCCTGTTTTCAGTAATAGGAATATTTTCATGCAGCATTTGCCAGAGGACATTGCCACAGACTTTTGCACATGAGCACAAACCCACTCAGCTGCTCTCTCAAATGCACCAGCATTTCCCCTCAGTCTGGGTGATAGATGCAGTGCAATCTTTGTTCCCTCCAGAGTGTTGAACAGGACAGGGAAAATGCAGGAAAAGGGATGATACTCACTCAGCAGTCCAAGGTGGATAGTGTTTTTATAACTGATTAGTATTGCTGGGCCATTGCATTTCTCATTAAAATCCCTTTCTTGAAACGAAGTACAATTTGCACCATGTTTTCCACTTGTTTGAGCTTCAAGCTGTCGCTCAAAAAATTAATTTTAGCTGGGTTCATCTTTCCATCACAATTTTTTTGTCACAGTGGCTGATTAATTCTATGTCATTGTTTGCTCTTTTGCAAGATTAATTGCAGGATGAGAGAATAGATGACTTTCTGCTGAGGGAATATATGAAGTTATTGTAATTCCACAATGCTGGAAAGCAACTTTTCCCTCATCTGACTTCAGGCAGCAAGCAAATGATGTAATGAAACTGGTTTGGTCTGCTACTGGATCAATAATTGACACAAGGAAACACTTTGTCGAGTTTTTTGGTTAAATTCCATTTAAAATCTCCAAGCCCTAAAAGTCTGAAAAATATATCCTGAGCCCTGGAAGGAGACAAGCCATATTCACAGCCCACACAGACTGACCAATGATGGGCAGGTTGAGCATTTCAACAAGTATTTCCCCTGGAATTGTGTAACATTTTATGGTAGGAAACACTGTGGCAGAGGTTTTCCCCGAGTGGAGCTTGTGTCCAGCCCAGGTGAGTTGGCACCTCCAGGTGAAATACCCTCAGGACACTGTAGACTTATCTGAAGTAAGGACAGGAAGGGGACATTGGGATGCTTTTTTCAGTCTGTAAGGATACAAAATAGACAATGTTTTGTATTCAGTCAAGTTTTCATTGGCTCCCTTTAGTATACGTTTATTTCCCCACAGAGCTGCTTGGCAGAGCACATCTTCAATGCTGCATGATACCCTCATGGTGTTCTTTTCTATACAAACCTAATTTATTCAGCCCTTACTCCATTTATTCTGCTTACTGATTCTTTGCAAAAAATACTACCCACTTCTAGGACAACTGAATTGATATATCTCTGCTGGTTTTTCATTTAAGTTTGAACTTTGAAAGTAGTCTTTTCTGGTCCTCATTTACCCCATTGTATAGAGAAATAAAAGGTTTTCCAGAAATGTCTATGCTCCCCAGATGTAGAACATTGCAATTGCTTGTCCTCTCCTGCTCTGAAGGCAAGGAGAATATTCCTCCAGTTTCTGTGAGAGCAAGCTTAGGCACTGCTTGTATAAATCAATTTCATGAATAATGAAGAATGAATTGCTTTGCATCATAAGGCATCAAACCCAAAAATTCATGGTGCTGCATAAATGTAATAATATTGTCCATAGTCTGTGAGATTTTTACTATTTGAATTAAATCTATAAATACAGATTGAAAGTGGGTTTTCAGTGTTCAGCAGAACTGTGTGAAAAAGGAAAATGCTTGATATTTTAAATTTTTGTTAATTTTCCCCAATCAGCTCTAGTTTTTTTGCATGCTCAAAGTTGGGTGTGCACTGCCAGGAATATTACTGTATTTTGTCCCATGACACTGGTTAGCAAATCCAGTAAGACCAGTGGGGACAATTCAGGTTAGAGAAGGCAATAAAGAACATCACTTCATTGGTGTTAAACCCTCTAACACTTGGAAACAACATCTACTCAAAACTGCCTTGAGCTGCATGAATATATAGATATAACCTGGATGTTAATCTGAATTTTGCAACTCTCATAGAAATAGATCATGAACATTTAAAATACCTATCCCTCTGCAAGGAGATAACTACAGCTTTGTTTATATTAATTCTCTTTTTTTTTTTTTTCTGAATTTAACCAGAAAAAAGTTAAATTAAGGGTTTTTTTTAAGAATGCACTTTAATGGAGTAATTTCAATTTTTAGCCTTTGAAAGTTGAGCTGCACATTTTATTTTGAAAAAGACCCCCACTCTAGTTTTTCCAAGAAAAATACTCTGCCATGTTGGAATCATGTACTGGTCTATTATAGTAAAAGCTGACTGTAAACAAAATCCACATAATAAAATATTTAGAGTTTCTGTTTCATGCTTTCATGAAAGCATCAAGCTACTCATGCAGCAATGAGGGAAAAGCATTGGAGTGACTGGATTGAGCTACAAGTCTTTTTGTTGCTGCTTGTATTGGCCATATCAAAAGTCTTCCCTCCATGAATCCTGCTGGGGAGGATCCCTGTGCACAGAGGAAAAACTGATCACCTGAGATTTGTGTGCCTAGAGCACAAGGGGAATAAAATCCTTGAAACAGACATTGTAAAAATGTTATCACCTCCAGGGCATGCAATTGCTTCCTGATTTCTGTGTCAGGGTTGCTTTAGGAATGAGGAATGCAAGCCCCAGACCAAAACCCAGCAGCCTGTCCAGTTTATTTGGTTTACTATTTTCCATATTCAGACTTTTCCAATGTGTCCTGTCATATCTTGTGAGACAAATCTGCCTCCAAAAATCCAGTCCACAGAGGAAACGAAACCTTTTTGATTTTTCCAGGTAATAAAAATATGTGTTCTTTGGGGAACTGATGTACCCAATCGAGTGAAATCATCACTGACATTACAGCATCAAGCCCATGATTATGAAAGTCTGGCTCTGGGGAATTACTTCAGAATTTAACAGGAACTACATGACTCAATCCCATCAGGAAAATCCCACGAGTAACAGGAAACTTTCAGTATTGAAATTGAAATTCACTGAAATACTGTGGGAGAGATCTCTATGTTCCTTATGTCCAGGTCGCAACGGTGAAATCACATCCTGTGTGGAAGAGGCCAAAGAAATATGTGAGATGTTGTAACTTACAAAGAATACTCTTTTTAAAGCTATTTTACCCACAGGAATATTTAATACATCCCTCTCCATCATGAGCACTCCAATGCCACACTGAGAGTTCAAGGAGGCTGAGTAATTTCTGCAATTCCTCTTCAGTCCCAGCTCTTTCAGCCTTCCCACATCACAGCAACGTGTCTGGGGGAGAATTTGCAATTTTTTTTCACAAGGCAGCATCTGATAATCAAAATGTCATCTGTGCTGTAGTCAGCAAGTCAGGAGATTAATTAATTTGCCATAACGTATACATAAACAAGAATGCATAGTTTTAAAAACTCATGGTTTTCTCTTTCAATAAAAAGCTTTTCTTAAGTATTTACGAAGTCATCAGGATTTCAAGAGAATTACTCAGATGTTTAAAGCTTGTTATTTGTTTAAATGTCTCATAGCACGAGGAACTTAATGAGCAAATTTAGCTTGTTCACAATATGCAATTTTTTTCTAGTCTTGGGACTCTTGGGCATTATATTGAACAATGTTAGAAAGCAGTAATAATTAGGTAGAATTGCACCCAGAAAGTAAATCTCAATATGTACAGCAGTGTAGGATTTTACAGGACTTTTCCCCTCCCTCCAGGCCAAGGTAGTGATTTAGTAAAAATGCAAAAGAAAAATATACATCAGTAAATGAACAAAGTCTCAAAACAATTTACATTTTTACATGCCTCTGAGGAAGTAGGACAGCTTTATTAGCTACAGTAAGGTAGCACAAATAATTGCAGATTCAACTGCCTGGTTTTCTGAAAGTTGTCAAAGAGCTTAATAGAAAGATAAATGAGAACTTCAAGCTTTAGGCTTCAAATCCTTAGGATATGTCAAGTTTTAATACTGAACTTCATCCCTAATACAGTCTCCAAATTCAAAATGAAGCTATAAAGTGAGACTAAAGGATTTTATTTTGAATCCTAAATTCCATTCTGGTGTTCAGCTCAACATACTTGATTTCTGGGAAGCCCTTTGTGCTTTGAAATAATATTGCACCTCATATCAGACCAACAGGCCTTACTTTTCCCAAAAAATGTTTTTAATTTTTTTTGCAGCACAGAGTGGTGCTGACATTTCATAGTTTTCTTTCATGCCAGGAATTGGGATGACCCGATTATTTTCCTTCTGAAAAGGGCTGTTTGGAGATTTTAATTTCTCCATTGGCTCATTTATCACAGGAGGCATCACCTGCTTCAAATTGCAGGACTGTGATCTCGTGGCAGGGAATTGAGGATGGGAGGTGCATGGTTTGTTTGGAGACAGCCAATTCCTGTCCCTGCAGCTAACATTGGAATTACATAAACAACATGGGTATATTAGTTGTCCCTCAGTGTGTGTGTGTACTCTAATACACCCACCCACACACACATTTATCCCCGTGTTATCTGTATTGCTGTTAGAATGACAATTTTGCATCTGTGTAATTGAATTTTCAAAAAGGCCAATGTCTAAGCAGGAAAACAGAGAGAGACCTGCAGCAACCCAGCTCCTGCTCTGCATGACCACAATATTTGAAGCCACTGCAGCACACATTTTCAAATATCCCATTATCCAGGAAATTGCTCTTTGACTTATAAGCTTTTAATCATAGCAATTTTTTCATGAGAAAAAGCCACCACAGTTTGCTTGCTTAAAACAAAAAGATTCCTAAACTCAGTTCAACACCTTAAAAATAACCATATACCCCTGGCATTTCAGGGAAAGAAAAGAAGACAAGTCTGAGACAGAATATCAAGATTTCAAGTTTTATAAATAATTTTGAAATATGCTCTCCATGATTTATTTTAGAAATACCAAAAATCCTTCTGAGTAAAAACTGGTTTACATGTATTAGTAAATACATGCATATTTATGTCAACTTTTTCAATGCTTTATTTTAGTTCATCCAGAAGATTTCCTTTCCTTACAGCCTTCATTTTTCTGCTAAGAGCATACTCAGTGCATACCTTCTTCTTGTGGAAGAAATGAGGGCACCAGACTTCTCTAATCCTGCGTGTGTAATCCAGGAATTGTTTTTCCCCTGCAGGGAGCAATAATTGGTAGCTGTGATTTGGTTTTCTTGGAAAAATAACAACTCAAACAGCTCTTTATCAAGGCTGTTAAGAGCAAGGCTTTTTTCTCCAAACCTTTTGCTTTCTCCTACCTGTGTATAATTATCCACACACTCAGGTCAGTTTATTACCCCATGCATAAGCATGTTCACTCTCGTTTTCCTTTCCCTTGGGACCTTTACATTAAGATGACGACTCAGACTGCTCAAATAGCCCAGCTGCAAATGCCCTTTGATCAAATGATGACTCAAGGAGACTCAAAGATTGCTCCTGCAGGGAAAGTCAAGGCAAAATTGATCAGTGCTGTCACTGGAGAGCAACAGCTCCTGAAGGACTAGGTTTAAAATGCATTATCTTTAATGTAATCAAAGGAGCATTTAATTTAATTTTAAAATGCCTAGCAATATTTGTTAGTGCTATCATTTCAGGGTGTTGCAGGGACAAAAGTTAATCACGCTGACTAGACAAACACTAATTTGTTTAATTAAGGTTATCCTGCTTTCTTTGTGTAATATTTTTCCAACTTGGTCTGCCCACACATTATGTTTGAAATAGAAATTGTAAATAAGCAAAAGATGTAAAAAGATGTAAATCATATTTCATGGTAGAGCTGCTGAGCCTAATGAGGTATGAAGGAGAAATTAAAGAAACTAAAGGAAAGTAAGGAAACTAAGGAATAGAAAGATTCCTCATGCCACATTTTAGATTCAAATGAGAAGATAGTAAACATGTCCATGGCATGGATTTTCCGGAAGTAGATCATGATCCCCCCATGGATTACCCAGGCAACACAAGTGAAATTTTGGTTTGCTGCCTAGACACTGCTCCCAGAGCCAGTGATCAGGGGGCGTTTGAGCCTTCTGCTGTTTTCCTGTGTTGGCTTTGCCCTTCTGTAGGGAGAGTGAGCTGCAGCAGTGATGGTGGGGAAGGTCCCCAGGGACAAAGCCCTTTTACTTGCCAAGCAGCAGGAGGGATGTGCTGAGAGAAGAGGTTGAGAGCCCCAAAACCCAACCTCCCTCCCAGAGCCCCCCAGGCCACACATCTCACACCCACCCAGGGCACCAGACACACAAACCCCAGCTGGCTTTTATCAGGCTGCTGCAAGGCAGGCTTTGCTTGGACTGAGCCAAAACCTGCATTTCCTCTGTTCCCGGGTGTTCCCATAGGCTCCAGAAAGCAAGTCAGCATCAAGCTGGCTCTTCCTTATCATTTCCATTTTTGTGACAGAGATTCATCATCCTCCTGGTTTATCCACTCTCAGATGATGGCATTAAAGAAAGAGACATTTAGGAACCGGTGAAAAGTGGACATCTGGATTTAAATAACTATAAAACAGAAGGAAGGAGAAATAGGGAAAGGATGTCTTGAAAAGTGGAGTTCTGAAGTGAAAGACAGTGAGTAAGATTAATGTCATTTCTAAGGATTCTCCAATGGCTGTTTCTCATGTAACAATCCATGGGCATGTGGATGAAATTCAAACCTTGAAAACCTTTAAAAGGGAAAGAGATGGAGTCTGAAGAACTTCTGTACTTTCCAGATATCACAGGACATTAGATATAAGTCAGGAACCAACCACAACCTGGAGAAAAGATCATAATAATCATAGAGGAGAACCAGGATTGCACCAAGGAAAACATGACTCAAAAAACAGAGAGCCCTGACTAAGGAAACCAGGTCAGCTGGCTGTAAACCAGGTGAGGACACATCTTCCCTGCCCATCTGTAGGATGTGTGCTTCCTTAGAAAAATCATTTGCCCCTGTATTCTGCCTTTCAGTGCAAGAACATGGTGTCCCCTGTGCACAAGTGAAACCAGAATAAGCACAAGGAGCTTTGCAGGGTGGTTTTAGTCTTGCAGCTGTTATATAGAAGAAAAATCTGTGTGATTTTTCTCCACCTGTATTTTTCAGATGCATTTTTTTGTTCAAGAAACTTCATTGTTAATAATTTATTTGTAGTACTCTGATTTAAACAAGTTCTACAGCAAGAAAGTTTTGTTTAGAGGCAGCCTTTACTCTATTCTTATTTACTTTCTGTGAAATCTACACTGCACCCTACAAGAACTAGACTTAAACACAGTCAAATTTAGTGGAAAAAATGCCTGTTAAATAAAGCATTTATTCAGTGGCATAATATTATCAAACCATTGGCAAGACCCAAGATTTAAGAGACCAATGTAAACATTTTCTGGTATTCATCCATCTCCTTTGCTATAATAACATTATGTTTGAAAGTTTTCTTCTCAGTAGCATGGGGACAGAAGCAGCTCTTTTTCCAGAATGTCAGTCCTTGTTCCACCATTGCTCACCTTCACACCAGGCATCTTCTCAGTCAAGCAGAAAAGTGAAAATGGAAGCAATGCTTCGAGTCAAGAAAATAATAAAAAGAAAGTTCTCTGAACGTGACGATTTGGATAAAAGCTTTTCTGTGCATCCTCCCTCTTTGTTGCAGAAACAAGAACGAGGACGTGTTTGATCTGCTTTTCATTCAGAGCTCCAGCTGTGGGCACAGCTGCGAGAGCTGTTCCCAGAAAAGGCACTTGCACAGGAGGAAGAGCAGAAAAGATATCATTTTTAGAAAAATTCCTAAAAATGCAGAATCAGGCTCTGGTATATGTGGAGTACTAGTGCCCCAAGTATAGTTGACTTCCAAGAAATATTTAGTCCACTCCCAAAATCTGTTACAGAGAAATGTTATTTTTTTTCTGATTCATCTAAATTTAGCTCTAAAATTTTCTCAGGAAGTTCAGCTATAATGGATCTCTTCTGTCAAACGCACTAAAAAGGCTCAACCTGAACTGGTTCTTGGGGTCACTGAGGTGGAAAAAGCATAGACTACCCCAATTTGCCTGGGTTTTATTATAGGTTTGTAGCTAGTCATGCCACTCACTTGACTTGCAATGCTGTTTCCTTTCACCACACACAGAATCTGAGTAACGAAAAAGGGTTTCAATCTTCCTATTTCAAACAACTGCATAATACTATGAGAAAATCTGGTTTGCATAAAAAAAAGGGCAGGTTTTCACTAATTTTCCTTCAGGATTTCATTAAATCAGAAAACAGCAGCTGCATTTACAAACTGTCCCTTTCCCAGGACTGTCACTCCAGACCAGTCTATGGACTTACATCTCAGCATCATGATTATTTTGAGTAAACTGATTTTAAGGCTCCTCTTCTTGGGTTGGAAGGAAAACAAAAAGAAATAACTTATATAAGCAACCATTTTTTCTCCCTTTTAAATTCAATAAAGCATCTCAACTCTTACCCTGATCTTTTGTGAATATCTTGTATATGATATCACAGGAAAAAAAAGTGGAAAAATATTCACTCTATACTCTACAGGCCACTCTGTAGCCTGCAGCTACAGGCAAGTAACAAGCAACAAAGTTGCAAGATTTATTTGCAATAATCCTGGTTCCACACCATTAACCACCAAAAAAACCTTCTCCCCCAAAACCCCCAAACAACCCAAACTGCTATCTGAAATCTGTATTTCATGTACTCAAAGCAAGGACATTGCACCTGCTAAGCTGGAAGAAGAGGCAGAGGCAATGATTTCTGGAGGTTGGTGATTTACAGGTGAGCAGCAGCAAGGCTCTTCCAGGGACAGGAAACGAGAAAACTGCTGAGGGCTTTGAGACAGAGAAACTGAAAGGTGAGAGGAGGAAACAGAACGTGTCCTCAGTGGGAACAGACACAATCTCAGCCAAAGAGGTCTCCTGTGTGCCAGTGGGAAAAGACCTTGTCAGAGTGAAGCAACAAGACCTCAAGGCATATAAATTTCTGGCCTCAGTTTGATTGCAAACTCCCTCCACAGCCTGGAGCAAGCCACTCCAGAGGAGGAAAGCAGCACAGGTTCAAATGACACCTTGGCAGAAAGCCTACAAAACTCTGTGCAGGCTCCCACTGGATCATTTCTCCTGCTTCTTATGGAAAGTTTTCAGTCCAGACCACAGCCAGATTTAATGTTCAAGTTAGCTGATTATGACTTATTGTCCCCATCACAGACCAGGTCACCCCAGCTGGCAGTGCCATGAGGTGCTTTGGAAAAATAAGATGGATGGAGGCAGCAGGAGCAGGAGAGCAAGTTCTGAACCAGGAATAAAAACAAAGCTCATTTAGGTCTCTCTTGCACTGTGCTGCAAAATCTTGGGAGGGAAGAAGAGAAGAGGTGGTGGTTTAAACTTATATTAATTTATATTAAATGGAAGAATTTTTTCACAGTGAGGGTGGTAAAACACTGGCACCTGGAGAGGTGGTGGGTGCTGCTTCCCTGGAAACATTCAAGGTCAGGTTGACTGAGCTGGAGATGTCCCTGCTCTTTGCAGGGGGATTGCTCTAGGTGAGGTCACCTCCAAACCAAGCTATTCTGTGATTGCATGGTTGACTTTTCCTCAGAAGAGCATAGGGTGGGCTGGACCTACAGAGGTCAGACTGCAGCAACCTAAACAGAACTCTTCCTAAATAAAGGTATGGTACGGTTAAAAAAAAAACCAAAAACCAAAAGAAACCCCAACAAATAGGAAATCATGGGACAAAGGGAAAAATGGGAAAAGATTTGAAGAATGTCCCAGGCAAGTAAAATATTCCCTCAGTATTGGACCATACTCAATTTTTTTTGTACTACACTCTCTTGGGCTGTACTGAGGATACCTGGCTATGCTAGGTAGCAGAGCCTCTGAAAGTCCAGAAAATTGGCCTCTGGATATATGCAATGTAGAACAGAAAGGAATATTTAAAAACAGTAAAGTGAGGAAACCTTCCTTTGGATAGGAAAATACATTCCCATTTAATGTAACTGATAATCTTCCAGTAGCACTCATGGAAGAACATTTCTATCACAAACAAATCATTGGAACAAGGGACTATTTCTGCCATATGGACTGGTCCCTTTCGCATGGGATCAGTTACAGTTTAGGGTTAAAACAGGAACATCTGTTGGAGATTCTTCCACTTGCTTTACATACATTTTTTACCACAACAGCAAGAAGATTTAGCATGCTTGATGTTTATTCCAGCTTTAATTTTCTCCACAAATTCTTCATTTCTGTGGCAAATTAAAGGAGCAGATGCATCCCTGGGAAGATTTCCAGACTGATTTTGAAGAAAGTGAGACATCCAATACTTGCTGAGCTGAGCTGGGCTTTCTGATCAATGGCAATTCCACACACAGGATCAAAGAAGAGCTTGCAGTAAATAACTGATGTGTAGAGATGTGTCACATGGTTAGGGTGCAGATGGTTTCTGTACCTCCCCATGGACTGCTGGTGAAGATATAAACTGCTGATCCCCATCTTTGATTATCACTCAGATCATCTATATTGCCTTACTTTTGATGCAGCTGAATATTCTGCTTTATTATATGGGTAAATGATGAAAGCCCTTCCAAAAAATAAATACACATGTAAATGTTGTATGTACAATAATATTAAATTACTGTATTATAATCCAAAGTCTTTCCTACAAAGACATGACTTTTATTTCAGATTTATGGCATAAACAAATAACAAATCCCAGTAATTCCACTCTGCTTCACTGGGCACTGCAAATAAAAAGGAAAATATCAGCTCTTTATTTTGCTTTTAGTGCAGGTCCAAACTAAGTGTTGCAGAGCATTTCAAACACTAATATTCATCTATTCAGCTTATTGTATGTGAACTCCCACTGATTTTCACAAGGTAATGAGCATAAATAATGCATTTGAGAAAATTCAGTTACAAAATTAAACTGATCATTGTTCATCTGACGAAATAAATTCTATCCCTTAAGCAAAGGCAAACAAGAGGTTTGGGAGTGTGGTTTAATCTCAGAGGGGCTGTGTGAAAGCTGATGGAGATGGCACAATTTTTTCTGCATAATCATGGTTTTCAGAACAAAGCTGAGTTTTATCAGGCACATCAGGTAGAACTACAAATAGATGCTTCACATGCTACTAAATGACCATTTAACTAACACAAACAAGCATCAGTTTGCAATAAGAAGCCCAAAAAACTGTTATTTCTAATACAAACAGAAGCCTCTTACTTCAGTGGCCAATTGCCCTTTTCACCACATGAATCTTTGCCATTTCTTGGAAAAAGACATTTCTTGAGAAGACTGTTCTGGTTTTAATTATGTGGGCAAAGCCTGAGGGGAAATTATAACGTAGGTTGTGATTCAATCATTTTCTTTCAGTTCTAGAATTTGTTCTGGTGTGGGATTGGCCAAGAGAGCTTGTTTCATCCTCTTAACTTTATATTTCCTTTAGTATGGAGTAAAGAGATATTTATTTTATTACTCTTGTTGGAGTTATTATTCCTGTGTTAAGATCAAAATTGCAAATATGAAGAAAATGGCTTCATTTATAATAAATGAAACATAAAATTTTTTTCTATGAATCATTATGTTTGAAATGTATATTTGTTCTCTCAGAAATACAGTTCACTACACAATATGAAGCAGGAATACTGAACTGCATAGCTAGGGCTTTCAGCAGAGCCCTAAAGCCCAAAATTTGCAGTTCTACCATGTACCGCTGTATTAAAAAAAAAAATGAAGGGAAAAGAAAAAAGGAAAAAAAAAAAAAAAGGTGCAGTATCATTAAGAAAAAGGAGAAGGGATTGTCAGGCTCTTGTGCACTACATTTACACCCAGAAAGTGCAATTCACACCCAGGGAAACACTTCCAGTGGTGGCTTTTGGAAAGAACTGTCTGATAAATTCAATGTGTAGAAGTGAGAGCTCTCATACCTTCTGAGGAGAACTCTGCTGATCATGGAATTGGAGATCCATAATTTAATGTAAAAAGTAATTTCAATATAACCAGATTTCCCAATTAAAATAAAAATAGATTGTGAAGAAGTTATTTTTGTCTACCCAACTCAAGCAGTTTTTCCATTTTTACTTTTGTCTTGCACCCACTTTTTCATTTGGCTTCTGAACTGACACATCTGGCTGTCCCTGGGAGGGAGAGAGTATAAGGCAGGGATGGATGAGAAGCAGGACACAGCAGAGCCAAGAAATCCCATCACTTTTATGACACACACTGATGCCAAGACGGAGAAATAATCTATCCAGTAATAAATCTCTGTCTTGTCAACTCTAAAACACTTCTTAAAGCATTATCCACTGCCATTGCCACACAGTGCTACAGGACTTAGAATAATCAAGGGAACGTGAGTGTTAAAGTAGGGTGAAATTAGAGTATCCTCATGTAGCTCATTTTATGCATTATTGGAGGGAAAACTCAATGAAGGGCTTTCTATCAACGCAGACCAGGAGGTGCTTTCAGAAGTGTACTTCATTCCTGAACCTACTGAGCCCCAGAATCAGATACTTTACAAGATTAGCACAAAGTGGCTACACTTCCCTTTGTCTTAGTGGCCTTCCTGATGTGATTGAAACTATTTGTTAAGCACTGGTGAAGCAGCACTCCAGTGTGTGCCAGCCAAGGGGGTTCTGGCTCTGGAGACCCTGCCTCATGCCACCTTCTCGCTTGCTGCACCAAGGAGCCCCTGCCCTCCCCAGAGCTCAGACATCTGCTCCCCCACTGCTCCAGCAGCAGTGGAAAATTCCTTTCTGTCTGAAAGGGGAACTGTGTGGTAAATCTCAGTGACAGGATCAGGAAACATCTTAAACCAAATTAGCAATAAGCAAAGCAGAGTGAACAAGTTCTAAATTGTATTACCCATCCTAAGTGTCCCTCTGGCCTCAACTCTCACTCTTTGCTTTTAATCTTACAAAATAATTGCTTGTGCTGTTAGTTTCCTAAGGCTTCTTCTACTCCTTTTAGGAGGAGAAATTCAGAAGCAGTGGAATTGTAAGGAGTGAAGTCTCCAATCAGATACAATGGGGTGACCTATTCCAAACTGCAGTACAACCCTCAACATTGAAATTATTAGCAGAAATAAATCAATTAAATACATTTACCAACCCTGGGTAGCAATTTCTTTCAGAAAACACACACCCACCTGCCAGGAGATAGATATCAAGTCCTCTGCAAACCTAGAGGAACGAAAACATGAGCCCACTAATGAGCTACAGCTCTTTCAAGCAAGTGTGATTTTACTTCTATTTGCTGCAGAACCTCTTCTTTTCTTCCCTTCCTCTAACTATTTTTCCTCTTTAATTTGATAGACACAAACCTCCTTCCCAATATATTTTAAATACAGAAAAAACCACCACAGATTTAATGATGTGTCCAATACAATGTGATGACACAAAGACAAGAACTTAATTTACACTCAACTGCTCAACACCCAACCATCAACACGACAGGAGGACAGTGCAAAACAATGAAATCCATGATAATTAATCTGAATCTGGTAATTTGATCTTTCACTGTCATCCTGAACACAAGAGAGGATGACTTTTGGAGATTCTTCCTGTCCTGGGACTGCAGAGGGACTTGTGGATTCACTCCTCTCTGTCTAACTCAAGCATTACTGCAACAAGAATAATGTTGAAAATATTGAAAGAGACTTCTTGTCACTTCAGCTTAACTTGTACTTTCTCAGCAGCTATATAAAGGCATCAAAGACACTTTGTTCAAGAAAAAAATAATCCCAAACCGCATCTATCGGTGTATTTGAAATTTTCTGTTGTTCAGCCTGAAATCTTATTTTCAACTAATATTTAAAAGGTGTTCTTAGGACTCTCCCTAATGTTCTCCAAGTTATAAAGACTTGATAACTTAAAGAGAAGATTCTTGGAAATCTGAGGAACACAAAAATAGTGCTACAAAGACAAAATTTTCCCTGTTAAATTGATGATGGAAAATGCCCACCTCCTGCTTGCTATCCTAATTGTCAGGTTGTGCAGCTGTGAATAGTGGAGGGAATAATAACCAAGAAGCACAACTAGCTGGATTTTCTTCTTAAGGATCAACCTGTTTCTTCTCCAAAAGGCATCCAATCATTTCTGCTTGCAGCACAGAACTATGCCAAGTTTGGGAGTAAACATTATAATTAGGGCTAGCTTAGAAGGAATTTGAAATGATTTTAAAGAAACACTTTACAATTAATATGAGATGGCAGATGAAGCAGGAGCAGCCTTGTGAGCAGAGAAGCTTTTGGTCTGGATCAGAGGAAGGAGTTAGGGAGTGCTAGGTCACACTAAAACTCTGTTTTAACAGAGTCTCCAAAATGCACAATATGACACTGCTGAGCATTGTTAATAAGGAACTTTGTCCTTAAGAAACATGTTATTAGTTTAACTTCCTGATATCCACAGTTCAGCTGAGCCCAATTACTGAGGCAGTGAATTAATCTCCTTATGGACTATTTGCCTTCCTCCTGTAAAATTGCCTTAGAATTTAATGTTTAAGACAAGATTTCTCTTTTCAGAAACACCCACCCACCCACCATGCACTGAGTTTGCCAACAATTAACCAGACAATCTGTTTGTAAAATAGCTAAATATGTACTAAAGAGGAAAAAAAACTTTCTATTTAAATAAAAAAAAAAAATTATAGAATTAAAGAGGACGATTTTTTTTTCCATGTACCATTTTTTTGAGGACAACACGGCCTATGTGTTGTGTGTACCAATTATATGAAAGTTGTGGTTAAGACTCAGCAGCAAAGAACTTGATTTCACAGGCTCTCCTATATCTTCCTCAAATGAATATTCTTTTCGAAAGTTATTCAGCAAGGCTGAACAACCTCATGCTTCTGTTGATAGCAACCTGAAATGGGAGCTTTCAAGTTTGGATTTGTGGCTTTTTAATTCTGTCCCTTCACTTTGGTGTCAATCTCCCAAATACTTAATTTCAAGAACTGATTAAAATTAACTAATAAAATTAAAATTAAATTCCATCTCACTCATTACCTACCATGCAAATGGAGCCAAGACATTTCCCTCAATAGATTCTGGATTTTAGATTTCATCTGCAACACAGCTACAGAGAAAGCATCTTATGGATCCACACCAGATTCCAGGAGGTATCACCAGACAGGATGGTGTTTGCAGAATACAAATATCTTTATATCTTACTGTAAACTTGTCACCATGGCTGCTCTATTTTGGATTGCTCCTGCATTTAATTTCTTCTTTTTTTGACATTTGCACTTCTTAAAACTATGCCTGAATAAATCTTCGTGCCCTTTCCACTTGCTATAATTAATCACCTTCCCGAAAAACTGCAGAAGAGAGCTTGAAAGTATTGAAAAATCTTCTAAATGGGACATTTTTGTGAATACCAAAGTTTGAAAGAAAAAGCAACAAACCAAAAAAAAAGCCACAGTTGAGCATGTTTGCAGTTCTGTGCTGTAGATATCCCGGGGATGAAGGGTTTGGTCCCTCGAGATGCTGAGTGTGTTACCCATAAATCAGCATTTCACAGCCTCAGGGCTCAGTCTCACCTGTCTCCAAACAGGTTGCTCAGGAAGTGAGGTGGATTGCAATGAGACTACAGAATTGTTATGCAGTTCAGCAATACTAGCTCAAATTATTGTTAAAAAGCACATAAAGCAGAGATCGTAATTTTTTAGCAGTTCTCAGATCTGTAATGGCACAAAAATCAGCCTAAACTTTCCAGCATACAAAATGTATCTTTTTTCACCTTGGACACCTCAGAATTTCTTCAATTTAAATGCATTTCTATGTTTATTTCAATTCCTGAATTATTGACAAGTGTTGTACTCAAAGAATTTTTTATTTCTACAGCAGCATATGTGCCCAAATCTGCAAGACAGATGATGCCTGCAACATCGCCAAGCAGAATTCTGCCTGGTACAGCATATTTTATTTTAGAAGACTGAAATGTACTGGTCTAAGAGGAGATCAGTTCCAAAATTCAGGATAGCACATCATAAATTAATGATCCATCATAGCATACCATGGATGCTTCTTTTTCATCTTTCTCCCTCCACATGGTTATCTATCTGGTTAAAAAAATAGAAAGAAGAAAAAAATACAAGCTGAGAGTTGTGTAGTTTGACAAGCTATCATGACTTCGCCCATTGAAATTTACATATGAATGTTTCCAAGACTTTTTATTAAATTGACAAAATTAATTCACATTTTCCCAGGAAATACTTTTTTTCCTGGAAAACATGACCCCAAAGAGAGTAAAAAAAAACAACCCACTGTTAAAATTTATAATCAAAGTTACATTTGGAATGCAGTTGTGATTTCTGTAGTTTATTCTATCTGACAGTCAGGTCTTACATGTCATGAACACAGGAAACACAAGCAACAAGACCAAGAGATGTAAATTCACTGTTCAGCAAAGGTTTCCATTAGGTAACTAAATTCTGAATGAAGCCAACTTGCACATCCTCGGAGAAGGGAAATATACAAATCTCAGAGTGAAATGGTGGGAAGGCAGTGAGGCAAAGGCTGTCCAGCCCCAGTTTGATCCATCTTTCAGAAAACTTAAATGCTTTAGGTAATTCAGATACCATTTCATATCATGCAACATTTTTTTGCCTCAGCTGCTTGAGTTCCTTTCAAGCCACATTTACGTTACATTTAAGCTGCTTAAACATTTTACACCTCATCCAGGTGTGAAAGCTTTTCCATTATTGTCACAAACCATTTCAAATGAGGCAGCCTAGCCAGCAGCACTGGTTGCTCAGGTGGGCATAACAAACCTTTTGCTCAGCTCAGCAAAGGGAGGTTGGAGCTGCCCAGTGACAGCATCCTGGGGCTGATCCAGGATTCCTGCTCCAAGGGTCAGTCAGAAAAACAAATTAAACACATTATCTTGGGGCAGCAGATCTGTGGCAACTCTGCATGTGGCTTCCACCAAATCCACTCAGGTTTCTTATTTACAGCACCCAGATCCTCCCCAAACACTGCTGGAATCACACACCAGAAGAATTTGCTTTACACCAGTGCCTGCTTCCCAGTATCCCCACCAAAATAATCTCCAGTAAAAATAGCATAATAGTCTCATTCTTGGTGAAAGAAGAAGTATTCTTAGTCTGATTGGCTCACAGTTGTTGCAAACCAGAGAAACCCCTCTGAAGCTGTTAGCATTGAAACACGTAATTACAGAATGATTATATGCAGATGCTTTTATTGAAGAGCTCTGGGAATCAGGGGTACAGGGTACAAACCCAAATCTGACATGGATTCGAGATGGACATGTTTTTATACCCTTTTGTTATATAATTATATATATTAATTATTAAACTCATATTGTTCTATTATATACATTGATCTTCTCCAAGCATGAATTCTTGTAGTTTTCATCAGGCCCCCCAAATATAATTTCTCATAATTCTTCTTAAGATTAAACAATAATCATATTCAATTACCAAACCATCATTACAATTAACAATCACACAATTTATCATATGATGATTATGCAGGTGCAGTTTCACATGATCTAGTAAAGACAAAGCCTAACCTTCGTTCCCAGGGCCTACCCAGTCCTGGTTCCCTTTCCCAGGCCTATCCAGGCCCAACCTTTCTTTCCACCTCCCCTGAATCAATTGTATACAATTCCCATGATTTTAGAAATGCTATCAAAGCCAGGGGAGATGAGTGATCTCACAGCACCTCTGCTGCTGAGGCACCTGGAAGATCCTACCCTGCCCTGCATCCAATCACCTGCTGCCCCACAGCTGGAGCATCCCTGCTGGGGCTTCTGTTCTTAGTTTTTGTTTGGCTTGTGGCTTTTTTTGTTTGGATCTGCTTTGATTTTGTAAAGACAGTGTTCCTCCTTAAATCTCTCCATCCTCATGCCTGAAGAGATTAAAAACTTCTCAGCTAGATGCAAAATACACTGATCTGCTCAATGTTTGTGCCAGCTCCATCCTACCAGGATCCATGCAAAGTATGTGGGAAGGAGAAAGCTCTAGTGGAGAAATGAGCAACTTCCATATTGATTGAATGTGTCTCACAACACTTATCAAAGAGATTGCTCATCACTTTGCTTTTACTTGAACACCCAGATCCTTTAAATCTTCCACAATCTGGATTTATACGTGTCCTGATTACATTCTCAAGTTCTGAGAAAGAAACCTACAGCTTGATGAATTTTAGCTCCACTTGAGGATTTTCAAGAGGTTTGATGCATTATCAATGCCTTGATTTCCTCTGTCTTTGATGGCAATAGGAGGCAAAAGGGTTTAAATAGGCAGAGGGATTTGATTTCTGCAGAGCATTCCCCACTAATGTGTCCATCGCACAGGCAGTGCAGTGAAATTTGATGCACGTTGCTTTAGGAACAGGAGGTGGAAGTGCCTTTGATCAAAAATGCAGCCAGAGTAGGATTTTCAAAATATTCAACTCCCATTGAAATCCAAACTCTACCCACTAGCTTTAAAGAAAATAGATTTAGGCCAGAACTGAACCTTTGAAAATCCAAACCTGAAGCAGAAAACTCCAAGTGGTCTCAACTCCCTAAAGTTAAAAGATGCAGGTAGACCAGGTCTGACTGAATGTGGAACTACTGGAATTTACCTAAAACCATGCTTGAATGTTTGCTGAGTTTGTTTGCAATTAATTTGTGATTTTTCCTTCCCAAATGATGAGTTTTGGAAGCAGCTGGGAGTTGGACTGTCATAAGTGTTGTTTCCATAGCATTTCCAGTCTGATTGGAAGCCAAAAACATTAGAAAGCTCATGAGACAGCCTGTTTTCAAGAGTTCTCAAGCAAATTTTGGCTGATCCACTGTGTTTTGATGACTTCAGAAAAGCATCCAAACTGAGGGATATCTCATAGCCAAACTAAGACCAAACCCTGGAGAAATTTGACTGCAACAAGATGTGACTTGAGAAAGAAAAGGATGGCCAAATATTTTCTGTGGTTTATTAGAAACATTTAGAGGCAGGCAGAAGAGAGAAAATAAAAAAAAAGAGATCCTGAAATATAAAATTGAAAAATTATTTTCCAGTTCAAGCATTCAAATATTACTAAAATCCAGACCCCTTGCCACATAACAACATTGTTTTGGGCACAATTAATTTAGGTAGGGTTTGAAGATGAGGAACTGCGTGCTGGGGTCTCTACTGTGGACAGGATATATTTCTATATGCAAAAGAAGAACAATTGGTGTTTTCCCCATTTTACCCAGGAAAGGTTGGACTCCAAATTCCTGACATGATATCAGTAGCACAGAAAAGGCTCTTCCAGCCATGTGCTAGCAAGAGCAAAGTTGAAAATCTATACTCAGGCTTTCTACCAGTAATTCACATTTTCATTCCAATAACAGAGTCTTTCCTTCAGCAAGTTGGATATTAGCTTGTTATCAGGTTTTCCTTGAGTGCCAAATTGAAACCACACAAAAATAATAGTTCATTCCTCCAGAACACTTCTAGCCAAGGTGTCAGGTGAGGAGATATTTGTTAAGGTGAAAGCTTGCAGCTTGAGCAGTCAGAGAAATAATGGATTTTCCTGCAGTTGGAATGATATCGAAGACATGACCAGAGAGATGAGCTAAGAGAAAACTGCAGGTTCAGCCTATCTTTGGTCATTGTGAAGCCCTTCTAGTTCTTGTAAGCAGTTTAGAGACCCAGCTCTTTCCCTGCCAGACAGAGGAAAATACGGAAACATGCTCCTTTCATACCTGACCTCATGACATGGCCAGACACACAGAGCCCTCCCTCAGCAGCACCTTCTGAGAGCCCAGCTCCATCAGAAGGGTCAGAGAGATGTCCATCAGACACTGCTGGAGAGGAGCTTTGTCTCCCAGCTTTGTCTCCCAGCAGCTTTGTCTCCCTGCTCTCCTGGTGCCTGGCCAGGGACATGTGGAGGGCTGGCAGGAGCCTGTAGCCTTCAGCTCCTCCCCAAATCCCCAAAAGGCAATGTGATGTGTGCCCTACTTGTCAGACTCCCAAACTGTTTCCTCTCCTCATGGAAGAGCCCTTCTTTCTGAACAGAAAGCTTCCAATAGAGCTCTTGCTGCAGGTTCTTGGTGGAAGCAGAGCTGCCTGCTGTAGCTGGTGCCTCAATAAACAGAGGGGGAAAAGCTACAAACAAATAAAAAACTTGAATGCATTAATTTACTTCATGCTCTGCATGAAGTACTGAGTGTGTCATTTTCTGTAAATCAAAGAGAAGATGAATGCTGAGTGTAATTCCAACTTCTCAGTGCGGATATAACAAACTATTTTCTGGCTCCAAATCTCAACCAGCCACCATGCAAGAAAATACATATGCATGTTAGTATTTCTTGTTTGATCAGTGTCAAGATTGCTTCCATTTTTTATTTCAAAAGAAACTAAGAAAATACATTTTTAAAATTCCCTGCCAAGCACAGATCCAGTTAGAAGATCAAACTCCCAATTGATTACATCCTTCACGGTCACTGCAGCAAATCCAGGGTACCAGCTGTGCTCGTCACCCTCTCAGGAAGCAGACACGGTAAATTACCAGATCTTTAGTTTTATTAGCTGCACCACAGGTCCCAGAGAGACCTCAGCTCAGTTTGTTTTTCTTTCTGCTGCATATAATGCCTCTGGCTTCTGCTGTATGGGCTGCTTCATTCTGCATTTGAATTTCTTATTTTAAGTTCAGAAATGTGGCACTCATTCCCCCAAATGGACTTCAAAGCTCACAAAACAGGCCATCCCTGCACATAAATGTATTGATTTTAAGAGCACGCTTGTATTTAGGAAGAACACTTTGACTTTGGAGAAATATTCCCTGCTAATTTCTCATGATCCAAGTAGTGACAGGAATTTTTCTCAGCCGAGAATGTGGTCACTCATCACAAGGTGTAGCTGCAAATTTCACACAGCAGGACTCCTTTGTCAAAACAATCCTCTGCTGCAGAAGTCTCTTCTGTGGGAACTCCACAGGGCTCTGAGTACTCTGACATTTCAATCAAATTCTCTCAGCTCACAACTCATTTTCAGCTCTCTGTGCTAAGCAGATTTGCCCTGGAATGGCACAAGGAGAATGTTCCTTACTGCTCCAGCAGCTCTCACAGACTGCTGCTCTCAATTCCCCATCAATACACTCCATGGAAAGCAGTAAGGAGATCAGCACAGATCCAAAGGCAGCTTGGAAAATATTTCAAAGAAATAATTCGACACTTTTTCTGAGCCTACTTGCTTTTCTTCAAATATAAAATAAATACATAAAGTGTATTCAGTGATTTGTATTCTGTGTGCAAGAATTACTGAGAAAATGTACTTTCAGCCTTAAATCAAGGTAATTCCTCAGTTTCACAGTTTCATTCCTATTTATATTTTTTTTACTCCTCCCTGTTATCAGGTCCTAAACTGGATAAACCAACTACATGTTTCTTCATTTTATTTAAAGTTATATTTAATACTTGGTCAAACTAGAGTCTGGCTGCCACCAGACTGGTTAAAACCCTGGAAAATCCTCTCTCAATCCATCTAATTGAGTCTTCTTTTCCTTGTCCCTGCAGATCAGAGGTATTTCTTCTACAGTTTTTTGACTTCTCACACTGGTTGAAGCAGCATAAAAACGAGAGTGCAGTTGCAGTTCTGTGACCTGCTACAGAGCCATGGTTGTGGAAACAAGTCACTATCAAAAACTGAGACTGGGAGTGCTGAGTGAATTTAGCCCTGAAGATTTATTTTTTTGCTTTTGATTTTTAGGAACGATAACAGTTATTTTTACAAGAAAAAGAGAAAAGTCTTTAATCTCATATGTATATACAGGAGTGTAGCAGAATAAGGCTAGAAACATAGATTAATACCTGGAAAATATATTCCTACAGGTTTCTTTTGGAGAGGAGAGATTACTGGAAATAACAGTGAGATGTATTTTCTTATTTCAACAGAAAAATGTGGAGAACAATGAAGAGGAAAGGAACTTTAACTTTGCCCATGAAAGCAACCTGTATAATTACATTGTTTTTAACAAAAAGAGCAGTTGAGTTAAATACCAGAAGGCCAAACACCATGTTTTCAGGGAAAATAAAATTCAATTTCATTTTTCAAAGCTTTTTTTTTTAAAAAAATCTGTTACCACAAAATGGATGAAAGTTACATCAGATCCAGAGATTTTCTTGTCACTGTAGATCACTGGAGAAGATTTTATATGAGAAAGCAATACAGCAACAGTAGCATGGATTTTGGTGGAGAAAATCCCAATGAAAATTGACCAAGAACAAGGGAATTGAGATGAAAACACCTGATTGTTTTAGAAGAAATGGCTCATTACAAATATAATGTCTGAAAATTCATAGAGTTATCAAATTGCTTCAAGGATGGCAATGGATATTTCTTTATTTGAAAACATTAAGCACTTGAGAGGCATAATAATTAAACAACAGCCAGCACAAATTAATCTAATTATCAGGTTGTCTAGCAACATAGTGACACATGGAGGTAAAATGGATGAAGAATATCTTTTTTCCCAGATGAATTTACAAGATGAGTGGCAAGGTCACTGCAAAAGTAAAAGTTCTTTAAATATATAAAGTGCAGCACTTCACCTGAGGTCACAGTTTATAACCCAAGGCTGAAAATCATATTAAGTCCTTTGGAACCTTCTATCAGTACCTTGCCTTTCTTTGTTACTACTTTAGTCAAGCTGGATTCTTAATGTAGTATTTTGCAATAGCTGAGCAAATACAGACAGGTAATAAAGTAGATTAATTTGGTAATAAGGTTTTTTCGATTTTCAGCATTGATTATTCAGCCCTATCGTTAGTAGGCACTTCTTTTTCCTCACTGAAAAGATCATGCAACTCACTGTGTTAAACATAATTTTGTTCCAGTTATTCAATTAATGTCTGCACATATGCAAAGATTAGAACTTCAGACTAATCCACTTTGCTGTAAGATTTTCCTTTTTTCATCCATCACTCTAGCAAAATAAGAATCCATAGATATCCCACGTCTTCTAAGCAAAATAAATGTATTTGAAACAGGAAAGTTAATTCAGTTACAGGAGCTCAGTCTTCATTCACACTTAGTAATAAACAACATCAGACCAAACAACTCTGTACTTGAAGCCATCCATGTTGTCCTTCAATACTCTTATCATCCTCAGACACAGCCCAGGTCCTCCTAGAACACACAGAAGCAAATATTTGCAGGTGGGATCACTCATTTCCTGAGTGAGCACCATCTCCTGTACCCTGCAGGGTGTTTATTGCATGACACAGCAGCTCCTCACTTGGGGGCTGGAGGGAGAACAGTGACCAAGGAACAGGGAGGGATAAATCCTTCAGATCACCTGCAGGTCCTGGAAGACCAAAGTTCATCCAGGATTGCTTCACCTCGGCTGTCAGACATTCCACATCTTCCAGATTTGCATTTTAGGATAATTTAGTAAAAATTTGTTTCGTGGTTCAAACACGTGTCTACTTGAAATCTGAAGATGCCCCAAAATCTAGGGTTTTTTTTTTTCCTTGGTGAAAAACAGTGCAAAACTCAGGGCAGCCTCTTTGTTAACATGAAATCAACCAAATTCACATTCCAGACTGATACTGAAGGCCTTTAATTTGAAGTTCTCCTTAAGAAAAGATTCTTTTCTGATAGTGGAACCCCATTTCTGAGTAAATAACTCTTTGCCAGTTTCTTCTGTAGAATTCAAGCATTAATAGTTCTGAGCATATCTGTAATATAATGAGCATATACATTTTGTCTATATAAGTTCTAGGCTTATTTACATGAATAAAGGTGTAGTAAAATGAGATTGAGAAACAAATGAAAGATGGAGAAAATAATCTGCTGGTACAAAGCCTCCATGCAGCCTTCATTTCCTTTTAATTTTCTATGGGTACAATAGCTGCATCCTCTGTTTGTGTTTTTCTCTTCTTTCCACTCCCCCTTTATCACATTCTGCACAATAATGTGAGAGGTTTTGTCTTAACTGTGCTGAGACAGCTGACAGCACGGCAAGTAAATTCCAAAATGGAATGGGTTTGAATATTGGAACATGAGATGATTTCAAAAGAAAGAAATAGGATTATTTTTCTTCTCCCTTCTGACCATTGCTTGTTTTTCACTGCCAGCCCTGGGGTGAGGCTTCTGAATGGAAAATCCCTGCTTCATGTGATGATCCATTTTTCCACTCTTTCCCTTGTTTGTCAAAGTCCTGAGTGTTTTGCAGTGTTATGTCTCTTTTATTTAAGATCTAGGATGTTCTTAAGTAAGACAGATAGTCTGTTTTCAGTGCTGTGGCATGTGTCTGTTTATGAATAATGAGTATGACAGACAGACTGATTAACAGGTATTTTCTATGTGGGAAGAAGCTGGAAAGCAGGACATTGTGTGGAATAATTATTAATGAAGTACAGTCAGAACCATAAAATGGATAAGGACTGAGCAGGGAAGAAAGGGGGGAACATAAAGGGAAAACTGCCCAAAATCTCCAGACAGACTGGAAAGTAGGTGGTCAAGGAGAGAAGAGCACAACAGAGGAATAACATGAATGGAAGGCAGTGAAAATTTTATCTAGAGTCACATAAACTTAACTCATGGGCACAAAGAGCCTCTCTTTGATTCTGTAATGCAGGTAAATGACAGAGATGATCCCAGCAGTGCCTCAGTGGCAAAATTGTAATTTATGTTTTATCCTGACTGAATTAATGAGCACACAGTGTATTAGTGTCAGCAGAGCCACAGCCTGAGTCTCATTCCGTCACTTAAATCTGCCACTCAAACACTAAATTGCTCTTCTCAGATTAAAGATCTGCCCAAGTGAGCACCTGCTGGCATTTCCCCACTGCTGCTATCAGCATCTCACAGTGCCTGCCAAAAAGTCCCAGGCTGAACTGCCCTGTCACAGACAGGAACTGCAATAACTGTAGCTGCAGAACAAATATTTGCAGATTCAACTTTTTCTGTCAATTTAGCCATTCCTGACAAACGAAACGGAAGTGTTTTTCAAGATTCAGAATGACCCTAAGACAGTCAGGTTTGCATCACCTGACACTTGTTGTTTTGTGTTTAAGAACCAGAGCATGCAGCAGTTCACCTCTAGTGACAAAAACACTTGTCATGGTCATGTTTTAGCCATTCATGGAGAGCTTCTAAAATTGTCACTAAAGCAAAGAGGGAAGGGAAGGGAAGGGAAGGGAAGGGAAGGGAAGGGAAGGGAAGGGAAGGGAAGGGAAGGGAAGGGAAGG
>JBBMKD010000034.1:9564895-9610867 GCA_037834095.1 Argya squamiceps
AAGGGAAGGGAAGGGAAGGGAAGGGAAGGGAAGGGAAGGGAAGGGAAGGGAAGGGAAGGGAAGGGAAGGGAAGACCACGCGTATGTTAAAGCAAGTTTGAGAGTAATTCTAACAGAGAGCAGGAAAAGAATTAAAACATACCTATCATGCTCACAAAAGAAACTCTCACACCTGTATAGCTTGTACAGTGGTCCTTCAGCAAAGCAAGTAAACAAAAAAAATGTTACATAATTAAAATAAGTGAAATCTGCTCTTATTTTTCCCACTAGTTTCCTACCAGTTGTTATTTCCCATTGTAGTTTTTCAGAAGTAGAAGAAATAACATTGATATATTTATATTTTAAAAATTAGAAGTTACTCTGTATGTCCACGGACAACTATCCTTGACTAATATTTTTCATCACTGATCTTTATTAACAAGGAGTATTTTCACCCTCCAAAGAGGCTGTAAATTAATCTGAAAAGAAGGTTATATAATGGCTCATTTTTAACAATTTCCTCTTTTTTTCTCCTGAAATAATAACTTTTGTGTGAAACACTAGAATCCCCTGTGAATGCCCACTGTGCCAAGCAGAGACTCAGAACCACCATGAGACCTTCAGTCCCTATTCCCAGTCACAGGAAATTTTGAAGTCCCTTCTGTGCTGTCATCTCTTAGGAAAATAGGGGCTTTTTCTCCCCCGTTACCCCACTTAGTCATAAAAAATGAGCATATTTGCAATCTTGCTTTATGATGTTTTTCTCCAAACCTCCTCTTTCCTCGTTGAAGACACAATGGAGAACTATTGTTATTGTGGCTAATTGTGGTTGTTGTTGTGCCCAAGAGCCCCCCAAGCTCTGTGAGGGGCTTTGAGCCCTTTCCTGGCCCCCTGAGCCCCTCTGGCACCCTGACCCAGCACTGCCAGCACGGGTCAGTCCAGCAGGGCCAGGACACCCAGGATCTTACATCACAGCCACTAAAAGGCCATCTTTTTATTTAAAATGCATTAATACCTGAAAGGAACCTGTAGGCGTGTTTATTCCATTTAACATCTGGATCATAAATAAAAGATGGCTGGAGAATGGGATTTCTTTGGAGAGTAGGGAACTAAGTTGCCTTGCCACCAACCTGTTCCAGCATTTCTTTTGACTGTAATTTCCAGTTCATTTGGTTATCAGCAAATCTCATTGTTTTCATATTGAAGAGGTGATTTCAGTGCCTGGTGCAGTTTGATCCTTTGAGAGCTGATTTGTACTGGCTTGAACTTTGTCTGGTTGGATGCAGTTGGATCTGGTTTGAAGTGATCTGGTCTGGTTTTTTCCAGTTTGATCCAGCTGGAGTGTGTTGCCTAAGGAGATCTGCAGAGCTCAGCTGGAAGGAGCTGCAATGGATTTTACCCATCTGTTTCCAAAGTTATTTGTTGTTCTGCTTACACTGCTCACAGGTTTTTTCTGTTCCATTTCCTCTTGGTCCCCATGCCCAAACTCTAGGATTATTTTGTTTAATTCAATTAATACTTTCTTCAGTGATATGTGGAGCCAGGAAAAAAACCTCATTTGCAGGATGTAATTTCTGTTTCCAGTGCCCAGTCCTGTCAATCAACTGGTCTCAGGCTTCCACAAAACTGTGTCAGATGATACATTTTTCATGCTATCCTCTCTGATCAGTGTGAAAGGAAAAAAAATATTTCATCTACAGTGGTCCCATATTAAATAAAAAGTTTGTTAAACCTCACCGAGATTCAGCAGGCACAGATAAGACAAAGCCTTAATTAATTTTTCAGCATCAAGTCTTTCTACGTCAGATTAATTTTAACCCTTTACCAGCTGGAAACTACCAAGGCAGATGGTCAAGAAGGCCAAAATGCAGTGACTGACCCTACCAGCATGTGAAATAGGATGGGAGCAAAGGAAAATATTTTCCCTCCTTCTCCCACCCCTCCTTCTCCAGACCAAGCTCTTTGGTCCTTTGTGCAATAAAGGATGTTCTTCCTGAAAAATTTCTCACATTCAGCCCCAGTTTCTTGTGAAGAATTTCTCTTCCCTGGGTAAGGACCTTCTCTCCTGCAATGCAGAACCATGTGAATACGGTTTTTGGAAGATGCTCTGATATAATCAGTTACAGGTCAAGTTTCCTTTGTTAGATACAGAAAGTTGTACATTTTAGGGCAGTCTTAGGAAGGCCCATGTGACCCCAGAGTGTTTACTGGGGGACCAGAGTGGGAATGGGAGAGGAATGAAATGGCTTCTACAAGGACCCATAAAATGCTCACTTGTGAAGTCATTCCCCAGTACCTGGATGTGCTGTTTGAGCACATGAGGCCCCAGTGCTTGTGAGGTGGGTATGAACCAAACCTGCTCCTGATGTCTCTGCCCACTTGGGATCACTCCTTTCCTCCTTTTTTTTTTTTTTTTCTTTTCCTTGCTATTCATTTCATTGTGTATATAAAGTGAAACTATGGAATTCACTTGTTTAAAGGGCAAAAAGTCTGGAAACCCCATTGATTAGGGGTTGTTTATTTTAGTTTAGTTGTGAGAACAAATTCCTGTTTGTGAAAAAGGGGTATGTGGATAAGGACAATGGCATGTTCTTTGGAAGAACACAGTCTGCTCAGAAACATGGAGTATTCACTGTTTGTATTTCATGTGTATGTCAAAACCATAAAGTAACTCTCTTCTAGACTTTTTTACCATTTCTTATCATTCTGCTCATTTCAATTTATATCTTTGTCCTATAAAATGTAAAAGCTTCTGAAAATTTCTTGAAAAAGGACCATATTACAAATAAAAATATCACAAAACAAGATGAGCTGTATTTCTTATTAACAGCTCATCATCAGTTCTCTCAAGAGAATACTTGTGTCTCTGGAAAGAAAATCACTTCAGCTGAAATAATTCCTCAGATTTTTAATTAGTACATTTGTCTTCAGGAATCATTTTTTAATTGCTAATTCCTTCACCTGCCCCTCTTTCTTAATCCTTGAAAACAACCCCCTCAGAAGTTCCAGCAGAGATGTGCTTTGCTCAATGACATTTAAAGATAAATCATAAAATAAATAATAAAACTGACCAGCTCAGAGATTAATTTTAGAATTAATATAAAATAAAACCCAGCTACTTTTTTAGCTCTAATTTTATTTACATTAATGCAAACAGAAAGGAACAGACACAATATTTCCCTGCAACACAGAATCACAGAATGGTTTGGCTTGGAAGGGGCTTTGAAGATGATCTGGTTCCAACCCCTTGCCTTGGGCAGGGACACTTTCCACTAGACCAGGTTGCTCCAAGTTCCATCCAACCCATCCTTGAACACTTCCAGCTGAATTTGGGCTTGCACAGCCTGAGGAGCCATAAGAGGCCCCAGGTACTGCAACACTCTTCAGCTTTTGAGTAGGAACTTCTACTACAGACTGATGGGCTTTACAGGACAGAGTTTTGTGTCACTAAGTGTTCTCTCCTCCTCAGCCGGTCCCGTGAAGAAAGGAAACCTTGCTGGCTCCTGGCAGATAGCCTGTGACCTTTCCTGGAGCAGAGAAGTGCCTCTGTGCTCACCAGAAATTATGCTCATCTGTGATTTTCACAGGTGTAAACCTGTCTTTTTAACTTAGCATTCAGGAAACCTGAGAAAATTAAATTAAAACAATATTAATATTTATGTCATATAATGATTCCAGTTCAGTACTGGAGATCTCTCAACCACTCTTCACACCGTGCCTTCAAATCCACAAGCAAAACAGTAATGAGTTCTTACAGACAAACATACACTTGGTGTTTGAGTAAATATTCTGCTTTGAAAGCATGAGAACTGTAAGTAGCAGGAAAAAGAAATTAGTTAGAGAAAATGCATATTCTTCTTTTAAACTCCTATATAGGTTGTTTTTTGGAAGACCTAAAATTGGAAATCAACTGATTTCTTATGTCTGCACCATAGGCTCTCTAGCCTACTGCTGCTCAATGATTATTTTCATGTTAGCTTCAAGAGCCTCTGTTTTATTTAAAAATACATATTTTATTTTCTCCTTCATGCAGGGGTTTGCTTTTTTCTCAGCAGTAATTCCATTAGTCTGGGTGCCAGTATCAGTAAACCCAAACAAGGCTGTTTATTCTTCTGCAATTTGAGTCACAAGAAGAATAAACCCAGACACTAAAGTGTCTCTGAGCACTGCCACACTAAAAGCAGCCACTCGAGGTATTGTGCACACTCACACAGGTTGTAAGATAAAAACTAGAAACCCTCCAAATCACTACTCAGAGACAGAAGTCTGAGCAATTTCGTCTCCACACCTGTATTTCGTGTTACTGTAACTCCTAATTGTTCAGATTCGTTCTTTATACTTTCATTTATAGTTTGAAAGTAATTTTCTATTTTTTAGAAAAAAAAATATTTTTTACAAAGAAAGTGATTGGACAAGGCTTTCAAATGAAAGAGTACAGATTTAGATTAGATATTAAGGAAATCCTTCCCTGTGAGGGTGGTGAGGCCCTGGCACAGGCTGCCCAGAGAAGCTGTGGCTGCCCCCATGTCTGGAAGTGTCCAAGGCCAGGTTGGATGGGGCTTGGAGCCATCTGGGATAGTGGAAGGTGTCCCTGCCCATGGCAGGGGGTTGGATCTGAATGATTTTTTAAGGTTTCTTTCAACCTAAACCACTCTGATTCTGTGATTCTGGGGAAGAGCACGCTGTCAACTTCAACTCCAGGACACATCACCTTTGTTGCAGGCCCAGGACAACATCACTGGCTTCTGCAATTTCCCTCTGAAGCACAGAATCACATATCAGGAAATCTGGATCATCAGCCTTATTTAATGGTATAGCAGGACTTTCCAGCAGAGTGATTCATCACAGGGACTGATTCCCAGGGCTCTGCTCTGTGAAAGGCTTGGCTGGATGTGTGCCAGAAGAGAGCAGGAGATAAAAAATAGCCGGCATATTCAGAGAGCATCCTTTTATTTTTAAAGTCACCAATAAGCACAATAAATATTTATGCTAAAATAATGTTTTAGCATCTTCTGAAAAATGAGAAAATCCCAGTGTTGGGTAACAGCTGACTGCTTCAAATCTAACACAGCTGATCAAGCAGAGTTGATGAAATTGAGGAAAACTGTGAAGATTGGTTTCAGTCACACACACACACAAATACACACAAAAAGAAAAGAAGGTCTGTGGAGGAGAATTTCTGACAAAGAAAGTTTGATTTTGAGACGGTAGAAAAAGAAATGAATACGTAAAACACCTCCTTCCTGCAAAGCGGTGACAGCAAATCGAGTGACTGGTTGATGAAAAATTTGCTGTAGATGGAAGGTGAGAAGTCTCCAGCTGCCTGGATTTGTCTGTAACTGCTGATGGAATTTGGTCTTGGTCACAGGAGCCTTTGGTGATTCAGGGTGGGCAGAAAGTGCCTCTGGCAAGGGATCAGTGGGGATTAGAGACACACCAAGAGCAGTGGATCAGTGAGGCTGAAGTGGGGTGGGTGAGGGTGAGATGATCTCAGGGCACAGATTTTCAAGCGTGGCTGCAACAGTGAAACAGCTCCTCACATGCTGAAAACTCTGAATTTTTAACTTTTGTTCAGGTTCTGTGCTCCTAAGAAGTTGGCAACATTGGTAACACCCAACACATTTTCATAAACCACAACTAAGGATTTAACCCTACTTAGTAAAAGTTACTTTTTTGAAAATCACCTTTTTTTCCTACTGCTTGACATGGAACCAAGTAGCTCAGTGTCTAATAAAATAGAAGCTCTCTAACTTCATATAGTTAAAAGAAAGAAAAAAATTAAAAAATGAACCAGTACAGATTTTTAGTAGCCCTGCTTTTGGAAGTAAAGCTTTTACATAAATTAGTGCCTCCACATACTTACAGATTTGGAGATGTCCCAGAAAAGAGTTTCTAGGGATTGGAAGCCTCTGGCAGACTTCAGCAAAATATAATAGGTCAGAGTAGAAAAGTCCATTAATACTCTGCCCATTCCATTGTGAAAAATGGCTTCTGTAAATGAATATTAAATCAAGACCCTAGGCAAGGGAAAAATTACATTACCTTCTGATTTCAAATCTTTGTAAACAGCATAGAAAGAAGGATGGCCAACATCTTTGGCTCAGAGGCATCTCCCTCCCTTTCAAACCTTCAAATTTGCATTTTCCAGGCAGGGCCCCTTGCACTTCAGTGACATCCACAGAGCAAGTGAACCTGGGAGCTGACATACAATAAGTTCCATCTGAATAGGAGGAAAAACTTCTTTACAGTGAGGTGACAGAGCTCTGGAAGAGACTGAGCAGAAGATTGTGGAGTTTCCTTCCACGGAGATATTCAGAAGCCACGTGGAGATGGTCCTGGGCACCCTGTGGCAGGTGAACCTGCTTTAGCAGTGGGCTTGGGCTGGAAGGTCTCCAGGGGTCCCTTCCAGCTCCAGCCCTCCTGTCATTAAGGGATTTAAGAAGCTGGGAGGATCAGGACACAGAGCACATTGGGGCAGGTTCAGTTTATTGCTATTTTCCAAGCATTTCTTTCCAAAGCCTGTGGTGACCATTCTGCTGTAGCAGAGGTTTAGAAGAGATTAATGTGTCCTCTTTACACTGGAAGGGATATATTTTTCCATTGCTGGAAATCCACACTGATTGCATATTAAAGCCTGTAGTATTCAATACTTCATCTGGAAATTTCTTAGCTGTAAAAATTACCTTGAGAGTGTCCTCTTATATGCAAGACATGCCTCTAATAAAAAAATTTAAAATAAAGGAAATGGTGTTAAACTGGAGGGAATTTTGGGCCTTTGGTTCAACTGAAGTGGATTTTTTGCCATATTTTTATGAAGACCTAAAATACTGGCTTGTTACCATCCACCATACCTCAAGTGGAAATGAAAATCAGAAAATAATCAAGTACATGGAGACCAATCATCAAGTCAAAGGATAACTAGACAACCCAAAGTGCTCTGGGGCAGGACAAGATAAACATTTGTTCCCAGGGAGATGACAAGTTGTACTTTGCTTGGCAGCTCAGAAAAACACCAATATACACCAGAGGAAAGAGCCCAATTAAATCAATTAAAGAAACACCAATCAGGAGTCAACCAAGTTGAAAGCTTTTCAAAATGCAAACAGTTATGTTCATGATTGATGACATTCCTGTGTGCCGGGTGTTTCAGACATTTTCTCTCTTGATACAGTTCCTCTTTGATCAGTCAGGGAATAGTATTTAAGCACAAATGTTGTTGTAATATACTTCATTACAAGTTGGGCAAGTATTTCCAGAGTGAATTTGGGTTAAGAGAATAAGTTAGGATCATATTTCTACAGCTAGTATCTTTCTTGGTAATAATGTGACAGTTTTGCTACTAAAATTATAAATGTGTTTGAGACCATCGTAAAGGCAATGTGAGAAAAGCAAAACTAACTGCTCTCTCAGCTTTGAATTATTTTTCATTTAGGAGAAAGAATTACTCCCCTGCCCAGAAACAGGACTGGGTGGATTACCTGTAGTTGCCTCAGGGTGATAGCCTGGGTGCAATCACAACAAGAAAACTCTGCAAACAAGCCTGACTTTGCAATGTTCCAGTTTTTCCTTTTGCTCTGTGCACAGAAGCAAGCCTTAGCTTGGGTGGAAGTTGTTTACATCTTATCCTGGTACATTTTCCATGGCACAGCCATCTGTTTCCAGCCTGCTGGCTCTAACAGTACATCAGGAAAGCGCTGGCCCCACAGGTTCCCTGGGCTCAGGCTTTGTGAGCTCCTTGTGCCATTTCAGCTTTACTGTGCTGGCAGTGCTGGAAGGACACACTGTGAAAAAGCCCAGAGCTGAATATCCTGCCTTGCTTCAATAAGTAAGGAAAGGGAAGTCAGTATTAAAGGCTCTAAACATGCCATAAACTCAGTGGGAAAAACCTTTCTGATGATTTCCCAGGAGGTACAGAAAGGTTAATGCAATTATTCACTTATATGCCTTTATTGCAGCTTCTCTTCCACCTCCTGACTCCACCAAACCTCTCTCTACCCCAATAAGAGCCAACCACCAAACCTATAACAAATTCTTCACGTCGCACCTCTGTTTTTGGTAATTGGCACCCCAAATTAGACAACAGAATTCTTAAGCACATGCTTAATTAAACCACTGAGTATTGGGAGTTAAATATGTCTTTAAATGCTTTGTTCAATTGTGCCATAAAGCAGAATGTCACTTTCCAGACTGAATTTCACCTATCATTTTCTTCCCTTGTGAGCAGCCTGTAGCCAAGCTGCTACACAGGTTCCTTAAAGCACATCAGAGCTTGATTCCCTGCCAGCTGCAGCTGCTGCAGCTTGGAAAATGCCTCTGACTCACATGCCAGCCTCAGCTTTTCCTGCCCCAGGGCCCTCTTCCACTAATAAACATAAATTGCCTTTAGATTTATTTAAATTTGCCTTATCAGCCTTAAGGAAATGTAGAAACAACACCTAAAATTTCAGTTTTGGATAGTCATTGTCAACATGGAGGTGTTTCTATACCAAACATTGTGCCATGGGGTTTTCAAAGCTAAACAGTGCAATTTTTATTACAAATTCATATGCTCTAATGTTTTTTTGTAAGTTTCCCTTAAAGCACCAGCCCATTTGCAGGTTAGTTGGGGTTTAGCCAGCTTTCAGAGTACCAGTGGTTAAGCCTGTGTTCCTTAACCCTTCTGCAGCTCCAGTAGAAGGGAAAGAGAGGAGCAAACTGTCCAATATTCAACAGTTTGGGGGTTTCTTTTTCCCTTGAAAGAGCATTTTTCTCAAAATAACCTCTCTGCCCCATCCTTGTGCTTGACAAACCTTCTGCAGCCTTAGCGTGAGCAGACTGAGAAGCAGAGCTAAACCCTCTCTCCTCTACACACAGCACATGCACTGCCAAGATGTGGTTTCAATAACAATTCCCAAGGCAACTTTCAATATTTCTTTGAATATACTACACACAGCCCTTAAGGATTTCCATTAAGCTCATCTAGCATGAAACAATCTACAAAACACCAGTCACCCACAGGAAAAAAAAATCAACATAAATATATTGCAGAAAGCATAATACTGCAATATGCTTTTTAATATTCTGAATCAGAAGAAGTTTTTAAAGGGGAAAAAAAAAAAACCACCACAAAATGAACAGAAAAAAAAGCCACACAAAAATGAGTCAGAAAATGTCCTTTAGCTGTTAAGAAACACCTGTAATTAATTCTAGCAAGGCAGATGTCCTGGGGAGGGTTTGTGGGTTTTTTTCTGGTTGCTGGCAGCTCTGTGATGATGCTTTAGGTGGTTCAGGATGGGGTTGGGCTCAGTGCTCCCTTGGATGCTCAGCATGGCACAGAGCCTGGAGGCACTGACCTGTTTGCACGGATGAGGTGAGCAGGCTGAAGTTGGTTGGGAGCCCTTGTACTTCTGATTTAGACGCTCTTGAGTTTCCTCTACTTAAAAAGTGAGTTATCCTGATTTGTATTCTACTAAGGCCTTGGTTTATTCTGAAAGAATGTTGATCTTTGCAGGGAGCTGCTGTTGCACAGGGCAGAGTGCTGGCCTGGGGTCTGATCCCTTTAGGAAGCTGTGATTGAGTGAGTGTTGCTTTTAAACAAATGTCTTACTAAACCTGATTTAAAACGTTGTGGGAGGACAAGAAGTAATATGATCCTGTAATTTGACAGATTTTCAAACTAAATACAAAATTCTTAGCTCTGCAGGTTCTCATGGGTATTTATGTATTGTGTGCTCTAGGACTGCAACGTTTCTGAATTATTGCAAATGCCAACAGGAGAACAAAAGTAATGTTCATTAAAAAAAAGATTTTACTTTGTTTGGTTGGTACTTTGTTCCTTTTCTTGTCATTTGGAAATGATAGTATTGCTGAAAACTGCAACAAAGTAATTCATATGTCCAAGGTGGATGGATATTTTTAACCATAACAAGAGATGCTGATTAGTTATTAAAAAGGAGGTTTATCAGACTGTATTATATTTAGTATATTTAGTCTGTATGACTGTTTGGGTTTCTTAAGGGAGTGAATGAAGAAAATGGAAGGGGACTTAATTTTAGGTTTTCACTCTGTTTCCTTTACTAAAAATGTAACTTTAAAGAAACAAAGAATAGCGTTAGGGAGAACACGGCAGCAAAAGCATCTGTACAGCTGCACCTCCGTGCAGCTGCTGCTGAACAAGCAGAGGTTTGATGGCTCCATATCAACCCCAGCTTTGACTTGAAGAAAAGGGCTAGAGGGTGAGGAGAATGATGCCCTCCCCCTCTGGGCCATGGCAGGAATCTTCCATGGAGCTCACAGCAGGCTGTCCATCACTTAAAGGGAATTTGGGGCTTTTGAAGAAAACCTCAAAAAAAGAAGAAATATGTTATGGGGAACGAGGTTCTGGAATTAGGCTCTCCAACAGGAATTTTAATGTAAGTTTAATTTATAGAAGCAGTAACACAAATTGGCTGCTGAGGCCTGGATTCCAGGGCCTTGGAGGTACCACTTGGTCCTATGTTCCCATGTTGCTTTTTCCAGGTGCAGGGGAATGAAAGATCCTGGCTACAGCAAAATAGGGAAAAAATTAAATAGTATTCCTGTACTTGTCTGTTTTAACAGGCTCATGTAAAATGAGATTTGCAAAAGCCATTATTTGCTTTCTTTGTTACTAAGTTTCTGGGATCAGTTTGGGAATTATCCATAATCACAGATTAATTTATTAAATACTCAAAGTAACATGTTGTAGCATTCATTGATGATGCTCAGATGAGCAAGTAAATCAGAGGGTTAACAGCCTGAGAAGAGTTACAGCATTTACAATGCATAGCTGGTTCTAAAAGCTACTTCACAAAGCAGCTGGTGATGATACAATGATGCTGCACAAGAAAAAGATTGTTATCCAGCTGTCAACTGCCTTACATGTTTTCATCCATCAAGTGCTTTAAAGGGGCACCTTCCTAGGCTGCTGTAATTTAAGCCTCATGGCTGTGACACCCGAGGTCCACTTTATGCAAATATGAATTATCTGCATGCCAAAAAACCCTCTTGATCTCCCTAGTGTGATCTTGAAAATTGAAAAATTTAATAGGTCTTTCCATCCCAACTACATGGATGCATATAAAAGAGCATTTCCTGGCTAAAGAGTTCTCCTGAGTAGTAAATATCTACTGTTCTTTTCATGGGTTTTGTTCCTTGCTTTTGCTTTTATGGATTTTATCACACTTCTTACAATAAATCTTGTGTGCATTTGCAACAATAGCTCTGCAGAGAGATTGGTTGCTCCCTCCTTTCCAGCTATTCCAATACTCAGGATTAGATTCACAGTTCACAGTTCACAGTTAAGAGTAAGACCACAGACATATAAAATGTGCTTTCTTATTTTTCCTACTGTTGCTGTCATTAAAAATTCTTCCTGCTTTTATCTTTTCAAAGCTCGTCTCTGAAAGGCATACTTTTAAGAATATATATCTACTTCAATTAAAAAAATATTTTTTGCAGTTAAACATAAATCTGGAAGTCTGAAAAGATCAGACTCTAAACACTCAAAAAGCTTGTTTTATCTCCCACAGCTTGTGATGTTCAGTTAACCTGCAAATGCTTCAATAGCAATCAGGGAATAGTCCTAAACCAGTTTTTGATTGCTCTTGCAAGTGTTTTTAGCTGTATTTAAGTATTTGGATGATTTAATATGTGAAGTCTAACAGCCATAATATCTGACTGAGGCCTGCCAAGTATTCATTGAACTTACTGACTTCCTTGATAGTAAATATTCATGGAGTAGTGGTAACTTGGATTCATGTTTTAAGATGAAAATGAGTTTTAAAAGCCAGATGTTGCCTTGCACTGAACTGTTCTCTGCACCTTCCAAGGAGAGTGATGGAGCAGAGCCAAAGCAGCAGGAACAGGGGCTGATCTCTGCTCTGGCATTTTGAAGCTCTTGCCATGAGTCTGGATGGCATTTTCAAGCATGAATTAGCTGCAGAAACATGAGCTGGATTGGGAATAAGTGTGTAATGCAACTTCAATGTTATTGCCACTGTATTCCCAGCCTTTCTGCTGCTGCTTTTCTGGGATGTGCTGGATCTCTGCCACTCTTGGGCTTGTTGGGACCCTTGGCTGGAAAGGAAGAGAGCAGGAGGTTGGTCCCAGCCCATCCTGGCTCTTTGAGGTGATGATGCTCATGCCAGTGTGCACAGAGGTTCCACCCAGCCTTTCTGTTTTAGTCTTCTGTGGCTTAGCCTGGTGTCCACAGAAGCTGGAATGCTGAGATAAACACTGAGCTCTGGCTTATGGTCAGCCCTTATAATTGACTTCAGTCTGAAGGACTATGGTAAATACTGCTGAGTGTATTAGTATTGACCTGGCTGCAAGATCAGTGCCTGTGGTTCAGCTGGGAATGGATTTGAACAAATCTGTGCGGCCCTGCATGTATTTTATAACACCGTGTTTAATGAGCTGTTCATTCTGTTTGTTGCCACTGCATAAAACAGATAAAACAAAATATATTCTCTGCTCCCAGAACAGATAAATCCTGGTGCTGTTTCTCTACTTAGTTGACACTGCCTAATAGCAACACTCGGCCCTCACTGTCAGGGTGTGTGTAAGAGTCCTTCAGTCTCATTTTGCATTCTGCTAACACCATGTTTCTTTTTAATGTTTTCTCTCATTGTTGCAGCTAATATTTTGTAGACTTGTGTCCATGCTGATACAGCCTGGTGCAAGGAACACCAATTTACCTCTGCTTTGCTGTTCATTATTTTCTAGATCTCTACTGCAATTCACAAATCCATGCCAATTTCACTTTTCCACAGCCAGTACTTCCCAGGTTCTCCTGCCACTTAATTGGAAGCACTCTTGACAGGAATGACAGATACGCCTGAGGAAGAAATAGTGTCTAGGGGAGAGTGTTCAGATAAAGCTGAAATTAATGAGCAGATGAGTTTATGATGATGCTCTTGAATAAAGTGGCTAATCAATAAAGCACACTTTAACAAAAACACTCATCCTTTATAAGTGCAGGGACTTGTCTGTGGCTGGAAGAGAGAAAACGTGTGAGAAACTTGCTTTTGTGGTGTTAACAGGGCCCTTACAGTTAAGGTTTTAAAGCAATCTTGGAGATGTGTTTTACAGAAATGTGTTGTAAATATTTTGAAGTTAGAACAAGAAAAATAAGTAGGGATGGTTATAGGATGTGTTGCTGGAAGAATGCTTCTTTTCCACTACTGGTGTGGGGTATTTTTATGCTTTTTTTTGTTTTGTTTTATGCAAAAGAGCCTAAAGGGCCACAGCTGCTACCAATTTACAAATTGGACAGGCTGGCATTAGGAAGGGTGCACTGCTACAACGACTTTTCTTTTTTTTTCTCTCTCTCTTTTTTAAAATAAATATATTTTTCTGATTCTGCATCCAATACCATTTCTGAGACCCTCAAGCAGTCTCTTCCTCCATGCAGAGGCTTCCTCACAGCTGTTCTATCAATGAAAAATGTGACTTCTTAAGTGTTCATCAAGTGCAGTGGATGTGAGTCCACACAGGCTGGGCCATAACTCTTAAATGTCATTTTGCAGTCTTTTTCTCACTTGGTATTTATATTCTATGGTTTTATTCCTTGCAGCCAAGCAAGGCAGGTTACTTGTTATTCCAAAGTTATCAGAGAACTAACCTCTTCTGTGTATCTATCCTTCATTCTGTCTGTCCTGGGTTTTTCTTTGCAATGAGAGAGATTCTGTTCCCTTTTTACGTTGTTGGATGTGAGATTCAACCCCAGACTGTAGATAGCCACTATAAAATAATATCCTTAAGCAGCTGTAAGCAAAGTGTGATTTTCATTGCTTGCCTGTGGTGCATGCTGCTCTCCCCAGCGGGTTTTGCTGGTATTGAGGGAAAGTTCCCTCACATAAATGAATTTCCTTGGCAATTTCCTTGCCCATTACACTCATAGCTATAGGTTTGTTCAGGAAAAGATCTCTAAGATCCTCAAGTCCAGCCATTAACCCAACACTGCAAGATGCAGCACTAAGCCATGTCCCTAAGCACAAAATTTATTTGTTTTTTGAATCCCTCCAGGAATGGTGACCCCAGCACTGCCCTGGGCAGCCTGTTGAAATGCTTGACCTCACTTTCAGTGAAGAAATGTCTCCTAATATCCAATCTAAGCCTCCCCTGGTGCAACATGAGGCTGTGTCCTCTTGTCCTACGAACACCCAGTCCTTCAAACCCCAGTTTTTATTAAACTACAGGGTAAATAATGCAGAGTCAATTGCAAATACTGTTCAGTGATAACTTCTGCCAGGAAACATATTCTCCACTATTTATTGGTTTTAATTTCCATATACTTCCTGAAGTGGGCTCTTTATCAATGTGGAGGCTCTGTGTCAAAAGCTCCAAAGTGGAGTTTGTGCTAGGAAGGACATATTTGTAAAACTACATACTGGGACATGCTCTTAGCACTGGCCATGGCAAGCAGGATTTTTAGGACTTGGAGAAGTAGTGCTATGGGTTTTCCACTTGCCTTTCATTTCTGATGTTCCTGTGTAATCAATATTATGGCCTGCAACTCTGAAATCAGCATTCCCAGGAAGGAATTCTCTTCACTGAGGCATCTGGTGGTTTTTATCTGCAAGCAGGAAGCTGGCCAAACTCATAAAGCATCTGCCTTGTTAGTCCTGCTCCTCTGCCTCCATGGTTAGATTTAGAGTTGCCTGATGCCTTTCCAGATTGGTTTAAATTTAAAATATTACATGGAACACGTTTCAAAACAAGATTAAAATGACAGTATGGTTTGGACTCTGTTCCAAAAATACTTGTTTTCCCTGTTCCTTAAGGACACAGGCTCTGCTCTGATTTGTTTGCTGCCCTGGGTTTCAGATCCAGCCTGGGCATGAGAATCCCTCATGTGGATACAACCCAGCAGAAGGAGATCCCTCTAGGCTGAGACAATTTGGCCCCAAAGTGACATGAGGCAGTGCAGAACCAAAGCTGGAATGCAGTTCATTTTGTCATAATCTGTGTATTTTGCTGTACCTTTTGTTTCTATTTTCAACAATAAACCACCAATAACAGCCAGATGGGGGAAGCTGCTGAGACTTTTGGACCCATTTTCCTCTCCCAGTGTCCTAATCACTAATGAGCATTATCCAAGGAGCTTTTATTCTTGTGGGAAATATTTCATTTCTCATGCATGACTTGGGGACACAGTCAAAATGGGAAGAAGTGGGAAAACTTCCCCAATGCTTCCCCAAACTACATAGGTGTTTATTTGTGCCTCAGTGGAAAAACGTAAATATTCTTGTTTTTCCTTAATACTGTTAAGGGAGTGGATCCCTGCAACAGCATAAGTGTTATTCCACAAACCTTGCCTATGGAAAAGACCCATTAGAAAAAACAGCTCTGTGTAAACCTAGTAAATTTTGAAGCAAGGGGAAAAAAGTGACTGCAGTAGTGTCAGATGGCAAAACTCCCATTGTTTCAGTGGGATCAATATTTCAATAGTTGGTCCTGCCTCTCCATAGAATGAGAAAGGAGGGAAAACATGCCCATGTGAGAGAAGTGATATATATATGTAGCATAGGTGGCACTAGTCAAATTCATTTAAAATTTTTGATGAGTATCTTCTTATTTCCAAAAGTGTAGTCTTGGTGAAACCAGGAGTTTTTGCAGGAATTTTCTCATTTTTATTGTGTGTTTTAACTTGACATTATCAAAACATGTAATTTCTAGTATTTTTCAAGTTGCGTGGGAGCATAAGATCAGCAAATCTCTGTGATGTTAACATTTTATACACATCACTTTAATATGCTGAAAATTGGAGATTTAAGTTTATTGCTGTTATTTCAGTGTTTGGGTTTTTATTTTTTTAAATGCATCCAATCTGAGGTTCCCTTGGGCAGACTGAAGTACTTCCACTTGTTTTGCTGCTGGGAGTGAGAGGGAGACCCAGGGGTCTGGTGCAGTCAAATCTGTCTCTGTGCACTTGCATCCTCAGCCCCTGCTGGTAAAGGGAACATTTTTTCCTTTGCTGCAGTGTCTAAAATGGCTTTTCTCAGCCATTCTTCTTTTCTTGTAAAAGGAGCAGGCTTTTATCACATCTCCTCTTGACCCTGGACATTCCCACAGGGATGCAGCTTCTTCTCCTGGATGGTTGTTACACAGAGCTATAAAATCACATGTGGCCACACTCTGCCACCACAGCAATGTGTGTTTGCACCATGGGATGCACTTAGATGAGACTGGAAAATTTCTACTAAATCATTGCCTTGGCTTAATCCAAGGCTGTTTCCAATTCCAGTAATTAATGTGTGTGCACTGAGCTGAGGGATACAGGGGGCTGTGTAAATGAATGTAAGTCATTTGCAGAGCACCCACTCCAGCAGGTTAAATGGAATGTGTGCAGGAAATATTCCCTTACTCCTGCTGCATGGGAATGAGGTGTTCAGGCAGATAAAGCAGGCAGGCTGCAATCACCCCTTGGACTGCCAGGAGCATGTTATAGATGGATTCTGTCTCGGGGGTTTAATTGCAAAAATGAGGCCGAATTTTGTGGCTATTGATTTTGCTATTTGTTCCACCAGTCATTTAAATGAGTGTGGAAGGGAACTCCTGGGTGTTACACTGCTGAGAAATAATTTCCATAAAGTAATTGTGGTTTGTGTCTTTAGCAGGCATCCTGACTGCATTTCCTGCATGGGAATTCAGGACAGGGAGAGGGACAGGATCAGTTTCCTTATTAACCTTCTGGCTTTCTAGTCTATTATTTCCTGAACACTGTTTTATAACATACTTTATGTAATTAGTGCAAATCCTCTTATAAAGGCAGCTCTCCTTGCAACAAGATAATCTGAGCCTGGAAGAAACAGTCTGGGTTTTGGTTTCTCAAAATGTTACTCCTTGGATAAAGTAATTGCTGGAATTAAATTACCTGGATTTTGACAGGTCCAACTGAAGCTGATGACAAACAGCCCTTGGGGTGCATCAACAGGTCCTTCATTTCTTTTCCTTTTTTTCCCTCTTCATAAGAACAATTTTACTTTGTCACCTGAGCAGGCTTTGAGACACTTGACCACACCTGGCTTTTCTGAAGCTTGTGTCAGGGAAAAGGTCTGCCACTGTAAAAACACAAATTTGCAGGATCTGTGCTAAGGCCAAATCTTTCACAAAGAAAAACCTCTCTACCTGCCTGGTGATGTGCAGCAAATACAGAAATAACATAGATGAGACTTTAAAGAATAAACCTGCTGAGCCAGAGAAGTACTGAAAACTTTGGCAGAAATCTTCTCTGTCCCAGTAGGTCACAGTGGACTTGTTGAGCTTGTAGTGTGCAGAGAAAAACAAAAACAAACAAAAAACCCCAAACTGCCCAACCTTTCCATTCCCTCAAAAAAAACCTCTTCCTCAACCAAAACTTTGTACACCTGTGAGGCAATAGGAGAGTATTTTCACCTATTTAGTAAAAGACTAATTAAATTCTTTTCTTAAATGGATGTTTTCTGCATATCTGTGTAGAATGAAAGGATACCTTGGTTGGTAGGGTAACAGCAAAAAAGCACGTGTTTATTTACTCATTAAAACTGCTGGCAGGGATTTTAAGTTCAAAGATTCTGTCCCTTGTGTCTCCATCTTTAGAAGAGCATTAAATTAAATTGTCTCAAAAATATGTAATTGCAGTTTCTGGACTAGTTTTCAGGTCTTTTTAAGATCAGAAGGATGCAAAGAAGTACCTAGAATGTTAATTTTCATATTACTTGGGGAGCTGCAACAAGGCCACATTGGAAGATGGATAATTTAAGTGCATCAGAGGCTCTTTATGAACAATTTTCATTGATTTTTAGCTGCATATTCAAATACATTAAAATTACTATCCTGGACTGCCTTGCTGTATTTTACTGGCTTAACTTCTACACAGTCTGAAAGAAGACTTTTTCCTACCTCTACATCTTTTCCCATGTAATTGCAGGAGATAGTACTGATGTTTTTCCTACTTTTCAGAAAACATGCAGGGTATGATCTTCCATTTCTTTTGTGAACAAACCGTATTAGAAAGTTAGAGGAAAGCCCAGTCTTGTTTCTTTAATTATGTTGTGTAAATGGATTTCAGAAAAGCTGAATGAGTATCAGTGTAAGTAGCATAAGCTTTATTATCAAAGTTTCATCCACCTCGTGGGACTAACTTATCTATTCATCCAGGTTTTTGCCTGAGGAGGGAAGATTAGAAGAAAAGAAAGTTTAGTAGTAGCTAGTCTGCTTTGATCACTCATTTTATGATAAATCATATATGCTACAGCATTTTAATGCCCAAGGTTTGCCAAAAGCTCAACAAATGGCTTCAATTTATAGGTGGCAAAGCAGGCAACCTTTCTGTGGAAAAGATCAGTGAACTGAGTGTATGGTCATATTCTTAAAAATAACAGATGCAGTAAAAATGCACCCCTGATTATGGCAGCCTTTCCATGAATCTGAGATAATTTCCAAAGGCTGACTCCTTGTAATCACTTCAGAATCATTTGCCTGAGATTTTAATGAGAAAATGGAGGTGTCCTGACCTGCAGGGTAAAGAGAAACAGGTAAATGACTCTGGCAGTCACTGTGGATTGTTAGATTAGATGTAAAAAATGGCCTTTTAGCCTAACCCAAGCTCAGAAGTGACACAAGCTTCTCCTTTTCCTTAAAACCTTTGCATATTGCACAGGAAATTCTTGGAATGGAGACAGCTAAAATTAATTGGGGTTTTTTTTAATGATCAGCTCAGCCACTGAAATAAAAAGAGGTAGACAGGAAGGCACTAAACCAAATTTCATGTGTGAGGTAAAGTGTTGGGTCTGCCCAGCCTAGAAATTTCTTTAGGATGGATGCCCAATGATTTATATAAAATACTCATATTTTTTTGCCTGGAAAAGAGATCTGTATTTCCACGTTCAGCTACTATTTTAATAATTAAGAAAAACCATGCCTTTTATGCGGGTTAAAATTGTCCTTCATTGTAGCTTTTCTGAAGGCCAAATTCATGAGTGTGCTGGGATGCAATTGGCAAAAAATATGTGTAGTAGATGCAAACCTTGTTTTGCACAAAGTAACTCAAACTAATAAAGCAAATTCTTGAGTGCCAATTTTTCCCCTCTATTAGGTCTAGTTTCACACATTCTTCTTAGGGTCTAAAGTCCACTTTTAATTTTTATGCCCTAGAAGTTTTTACAGTCACTGTCTGTCACTGGACTCAGCTGCACAGATTTAGCTCTTTTAATCTTCTCTAATAAGTCAGTCCACCTCCATCTGCCTCAGTTTATGCTGCTCTCTGAGTACCCTCAGTGTGTCCATCTCCTGCTAATGAGGTGAGCTACCACCAAAACTCTTGGGAGTGAGACTAATTCTTCCCTGATTGCTGACATGACCCTTCCCGATGTGTTGTACTGGGACACAAAAGGATTGTGAGACAAGTGGGGAGCTCACAGACAGCAAAATTTGTGTTAGTTGTGGTAGATCTGAGATGAGAGAACTGATAATTCTGACTGACTAATAATCAAGTGTCCCTTGAAGCATTAGGCAGTCTTTTTTTATGTTCTCTTGAGCCCAGTCCTAGAGGCACCTACAAGATAGAGAGGATCAACAAATTAAGTTTAACGTAATAATTAATTGGGAAGCCAGCCACAAGGAAAGAGAAGTCCTTACAGTCCTTGGTGCTCAGGAGATCTTTGGTTCTGCCTGAACCTACACAATTTTCCTAGGGAAGGAAATGAATTTGCAGTAAGTGAAGAAGAGTGGTTTTAGACTTGCCACTGGCAAAATTTTAGTTGCACTATTTAAAACTACCTCCTGGCTTGTCTCCTATTTGGGGTTTGGTAGACTACTCACCAGTAGTTTCCAGCAGTTTGTTAAAGTCTCCATTATGTTGTATGTATTAATGCCCATTGTACTTTCCATGACATGTTTTGAGTGAGCTCAGATGAGTAAGGGTTCAAGGCTGGGCTGGATGTGGCTTTGAGCAGCCTGGTCTAGTGGAAGGTGCCCCTGCCCATGGCAGGGGGTTGGGAGCCTTTCAACCCAAGGCATTCTATGATTCTATGACATGGTTATATTTAGATGTTAACTGTGCCTGTTCTTGTTGGGTGGCAAATTAGCTGAAGCTCTTCTCCTGTGCTGGGACAGTTCAGTTTTGGGGTACCTGTTTGGCTGATGGCCACAGAGTTCCCTGCCATGGCACATGCTGAGTGCCTGGGCTGTGGTGGGTCCATCAGCATTCCAGCCCTGGTCAGGGAGTGAGACAGCAGTGCTCTGCAAGCCACAAAATTCACAAAAAATTCTAAGGGAAAATGAAACCACCTGGATGCTGAAAAATCCTGACATCCCCACTCTGAACTCTCACAGTTCACACTGATGGCCTGGGGATCTGTCCATATATATGTATATATATATTTATAAAGGGGAGAGGGGAAAAAAAAATAATGTGAAGCTGTTGTGGCATGCTGGCACAGTGTGCTCCTGTGTGAGCACAGCCCTGATGGGCTGGCAAGGTGCCTGGAAGGAGCAGGCAGCTGCCTGTGGATCCCTCCACAGGCTGGGCAGGGGCCATGCCTGCAGCAGAGCCTCAGCTGCTCTGGCACCACAGCACAGCAGCTGAAGCAGAGTTCATGTTTAAAAAATATTTTACTGTTGAATTACAGTTCATTTAAATAAAGTCTAGCTGATCTTCTTTTGTCCCTGCTAGTCTGGGAAAGGCAGATCATAAGCCTTTGAGCACAGCAGAGCTTGGCTCAGGATGAAGGTTGTGGAATCTGTGCCTTTTCCTGCAGTTTGGATCATGTTATAACTTTTTTTACCCATATTATTTTAGAGATCTACTTCTATATCAGTGTGATTTTGCTGTATGAAGGCAAAGCACATGCCTATTTAATTTTCATTCTCTGAATTCCTAGCATTACTACTCTCAAGACATTTTGGCTAGACAAAACAGTGATTTAAACATAAAGCAGCATTTATGGCCTATTTTCCAGTATTTATAAAATTTGGTAAGCATACATGCACGATGAATCATGCTAGTGTCTTCTGTAGACAAAGCTCCCTGGAATAAATACTTGATGCATAGTCAAGCAGAGCTCTGTTTATGCAAAGCAGAAAATACAGATACAAGTGTTCCTGTCTTAAAAGGCAATCCTGAGGTGAGACATTTTAGTTGGTTGTTTGTTTTTAATAGCAGCAGGGAGAAGAGAGATAGGAGTTTTAAGGAACACAAAGCAGTGTTTGTGTTTACATTCAATAACACTGATTTTATATTTTGGGGTTGGGAAAAGGCTTGTCTTACAATCAGCCCAAGTAAACATTGCGTACAAAGCTGTAATAACACCTGAAATAACACTTGATGTGGCTTACACCAGGCTGCCTTGAAGGGTACATGCTTCATTGATTTTCAGAGCTTATTGCTTGTAATATTTCTGCAGCACACTCATTACAACTGCTGGCTGTTATCGGGCTGGGAGCAGGCAGCTGTGAGCTGACAATAACATCTGATGCTGCAAACCCCTGCTTGAGAGAGATTTACCCTTTTCAAAGTGATTATGTAGATCAAACCTTCACTTTTTCCTTTTGGAATTCTCTTCCAGCACTCCCATATAACATTTATCCAGTATCTTACTGCTCATCTGAAAGGCAACTTGTTCCAGGCATAAAGGTTCACATCTGTGCTGCTTTTGTAAGGAAAGAGTTGTGGGGAGGTTGATAATAAAATTAGTGCTGCCAAGAACATTTTAGAGTATGATCTGCAACCTAAATCAGTTACCTGGATGTTTGTTTATGCTGCACCCAGGTAAATACCAGCAGGGTCTGGGTTTTTTCCTTCTGGATGATTGACTTATTTTTCTACAGCAATAGGATCTGGATTATGATCTACTTGGAAATTGAGCAGAACCTCCTGTTTTCCATGAGAAAAAAGTTTCCCTGAAAGTACCACTAGCACTTCAGTTCCGTCAACAAACTGGAGGAGTGAAGTGAATTCTTGTGACCTAATTAATAAATAAATGTATGTTAAGATAGGGGTAACCCCAGAAATCAAAACAGTTGGTGCCCTAGAAGTCTGTGAGAGTCTGGTGCATTGAGTTGTCTGGCCTTTGAAGGACAACAGATACATATTTGAAACTCATAATTATAGTATGTAACATATACTACATACCTATAAATATATAAAAAGTATCTGAACTCTATTATTTCTGAAGCATGGGTGCAACTCCTGTTTGAAGTTCTGGTGTTATTCAGCTTGGAAAGTGAAGTCAGGTTGATTTAGACTGCCTTGAATCAATATAATAGAAGGTTATGTATTCTAAAAGTGACAAAGGAAAAAATCAGTCAAAAATTTCTCTGCTTCTTTTTTCCTACTACTGCAGGTATAATATTTTCCATTAAATTAAAATTGTCACTAACGAATTATTACTTAGATTTAGGATGCCAGAGAATGTATCTGACACAAACAGCAAGAAGGAAAATAGTGCCCACATCAGGGAAATCTATAATGAAGTGGAAACTCCTGAAGGGCTCTCATGGGCAGGTTCAGTCCTGAGCACACTTATGCACATCCACTAGAATAAATCCTCAGAACTTGGTAAAGCACGTGGAACCTTTATGCTGAGAGCCTTGTGCAGGACAACATCCCAAAGCTGCCAGTCCCAGGCTATGCTGTCTGCATGAAAAGGAAAGGATTTTCAGCCCTGGATAAAAATCTCTGATACCTTCTCTCACAAAAATGTTTCTCTCATTCACGGTGCCTTGCAGTGATGTGAGAGGCAGCAGTAATTCATCAGGGCAGGAGCTGCCTGTGGGACACAACACTGTCTTTGTTTTCCCAGCTCTTAAAAACATGTTTTTGTTTTTTGAAAAAAGTGATGAAGAATGATACCAGCTGTCAAATCAAGGTGATGTTAAAGCAGGTATTTTGCCTAATTCTCTCAGGCTGTTCAGTTGCTGAATTTCAATCCTAACCCTTTGCTTTCCCACTCGTGAATTTCTCTTATAACAGCACAGAATTCTTTGACACTGCCAGCTCATCATACCTGTGCTGGGCCCCAGTGACACAGTCCTGCCTTCTCACCTCATTGTTTGGCAGTGATTGTAAATTTGAGATAACACCTAAGGGGTGACAGCCATGAGCTGATTGGGTTAATACTTTGCTGCCAAGGTCTTGCCAAACTCCTCATTACACAGGAATTTCTGACTGCAGCCATCAGTGAAGACTCACCTGACCCTGGCTGTGGCCAGTGATGGGCAGTCATCAAGTGGGTGACACTTCCCCAGTTCTGTACTGGTTAGGATTTGACAGGGCCTCTTGGGTGCTCCAAAACTTCCTCATCTCCATAAGCTTCTTGGAGGGAAGAAGATGTATGTACAGCTTACCCTGTATATACATCACTGTGCCAGAAAAGTTTGAGCAATTTTCAAGTGGATTTTTTGTAGCTTAGCTGTACAAGATACAGGGTTTGTTTGCACCCTCACAAATATTCACATATCTCTGTTTATACACATGCAAACGTATAGCATGCATGCTTTGGAAATGAAGTGTCCAGGGCATACTACTTATACTGGAAGCCTTTTCCTATTAAACTTCATTTCTTTAAGGGAGAGGGGAACTGAAATGTGATCAACATGGTTACTAAATATAACTACCTCTCAGAGGGCACAGTTGTGCCTCTAGTTTGTAATACCAAGGAAAAGCTCTATATCAGACTCCAGAGCAGCAAATTATTGCAATCATTTAAGTAAATAGGCTGGTTCTTTCATTATAGAAAGTTTTCTTGCTGAGCTAGATGTACAATACATTTATTTTTTCATGAATATAAATGTCTGCTACTGATGGAAACAGTCAGCTGTCACTACACTACAAATGCAAATTGCAAACTGATGGTTGAACAATTAAGATCTAGTGCACAGAGCTTATTGCCACTGGAGGACTGTAATTGAATTCCTATTGCTGTCAGACAGGTTGAAAATTACTGTAATGAAGAGCATCAGTTTTCTACTTTACATCTTGTTGTTTCCCAGCCAAGGAGCATTGGTGCTACAGAGGTTCCCACAAACAGATAATTGAACAGAGAGCAACAAGTGACAGAGGAATGCTACCTGTCATTAAAGAGGAAAGTAATTAATGCTCTTTAGCTTCATTCCCACATGTCCATGAAATCCAAGGATCCAAAATCATGGTCCTTCCCTCAGTGATCCTGGCTGTGTTGGTGTGTATGCAGAGTGCAATTAGTGATCAGACAGCTCTGCACCTAAATACTGGGTGATACTGTAAGTAATTGGATAACTTGATAGGGTTCCTCTTAATACAGAGGAAAGTCATGGTTGTGTGACATATCAAAGAGGTTTTGAAGTAATCTTTGGTTATATGTATGAAGGTAGAGATTTTTTACTGGTGCCTCCTTTAAAATATTCAAGGTGTGCACATGCACATGTTCATGGCATCTTAATTATAAGAACTCTGAATAATCTCCAGAGAGAGCAAATAAGGAAAGATTAATCATTACTTACAATGTGCATTTGTTGGTGCAAAATTCCTGCTTCTAACATAGATATTTCTATTGATATTGCAGGAAGAAGTATGGAATAAGGAGCTGTTAACATTTGTTTCTCTGAGTTTGCTTTTTGGGGAGGTTATAGTCCATAATGAGAGTGCTCTGTGCTGCTCTGTGGAGGAGATTTCTCTGCCACCTCAAACCTGAAATGAGTTTTGTAGCCATTGAAGGTGACAGGGATGTGCCAGCAGCCCTTTCTTAGTGATGTCTGAGAGCAGGATGTTTGCATCAGCTGGGCTGTGCCTGTGTCAGGAGCTGGAAAAGGATGGGCTCCTGCAAGACCTCCAAAAACTTTGTGCAGTGCACAACAACTCACTCCAAGCTCTAGCACACGTACTGGGGAGCTAAAGTTAGAATGTAGGAGGGTTTTCTGTGCTGAATGTCTGGAGCTTAAGCTCTCTGACAGCAGTGGATCTCACAATCAGAAATCCCCAAGAGGTGCTGCACCCTGTAAGAAAAAAGGGAAATTTGGTCTGACAGGGTCACTCACACCACGTCTTCTTGATCTGTCTTGACCTAATGCTGTAATTTCAGAGAACAATTGGCTTTAGAGATGTCAGCTTTCCTGTGAAAAGGGACTTTAAAATTTTTTGGCATCTAAGATGGATTGGAGAGTCTATCAAGGGAACAAGGGCTATTGATGGAGCATTTGGCTGTGAAATCTGTTTGGCCAGGCCTCTCCCTGATGTGGCTGCAGCCTGGAGCTGTGCCTCAGACAATACAGGTGTGGATCCAGCAGTACAAAAAGAAAGCACCTGCTTCCTCTAAGCAGCTACAAAATTTTTGGTAGACTGTGTTATAAAGGCCATATGTTGCAAAACTTATTTGAATTTAAAATATTGCTGCTGTGAGTAATTCTCTGTTTAATTTTCAATTACCCCGCTCAGCATGATTGTGCACATATTCCAGTATATTAAATGTGAAAAGAAAATGAACATTCTGGAATACGAGCAAGCAACATGTTGTAATCATCTGAATAGGCATTTTACAATTTAAAATAATGCAGCAGAAAAATAGAATTGAGAGTTCTACACAGCTTTTATATCTATTTTATGATCTTCAGTAGTCCTGCATGTATTCCATATGTATATACCCCACCATAAAAACAAAGATAAAATGGCAATTTTTCTGCTTGCTCTGTAAGCTGCATAGCTCAGGTGATGATGAAGGAAAAGGACTCTTAGCCAGTCCCACAGATATTATTCCTGAGTTTGGTATTTTCACTCTCATGTAACAAATTTCTTGCTCTTGTGATCATCATTGCTCAGAGCTCATTAGTACCCTGGTTGTGGCTGAATTCACTTACTTTGTACCAGCAGTGAATCCTGAACAGAAAATTGCCTGATGTTTACTTTAGTTTCCATAGAGGAGGTGTAAATCCATCTGGATGTTGTAGGGGAATTCTATTGTCACATTGAATATTTAGTACTCCTTAATAGAATTCCATGCAGTATTTATTATTTCTGTGGATATCAGCAGTTGGTGGGACCATGCAGCTCTTATTGCTTCAAGAACCATTAAATCAAAGCAGAACAGCAGTTCAAGACAGATGTAGTTTTCTTCAAGGCACTCCAGTGCCATAAATGTTGTGCTAATGCAGGGCTGGTCATGACAAACAGCTTCCTTTTGGCAAAACCAAACCAATTACAATCTAATAAGTGTTACACCCCAGCAGCTAAATAATTCAAGGTATTGGCAGAAAGTCTCTGTTCTATAAGTCTTTTCAGTCCAATGGAGTGAGATGTAAAATAGATCTGAGGAGCAAGATCCATCTTCTCCCTTATTAAGAGGTTATTGTACATTAATAGAAAAATGTCCCTACATAGAAGGTTTCCCAGTGCATTGTATGATGTGCTTGAAAACCACATAATCCAGTGCTTCAAAATTAAAATGCTCTTTCTTTCATGGAATGGTTTCATCCCTGATGAATACTAAAAGTCTAAGCTTTGCTTCAAGTAACAAAGACCATTTCCTGTTCAATGCTGAACAATGTACTCAGAGTGGGCCATTTAACAACAAGTTACACACACTGCACACTTTTCCAGGAGAATAGTTTTATAACCAGTAATTGCTTGATTTTGGTGCCTGACATCTCTCATTGAAAAAGATCTTTGCTCATGCTGAAAGAATACCAGGATATCTGGAAAGCTCAGCTCTTTCTGGGCTCCTGTCAGCTGTGTAATGTATTCCAGGCTGGTGACACCTACCTTGGCAGCAATGGTTGGGGGACTTAAACCATGTAACTCCCTTGGGAGGACTCAGCCCATTTGATAAAGGCAAGTTATTGTGTTATCCTTTGCTTAGTGGTATTCTATACCAAAATAAGAGTAGTCCACATAGAGTAGGAAAGAGCTATCAAATAAGAAGCCCACTCATCCCAAAAATACTCATTCTTGCTTAGATTGGTGATTTTTCAGAAAAAATCAGAGCAGACAACTTGTGCTTGCTTTCTCACTGAGCATCTGCACTCACCTATATATAACCTTCTGCTTCCCTGGACACTTTCATATTTTCTGGTGTCTTCACCTTTTCCTGATTTCTGAGTGCTCCAATGATGCACACAGGGGATACACGGGTGAAATTAACTGATGACACCAGAGGGAAGGTTTGGTATGGAAAGTATTTAAAATGGCTGATTGTTGTGCTCTTCATTCTACTTTTAGCACTAAAAGCTGTTCTGTGCCAGCCAGCCTTACTGCTTTATGCTCCTGGGTTGCTTTTTTTTCTGGAGAACACCAGAAAACCAAAGTTGTAGCAACTGGGGGCTAATTGGTGAAGAGTGTCCAGTTCCCATGGAGTGGCCCAATCTCTGCGAATAAGAGAAGCAAATATCCCCATCATGGAAGGATTTGTCATAACTTCCAGTTCACTGGATTTGTTCCACATTGGAATGACATTTTTGTGGCCAATTCCCAGGAGAACTAAGCCAAGCTTGCCTGCACGCTGCCTAACCAGGAAAGATCTGTGTGATGTGAGGTGTGTTGATCAGATGCAGTGCTGGCAGTGCTGTTATCTTAAGAAAAAAAAATCTGGCACCAAAAGAAATGAAGCCTCCTTCCTGAAAATGATATCTTGAATGTCAAAACCATGTGTGTAAATTCAGGTGGTTTTTCTTCTAGGCCTAATGACAGATAATTAACCACTTTCTTTTCTTATAATAATTCACAAAAAGGCTTCAGATTTGCCAGACTCAAGGGGTTTTTTCTCTTGAATATATATATAGATGCCTCTAAGAGGGGAGAAAAAACTCTGCAAAGAAGACAAAATCTTGTGGATTATCCTTACTTCAGCTAGAAAAAAAGGCATTAATATTTCCAATTCTCTTTTTTCCCCAGCAAATCTTTTTTCTCTAAAGAGAACTCCATCACTGTTTAAAACAAGAACAATAGTTTTCAATTTCCATGAGTTTAATTCTTCTATAAATCAAAAAAAAATAAAAATAAAAATTCCTGAGGTGTTTTTGTGGTTAAACTCTGCAGCAAGAGCCACGTTTACAAGATAAAGCTGCCAGATCAAACAAACAGATTCAGCTATTGGTGCTGGATGAGCTCAAATGCTTATTGACATAACTTGATATTGACCCCAGGAGAACAATTAATTAAATGGCCTCAGCAGTGAGTGCTGAAAACATTATCTGCAATGAATGTGTCCTTGTTCTGTGTTTGGTCTAATCAGCACAGAGAGCAGCTAAGTAAATATTGTTATCTTCACCACCTTTGTCTCAGTTTAAAAACATGTGAAAAGCTCTGCCGCGGTTTTTGCCATCACTGATTATTCTGGGAAAGGTTTTTAATTCATATTTATAGCCAAATTTGTTTTTGCCACATGTGCAAAACCACTGACATCACTGCAAGCATTGATATGAAGGAATGAGTGAGATCCCTGCTTGTGGTAGATTTGTCTATTGGTTTTGTGATCAGGAAAACTAACATTCAGCTTGACTGCCATGATGAATTCATGCCACAATACTCCTTATGTTTTACCAAATACTTCAGTTCTACTTCTTTCTGCTGTAATTTGACTGACAGGCTCAGGTAGGCTCACAGTTGCTAAAAGAATCTATTGTACACAGGTAATGCTTTTTGTTGAGATGAAAAGTGCTGTTCACCCATGGAACTTTTTCTCCTGAAGAGTCAAAAATGCTTCCCAGGGACACTCTGGGTGCACTGAGTTCCTATGGATGGAAGCATGTTAAATGTTTCCTCAGCTGTGGTGACATTAATCCTGCAGCTGTTGAATGAAGCATGCAGAAGGTACTATACCTTATTTTGAACCATTTTTAACTACAAAGCCTTTAAAAACATCTCTGCAGATTTTTCTAGTAATTTATCTGCTCGTTTTCTCCTTTTTCAAAGGTTCCTATGTTTTAGAGCCCTTTCCAGCACTAACTGATGGAAGAACAGCAGTGATCTCAGACAGGTTCAGAAGTGGGAGGGCACAAATTTCTAAAATTTACTGGAAAAAAATAAAGAAAACAAAACAAAGCCAACCTTAGATGTGCTACCTGGGAGTGAAATGCGAACACTGTTTATTGTAAGATGGTCTGGCATGTCCCAAGCGCCTGTGCTGTGCCTGCAGGTTCTGCAAGAGCATTTCTGCACAGAGCTGTGCCCACTGCCCCAGGCACAAGGTCTCCGAGACATTCCCCAGCCAGTGGAGTTCCTTGGGGTGCTGCAGGGCCAGAGGTGCTGTGTCAGCCCTGCTGTGAGCACTCAGAGTTATTGGGGTGCTTCTGTCACTGTAATTAACCCACAAAGTCAGAGGCTGTTGGTGAAGGCAGTGACTTGTCCTGGCACTGAGCTGCCCAGGTGTTTCAGAGGCAAAAAAGAACTTGTGCTCGAAGCCCTTACAGCAATCCTGCATTCCTCTCCTTCCCTAGAGAGCAGCAGGGCTGGAGTGTGTGGAGTTCATTGGCTCCTGGGTGCCAGGGGTGTCCTGTGCCAACAGCATTGACATCCTTTGAGGGGGGACAATGGAGGGGTTGTGTTTTTTTCCAACTGCTGATCTCCCTCTGCCCTGCCAGTCTCTGTTAGTTGCTGCCTCTGCCAGCAGGCAGTCCCATTTCTTTGCCCCAGCAATAGCTGTGAAATTAACTTTCACATATCCAAAACAGCTTGCAGGGATTTAGCCACGTAATTTCTTCTGACATTAGTGGAAGATACACGATTAAAACTCAGCTGAGTGGCCTGAAATTGTCTCTGTGGTACTTTCACCTTATCCTGGCACCAGTGATGCCTCAGCACAGCCAGGGCTCTCAGAGGCAGATGGGCTCGAGGGCAGGGAGGTGACCTGCTACTTCTGCTCATGGCAGAGATTCCTCATCCTGCTTGCTCTGGACACACTGAACATGAGAACCTCTCTGCAAAATTATAATTAACAAAGTAGGAGGAGGTGTGAGAAGGAGGATGGATGAAGGGGAAGGTAGAGGAGGAAGGACTGGCAGAGTTCGAACTGTGGTTCCTTGATTTTATTCTGTCCCAGCTTCGTTCTGTCTTTTCTGGCATAAATTTCCAGTGAAGTGCAGCACATGCTGTGTGGCCACCACCCCAAACAGCTGTGCCTAGCCAGAGAAAAGCTGCAACCTTTCATCTATATTTTTTGTGAGTATAGAATGAGCAGTCAACAGGGAATTCAGAAGCATCAGGACAACTCTTAGGAAAGATAAAATAATTGTCCCAAAACAACTCAGCTCCTCTTCCCACTCACATGAAAAGTGCTTGTATACTTCTTTGGGGGAAAATAAGATTTTTTCAGCTACCTCCTCTGCCTGGGAAATAAGTGCTGTTGCTGCCCCAGGGGTTGTTCACAGCAGTTTCTTGTCATTACAAAGAACAGGCAACAGAACTCTGAGGAAAGCTCAGAGAGGATGGATAATCTTTGCTCTCTTGAAAGAAAAAAATCCAGGACTTTGAAATACCTCATTCCCAGGAAGCATTTTCTTTTAAAATTAGGCGTTGTGATGTAATTCAGATTTCAGGAAGAAATTTTTTCCCAAAAAGAACATTGGACAAAAAAATCTCCAAGTAATTTCTTTCTCCTTGCTCAGTAACAAAAATGAATGCTTTCATTGTTTCTAATTTTGAAGCTGAATTATACATCTGTAGTTATATGACTGTTGCAAGCACTGTGTACATTATTAACCGTCTGTAACAGAGCCAGTCTATTTTATATTTTTGTAAGGCAGTCCCTTTGCTCCCATCACATCATCATAGCAAAAGTAATTTCAGAGTTGATATTCGCAATTGTAGAATGAGAAACAGGAGGGCTTCCCTGGTGGCTTTTAACCCTACACCACATCTTCCTGAAGAAAAGGCACTTTGTTCCTGGAGCAACTAAGATGAATTCAAGAATTGTTTTGGAGTTTCTCCCACCCTGAGGAACATTCAGCTGCTCCCTGTTTTAAAGGGTTTCCATGTTACCTGCCTGGTGACAAATACCTTTCACTTGTTTGTGACAAATTTCCTTATGTCCCGAGGACATAAAAGTGCCCTTGTCGTTCCCACCTGAACTGCAGTGTAGGTGTCACCTCCAGCTCCCTTCTGCCACCATCCAGGGCTGTCACATTCCTGTGTGTTCTGGCTGGTTCCTGTGCCATATTGGCTGAAATGGGAGGAAGTGCACTTTGTGAGGCAAAGTCAGACATTCACTTTTAGAATAAAGCTCGAGAATATTTGCAGTCAATTAATTGTTCTATTTTTCCTCTATGAAATCTTTCACTATAGCCATGTTGATTTATCAGGGAACCAAGGAAAAGTAGTAAAATGCACAAAAAAAAGGAAACAAAACACAAAGTACTGAATCATAACATTAATCTAAGGACACAATAAGTTAGAGACAAACTTCTTGTCAGAATATCTTGCTGGTATTTTTCCCTTAATACAATAGAATATTTGTGTTTAATTATCTGTGGTGATAAGTGAGATCTGTGAGAGCTATTAGAGACATTATTCAATTTTGCATTTACCCAGAAAGGAGATAATGATACCAATTTCATGTACATGTTCCAGTTTTGTAGCCCTTTCTCACTAGAACAATAATCCAGGAGCATTTCAGAATCTTCCTTTGGCATTACACCATCCACTGTAACATGCTGAAAGAGCAATCATTTCCAGAGATAACAAATTATCAAGCATAAAGCACTGGAGCAGAACAAGGCAGTGACAGTGATGTTCTGGCTGGTTAAACAAAGAACAGGTTAAGATGTTGGAGTGGAAGAATATATTTAAAATGTATTCACAGCATCATAGCTCTCATGGAGTGATATCTGTTCATGGTGATTTCACTTCCAGAAGTGACTTCTTGCTTCTCTCTCACAACATATACCCTGATTTTTTTACTGTGTGGTGGTTTCTTAGGCAGCACCCTGGCAGCTCTGGGTCCTTCACTTGGAAGTAAAAAAACACCCCTCATTATTAATTATTTCCTGGGTCTGCACAGGTTCAAATGGAAACTTTAAAGAATTTGGCATGTTCCAAAGCAGAAGATGAGGTGTGCAGTGCTGCAGGTGCCTGCTGGATCTTGAAGGTGGGGGTCTCACCTGTGCTGGAGTGTTTTAGCACAGGTAACAACGTGTTTGAGGTGAGAGCAGGTCAGGGGGCACAGCTCTGCTCTGAGGTATTCTCAGGCTGGGTTGTTTCACCAGTTCAGACACATCCAGTTCTGTGACAGCTCCTCCTTGGAATACAGCACAGCCTAATTTTTTAAACTGTGAAGCAAACTGTCACAGTTTGGGTTCCTCCCACCCTTCCAATCACAACACATATTGTATTAGTTCAGGCGTGATTCACACACTGAATGTTTATGAGCTCCCTCTGAGTGTGTTTTACTGAAACAAGCTTTGACAGTTGCTAAAGATTTTTCAGTGATAAAAATACAGTCTTTGTGATTCAGGCTGTCCCCAGGCTTATTAGAACAGCAGAACAATATGTGTGTCTTGAGATATCCCAGGCAAGAGGTGCTTTCCTCTGAAGAAAAACTCAATCTGCTAAAGCTTCTTTTAGAGAAATACCCAGACAATTAATATGTTTGTTTATTACCATAATTCCCATAGGTATCAGTACCAAGAGCTTTTATTTGACTTAGTTACTGCTCTGGAAATGCTAAATGAAAGCAAAACTGACTCAAACCTGAAGGTTGGGGTTAAACCTCTCTGAATCCTGGGAGCCCAGAGCAAGATTTTCTCTTCTTGGGAGAACTATCCAGGCAGGAGGATTTTAGCCTAATAGAAGGACTTGTTTTCATGTGCCTATTTTCTTCTGATCCTTCTCTCAGGAACTTCTGTATTTGCTTACAGTGTATTATGTCTGGCCCCAGCAGGAGCTGCCCAGGACATCTGGAAAAGCAGCTTCAGTTTCATTTCTCATTTTAATAGCAAAATGTGAAGGTATTGCAACTCACGTTACTCTTGTGTCTGAGTTCTGTTTGTGAGTGTCTCTGTGTATAAAATGTACAGCAGTACATAAACCACTTCTACTCTCACCTTTCTGGAGAACTTGTGTCCATCTCCTTCTTTCCTTATTTTAAACTAGGAGATCTTTGGGGCAGTGATTTTCCTCACTCTGGCATCATGTGTTTCCAAGTATAACACAGGAACCAAAGCCCTATTTTCTGTCAAAATTTATAGGGTAATGAAGATAACAGCTTTAGAAGGATAACAACATTTCTTCTCATCCCCTTTTCACCATTTTCTGAAGTTATTATGGCCACCCATTACTCTGATTCTCCTGTGAGTTTTGCTGGCAGAAGAGGCTTTGCATCACTGCTCTGCCCCAAGCAGCTCCTCTGGCTTTGCAGATCCCCTGCAGAGCAGTGAGATGTGGACCCAGGCAGGATCAGTCTTTTGGAGACAATGTTCCAGACCTGAATTTGAAGGAAAATGTGCACAAACATAAGCTCAGATATCTATAAAACTCTCCCACAGTCTGACTGTCAGCACAGTGGAGGTTTTTATATATTAATCAGTGTCAGAGGAAATGATCTCCTGGTCTCAGGAGGGTGAATGCAAGTGTAAAATTCAGTGATGCCCTCTCAACACATTACAGAATGTTGCACAGAATATGGGTAAGAAATTAATTTTGCATAAATTAAAAGGTTAATCAACTGGTCTTGTGGTTTTGTACTGTGAATTTCCCCTTGTGGTTGTATTGGCCATTTACTTAAGAGTTGGACTCAATGACCCTTGTGGGTCCCTTCAAACTCAGAATATTCTGTGAATCTCTGAACTGTGTCCACCCAAAATAATAAAACCTGCAGGGCTATGAGGTTACAGAATCCATGCTGGAACAGTAATGCACCTCTGGCTATGCACAAAGCATCCCACAGATCCTTTTCTCAGGGGCCAACCCCAATTCCTGACTTTCGTAATGGGAAAAGCTTTCACAGAAAGAGGTTTTCATTGTCAAAATCAATTTTTTGACAATGTACATTTACCTGTTATAAACTATCACTCTGACAAGAATAAAATCCCCTTAAATCCCAAATGCTTTTGGATTACTGACAGCCTGAACTCCTAATTCACCTGTCACCCAAGAAGAATTCTGTTTCAAGATGAATGTCTGTCATTCCTGTGTATTATTTTATGTATGAAAATCAGTGCAAAATTTCAAAAATAGCTATTAAATTACAGATCAATAGATTCCCACTTCTCTCTGCAGTGTTACAATCAATGCTCTTTCTGGACTTGTGAGAGGCTGAGCTCTGCTGTAGAAAGGGGCACATCCAAGTGATCAAGGTTTAATTTTAACTACATGATGCTAATGAGCTGTTACCCCTGTATGGGAAATAGGAAGTAGAAGAGAGAATAGAGATACAGGATCCTTCAGCTAAAGATAGTGGGGACTTAGTCCATCGAACTGAAGTATGCAAACAATTAGTACAGACATCCAAAAGGTGTGACAGCTTCTTTTCTGTACAGTATTAACACCAACAGCTTTTTCTTAGCAACATATGAAATTTAGTGTTAATAGAAAATGAGTCACCAAATAATGTATTCTAGAACTACAGAAATGTAAAAATGTAGATTTTCAACAGAGAGGTAACACAATAGAAGATGTGTCAGGGAAGCACAGTGAAGTACTGCTGCACATGTCCTATATTCTGAAATCACATATGCTAGATAATACATTTTTATTTTCATTTGTATCTCTAAAAACTAGCAAAAGAAAACACACTTATGGATACATGGGGGTAAAAGGGGCATAAAGTTCAAGCCCCAGTTTGGGTCTATAAATCCTGCCTTGTACTACTTCAAGTATTTTTGGTAAATGTTCATGTTGAGGCTGAAAGATCCATAACTTTGTATACTTTCCTTGGTAAAAATCTAATTTATTATATATAAGCCACTAGAGAATGAATAAAGACAGTATAACTAGGCCTGTTTCAGACCAGAAGATCTTCCCACCAGATAACACTATCATTAGCAAGTGGATAATTATTAGTAATTAATTTCAATAGGATTTATTGTGTTGTAACATCATCATAGCTCCAGTCCTAAAGATGAGGTTGTGAATCTGATCTGCTGAACTCATCAGTCTCTTGTAAAAGCTGAAAAGTCCTCTGTGCTTGCAGAAGTCAACTTTTAATGTTCAGTCACAGGGCTGGACTTCTCACACCAACAATATCCTTATCAGATCTGTTATAAACTTTTTGGCCCAGGGAGTTGCTGTGAGTTTCTGACCATACTACCCTTACCAAATAAGAAAGTGTCTGGGACAGAAAAGCAAACCTTTCCTACTCTTTCCATGCTGAGATACAGAGAGCAGGCTAACTGAGGAGGGGGAAGGAAATAATGTTTGCTGGCACTTTCTTGTGTAGGTTTGAACCTGCTTTGGTAAGAAATCATTTGTGAAATGATTGGTGTTGGCTGTATAAACATTGCACGAGCTGCTCTGCTCAGGGGCTTTCACAAACTGCTCCCCAGAGCTCCTCTGGCTCTGCTCTTCCCCTTCAGAGCTGAGTCACCCTGTCACTCCCCTGAAGGAAGGTGTTCACTGTTCAGGAAAACAGAGACTCTCTTGGAGGGATGATGCAGATCTTTATCTTACCTTTGTACCCTGCAAATTCTGTGCTGTGTCTGGAGGCTGCAGCAGTTGCTCTTTCTCTGACAGAGCTGTAACCACCAGTGCCTGTGTTGCCTGAGGATGTGGGTGTTATGAAGCAGAGAGCTTTGCATTTGCACTTTATTTTGGGGTGTGATGAAGAGTGAGGAAGTATCTTCTGTTCTTTCATTTCAGTGTATCTTCTTTTCCTTGTGGGAACTTATAGAATAGTCTGTACTGACTTACAAGCCTTGTCTTTGCTTGGCTTTCTCCTGCTGGAAATGTCCTTAGTCACAAAAGATAAAAGCTCCTTTGAAATACATTAAACTATTCAAACCTTATTACATGTTTTGGTCCTTCTAGCAGGAGATTTTTAGTACTGGATATACAAAGCATCACCACATGTAGATCTGTAGACTCTTGCTGGTGGTGAGAATGAGTTGAATTGTCTTTCCTTGGTAAAGGAAGAGAAAAACAGGACACCTAAAGGCCCAGCCCAGAGTGAGTATGCTGTGCTGACAGACTCACTGATTTCTGTGAAAACAAGGATTATTTCTGTGTATATAACAAAAACTGATCAACGTGAAAGAAGACTCTGCCCTTCCCAGTGATAATGTCTCCACTGAGAGGTCTGTGTGCTTTGCTGGCTATTCCCTGGGTGATAACAAGCCTTGAGACAAGTGCACCCTGGTGAAAATCCCATGTCTTTCAGAGGCAGCACTCAGTGCAGCACATTGTCACAACTTCCCTGCCAGCTCAGGAGGGGTCCCATGTGCTTCCCACACAAGCAGGATGCCCACAAGGATGAGGGCACACAGCAAAAAGCACCACTGGGAATCTGTCTAATGAGTCCTCCTGGTCTTCTGCTGGACTAAAAAGTAATGGTGCCAAAAGAATGATACAGTCAGGAGAATTGTCCTGGTGGAAGAACATGTTGTGCAAAACAAATGTTCCTGCATGAGAAAGCAGAGGGAAGAAACGAGCCCAGTGTGTACAAAGGATGGGAAGGAACTCCCTGTTTAAGAACAGTGCAGTAGAGGCAGGGAGAGCAATTCCTTCCTGCCCAGGAACATAAGGACAAGTGCATGCTATCCTGAGCAGCTCAAAAGCAAATAACCACCCCACCCACCCAAAAAAACCCTCAAACCGACCCCCCCAAACAAAAAACCCAATAACTTTTCAGCTTTAAGTGTTACTCACACTGCTCAGGGGTGTGAGCTAAGGGACAAGCAATCTGCCAGACCACAGGCTGGTTTCATCCCTTGCCATCCAATGTTAACCTGCTCTTCTGGAAGGCTCACACATATCCTGGGTAACTGTTCTTATTAAATAAAATGTAATTTTTGCTGAGTTTCTTCTTTATGCCCTAGTTTCCACTTAAGAGTACCAGCCATTCAGAAGGAAAAGCCTCTGTATTTTCCGCCATTGAAGATCACATCATTATATCCAGATTTTTTGTGCTCTTTGACATTTTTAATGAGTAATGCTTGAAAAGGCTGCTGGCTCTGGCTATTGTGTGAAGCAGTATCTGAGACTGACATTAGCAAAAAAGCTCTCAGTCCAACTCAGGAGTGATATTGCTGATGTGCCTTTCACATAAGGTGTTTCATCACTTATTCTTACATTCAGATTGATGGATTTGCTGGGATTATTCCTTCTGGGCTAATAGCTACAATTTCTTTGTACACAGAAAATTTAAAAGGAGTAGTACATTTGATTGATTTGTTCAGGAACTAGGTGTGATTTTTGGGAATACGTTTGAAGTGTCAGATGTTGAAAGCTAATTGTGTATTTAACTGCTGAGCTGCACTGAGGTTTAACTTTAGGACTGAGGGCCAGATGAGTCACTGGGTTCACATGACTGGTTAAATGCTAACAAAGCAATTGAGCCCCGTCTGTTCAACCTCCACCTGATTTTGTTCATGGCTGCATTTTTCCCCTCCTCCTGCCACGAGACATTCCTCCCTGTGAACAACCTTACCGGCAGCTCAAACTGAATTTTGAGATGAACCAAGCTGTCTTAAGAAATTGTGCCTGCCCCATCTCTGGAAGTGATCAAGGTTGGGTTGGATGGGGCTTTGGGGAACCTGGTCTAGTGGAAAGTCTCCCTGCCGATGGTCAAGGGATGGAATAGGTGATCCTTGAATATCCTCTACAACCCAAACCAATCTCTGAGCCTGTGCAACTTAGGATTTTAAAGAAAAGTTGTTATCTGCCCAAAACTTGGTCTCCTTGTTTACTTGGTACCCACAACAGATACTCTCCTTCTCGGCGTATTGCCTGTATGAAGATCTTGGTAAGAACTTTGTTTTGGTAGATATTTAGTTTTGGTAGGTTTATGAGTTGGGGTGGCAGGTAAATCATCACCCTTGAGGGGGACTGCACAGCTTCTGCCCCCCAGGTGTGTGGAGGCAATGGACTCAAGGTTGATTTACCCCTGGTGAGATCTGGCCTTGCATTATTTATTCACCTGCATGTCTTCCCATCTCTTCATGGGTGCCTGCCTGTTCCCTGCTCAGTTTTCTCTCTAATTTTTCACTGGGTTATTTTTCACTGTTGTTTTTCTCACTTAACCTGAATGTTAAAGGAAAGACTTTCAAGGAATGATATAGTATACTTGACTGCGTCTTGGGACAGAAGAATAGGCTATATATAGTTTTAGAAATACTTTCTTGCCCCATCTTTCTTCATTCCATCAGTTTAAGACAAAACTGCAATTTCAGTGAGACTCTTCATGGGTCAATGAAAAATGAATTGAATTCCCCAACTTCCCCTGCAAGAATAAGCATGAAGCTGTGAAATGTCACATCCTTATTAGAATGCCAAGACCACTACTGTCTGTTTCAATATTTTCATGAAAGACACAGAGTAATTATTTTTCAGAACAAATACTTGTAGCAAAAACACCCCCAACCCTTAAACCCAAGAAACCCTGCAGCAAGTCACTCAGTTACCAGTGGCTTTACGTTAAATAATTCTCAATTATATTCCAATATCACCAAATGTGACATACTCTTTCATATGTGAGGAAAGTGAGGGAAGCATTGCAAGAGAAGCTGGACCAAAATATTTTCCAGTTTATGTTGCAAATCTGTACCTGAGGACATAAATGTTGCTATGTGCCTACACACATCATGTTATTAAAAGATTACATTGTTTTGTATATCCAGTATTGCTACAAAAATCTGCAATTAATCACATTTTATTTCATGCAGTTACTTGTTTGTCCTCTGTTACAGGCACATTATGCCTATATCCCATATTTTTAGCTTTTATACAGCTCATTTTATGTATGTAATGCCAGAACAGATTAGGAACTGCAGAAGGGCCAAGTGCAGAACTAACACCGTGGCAGTTTTCTGTCACTGCCATGTTTCTGTCCTGACACTTCTCTTTCAGGGTTGTACCAGATCAACCTGCTTGAGGAATCTGTTTTCTTTTTATTCCTGTCCATAATTGCTATAACTTGAGCTGAATGTGATCAGGACTTTCAGCCAATTGTCCCACAATAGATTTTTAGTGCTCTTTCTAGATTTTTTCTTTGATTTGCTTTCTGAATTAAAGCCACTTTAAATACCTATGCTTCAACTAGTTGTGATTTAGCAGTAAGATTCACTCTAACTTTTGCAAATCTTTTCACTTCTCCTTTGAATCACTTACCTTCAATTTTAGGCTCCTACAGTATAAATCTTTCAACAAGGCAATGCCTCTCTCCCAGAAAGGAATGTCTGTTTTCACTCCAAGAATCCAGCTAGGGAGATCAGAAAAGGATTTGGCAGTTTTTGGCAAGAAATCTTGAGAGCATCCAGCTAAGAACCCCTGTGCCATGGCAGAGGGGGAAGGCAGGCTCATCTGACAGTGTTGTGGGGAGCTGAGCAGAAGAGGGAAGAGGAGGAATCTCCTCCAGGCTGGCTGCTGCTCCAGCTACTCAGAGCTGTCTGAGCTGCAGATAATCAAGCACATTCACATTCACAGCACTGGTTAACATGAAGAAAAGGATGTTTCAAGAATCAGTCCTGTCTGCCACCTACATTTGGCCTCTCCAAATTCCAGGAAATAGATTAATTCAAGCTCTGCTGATAGATGGCAAGAGCCAAGTCTGTGTTATGACACATGGAACAGGGGGAGCAGATGCCATCCTCCCATCTATACCAAGGAGAAGGATAAAAGATGTGGGAGAAAGGCCATACCAAACACAAGCTCCTCTGATCCTGGACCAGCCCAGAGCACAAGAGCTGTGGGTAGAGAGGTTTGTCCTCTTGCTGAGGATCCCCACGGCCAGAGGGACAAGAGCAGGAACGGGGAGGGAGCTGCAGGGTTGTCTGCAGGTGACATTCCCCAGGGATGAAGAGTTGCCAAGAGTGACAGCACCAGAGCACTCCCCTTATGAGTTGCATCCCATCCCCTCTATGCAAGGAGTGACATTTCAGTTCTGGGATGAGGAATTTTTCCCTCTTATTGTGTGAGAAAAACTGGACCCAAAATTTTTTCTAGTCAGGCAGTCACTTTCCTTGGCCCATCTTCCTTCAGGGACATCCTGGCCATGGAAAAATTAAATGATTCTGAGCACAGAGTAATGAACTGTGATTGTTGTTACTTGTTCTCTTGCCTTGTGCTGTCTCTTCAGTTTGCTGTGTATTTTGAGTGCTATTCATTAACTTTGCTTCTGTTTTCTTGGCAATCATCATGATAATTATTCACTCCTTTCATGCACATTGCACACATTCCTAAACTCCCAAAATAAGACACCTCAGTGATATGAATAGGAGGCACGTAGGTAGGTCCTGTTCTGCATCATGCTCCTGAATATTTACAAGGTAATTTCAAAATGAAAAATAAGTGCAGCTCACTAATGAGTTATAGCTCAATGTTTCTCATGGATGTATACTTATATACATATTCTGCCTGTTGATCATGAGGGAAACATGCCACATGCAGGGAGGATCACCACAGCAAGATTGAAATTTAAATAACAAAGGCAACTTTTAATTATCTTTATTTATTTATAAACAAATAGAAGCAAAACTTCTCATTAGAAAAAAAACAACAAAACAAGCCACAGCAAACATTCTTTTCCCTACTGATGAAATTTCCTTTTTTGTTTCAAGATTTTCTGATAGAAAAATAAAAGAAGAGGGAAGATTTTGTAGCCATTACTCTCTCCAGGGGAAAGTGGTTCAGAGTACTTTTACCAGAATGATCTACTAATGAGACTTTTGCCTCAAATTCCCTTTCTCCTCAACCTGAAGAGACTTTATTACCTTATCCTGAGTCCTATGAAATAGTACAAAACACAGTCACAAATAAAAGATAAAAATCACAGCATTAATAACCCAGGAAGTGCCTCAGTCCAGGATTTGCAGGATGGCAGAACTCCTGCTGGCAGAGGCAGAGTGACTTCAGTGACCTCTTGAGCTGTGCGTGCACTGAAGGTGTGTGGGAGTTGCTCTCCATTATGGAGAAGATCAGAGAGTTGATATGAAAACTCCCCAGCAGCAGCTGTCTCCTTAAAGAGTAGGAGACAAAGTAAGAGCTGTCTGGGCTGTATCTTCCCTTTTAGACTTCTTAATGGTGCTGAACTCAGTGTTCTGGAAAACCTCTAGGCACCCTTCACTCTGCATTACGTGTTTTGTCACTGAGTTACACAGTTCCTTGATCTGCAGCCCCGTTGGGGTTGGTGAGACTGCCCTGGGACCCTGCCAGCTGCCCCCTGAGGCCACCCTGCCATGAAGCAGCTGAGGTGACACAGCCTGGGGCAGAGACTTGTCCTCTGTGACCTTGGCATTGCCATGGAGCAGCACTCGGGGCTGCTTTGGGGAGATATTCCTGATGATCTACCCAACTTTGTGCCAAGAGTTACTTTCCAAGGGTGTGTGGCCTGTGTAAAGAAGCAGAAAGGCAGGGTCTAAACTAAAGGTGAGCTAAAGGCCATCTGGTCCTCTCTCTGCCCACAGCAGCCCAGCACTGAGTGGGCTGAGCTTGTTTGAAGCTGCATCTGCCAGTCCCTGGGCTCTGCCACAGCTCCCTCTGCCCAGGCAGCACAGTCCCTGCTGGGCAGGGATGTGGTTTGGGCAGTGCACAGGTACCCCTGCAAAATCAACCATTCACTGCTTGTGTTGGGTGTTAAATCAGCATTGTGAAGCACTGTCCAAAGCAGGCTCCTCCTGCCAAGAGTCAAGTGGAAATCTTTGTGTCTGGACACAGCCATCTCTGCTCTCCAGGACCAATTTGTTCCAAAGGCCAGGGGTTTGGCCTTGCCAGTGACTCAGCCTCTCCCTCACTCCTAGGTACTCCTTGTATTTTTTCATGGTTCCTTTCTTTCCCTCTAATAGAGAAGTGGACCACCTTCCTAAGATGACAAATAAATAAATAAATAAAATTCTTGTGCACTCTACCTGTGTAGCAGCAGCAGCAGCACTGTGGGAGATGTTATTTACATGAACTTCATTAATATTTATAATCACATTTATAGAGTTGTTCAGCAGGAGGCTTGATCAAGTCAGTAGTATGTCTGGAGAGCAGTCTTTGGTATACTACTTTTAATGAGAATAATTTGCATTTAATAAAGTGCCTGAGGTAGCAAGTTTCAATGCAGATTTGATTTTTCTTGGTGTTTGGGGAAATACTTGGATTAGTGGTTTGATTTCACATCCACTTTCACTTGCAGTGATGAAATGAAAACAGACATCCAAATCCAAAGAATCAGGCTGACAGGAATAACATGAGGATATGCTCAAAAACAAAAGGGGCGTTTCTTGTAATCTCTATGACATGGGTAATGCAGAATTAGAGTTGGACCCTGATTGGTTTGAGTATCTGACTTTCTCTTTGGCATAATCCCTGGAGATAACTAGGAAGGGTAGTTGGAGAAGCCTGGGGTCTTCCTCTGGTGCATTTAAAATAAGTTTTACCTGTTAAATCTACTTTTTCCTCCCCATAAATATTTGTGCTCAGGCTGCTCTGGTCTCTAAATGTTCTAATTTCACCTGCCTCTGTTTGTGTGACTTCATGGAGGCACTGCTCAGAACCAGGCAGTTTTCAGGACCAGCCCTTCAAAGGCATCCTTCTGCCACTGCAAAAAGCACCACATTCACTTGGCTGCAGTTATTTATAGGTTCAGGCCTCTCCACAAAAAGTTGAAAGGCCAAGGAGTTAATAGATGCAGAGTGACTTCAGATAAAGATGGTGAACAGAAATAGATGCAGGAAAAAAGTAGATCAGAAAACTCTCTCATCCTGACCTCTGGGTAATTTGAGGGAAGGGATTTATAATCTTTTTGTTCTCTTCTATTGGTAAAGACATAGAAATATGCTATATCTAGTTATATGCCCCACTGTTCCCCATTATTTCGTAGCTTTGTGCTTTATTTTAGCCTCAAAGTACTTTTCCCCCAAAAGAATTAGCATTCTACCAGCCCCAGTTTTTTTCCCTGGGCAGGTGGTTTGGCCAGACCATGTCTGCAGGCCGTGTCTGATGGTGGTTATTATTTCTTAGGAGCGTCAGAGTGTGACCTTTGGAAGTGGTGAGGAATTAACAATTGTGTGTGACCAGCAACTCCAAATCCCTGCTCAGAATCCTTGGTGGTACCTGTGGCTCCTGTGCATCCCCTGAATGTTGTGTGGTACATTTCACAGAGGAACTTGCTGGCACAGAAGATACCCAGGTTCCAGCTCTTGCTTTGGCTACATCAACTCATGTTTTGAGTTTTCAGCCAGTTGCTTTGCCACCAAGTAGGATATGACAAGGGCTTGCATGTTTTCTTACACTTCATTTAAGCCATAAATTTTTGGAAGTACAGTTACCTCCAGACATTTTCAGATGGTTGCTGAGCTTCCATCTCATAGCAAAAATATTACAATAACTTTACTAACAAAATTGAAGCTAAATTCAGTGTGTATTCTTGTGGTTTTAATGTTCTTGACCAGAAAATCATGGATAAAAGGATTACCTTATGTTGTTATTTATATTACCTGGTCTTTTGGAATGTGTGTCAGTCAATGGCAGGTGCATTCGAATTAATGATCTTTAATTTCCCTCCCACCCAAACTATTCTAGGATTCTGTGATATTGTGGAGACTAGAGTTATTTTAAACAGCTGTTACAATTTTTTTTTTTCTGGATAGGCATATTCTGTTCAGCTTATTTTTACATTTTGCAGTCATTTCAACAATTGTTCAGCAAACAATAAATGAAGGACTCATTGAGGGCTGACCTTGCAGAGATGAAAGGAAGAGAAATAAACAGAGGATCTGTGCCTGTAGGTGCTTGAAAACACTGAAACCTTGACCAAGGATGATTTAGAACCTGAGCAGGGTTTATGTAAATGCTACAATTCTTTTGCATTCATAACTCAGTGCTTCTTCACTTCCTGAGGAAGATATTTTTGTGTCCGAGGTCATTAATCTCCCCACACAGTGTACCCTAATGCTCGAGATTTGTTAATACATTTGGCAGTCTTGCTTGTTATTCTTCAGCATATATTGAACTTTTACACAGCAGCTATTTGTATAATTCCTGTAACATGTCAGAATAACTTCCAGTTAGTGTCCAGAGTTTTCTGACTGTCTGGAAGAACTTTTTAAAAAGAAGGAAAGATTTAAAAGATCATACCAAAATGTCATCTAAAGATACGGTGGAAAATCATAGATGCACCTCATTAGAATAAAACATTTAGATATAAGTTGAATTAAGACTTACAGTGTGAAAATTACATTAACTAAGGTAGATTTTGACTACAGTGGATCACAGTGCTGTTGTCCACATTGTAAATAGGATGATTGAACAGTGGTCACAGGAAAGATTTTCAAGGTCAAGGTTTTTTGGACAAAACTTCTGCAAAGTCTCTTTCCATTAATACAGCAAGATGAGAGGGGATATGATCACCAGACAAAGTTGCTTCTGCACTAGTACTCCTTAATCTAGGAGAAAAGGGTAAGAGCCGGTGACTGAAAGTGAACAAAGCCAATGTATAAATGTGATGGATGTTTTTATCAGTGTGCACCATCAGCTCCTGGAACAACATGCTGAGGTTTTTATACCATCTTCTTTTAGCAGGGTTTTGTCTACATCATTTCAACTCTTTACCAAACCATTATACGACAATAGGTAAATATTTTGGTAGCTAATCTATTAATGTCATCTACTGTGAGCAAAGTGAAGGGAAATGAAAACCTTCACTACTCAGTTTTGAAGGAGGTTAAATATGTTGCGACGTGGGTGAGAAGCCTGGGATTCATCTGGGAGAAACAAATGGGGAGGTACCAGTTAATATTGTCATCTGCTGTTTGGCAATATGGGGGTTTTTTTTGTTCCTTTAATCATTAACCTGTAAATCTACAAATCAGAATGAGAAACAATATCAGTGCAATTTGAAAGTAGCTCCAATGGAGTCAGCAGTGCTAAACTGGTTTGCATAAATGCTGAGGGAATGTGGCCCCAGGGGCAGGGGTGAGAAGACCTCAGGGTTTTCACTGTCAGAGTGGGTGTTTTGTCTCTGCCTTGCATGGAGAGGTCACAGCAGAAATGCACCATGGTACAGCACCATAAGTTAAGAAACACTGAAAGGTATCTGAAAATGAAAGCAGCAAAGCTGCAGAGAGATTTGGGTGGATGTTTCATTTGATTCTCATCTCATTCAGCCAGTTAGCACAAATGAGTATTTTTATAATCAGGGTTCAAAGGTGACAAAAGAGAAGCAAACTGCAGTCAAAATGGGATCATTTCACTGGTGACACACAAAAAACCTTGAAATGCTGCTTGACTTTTATAGGAAGCTGTAAATCAGGCCTGGATTACTTGAAAAGTTCAAGAGCCCTAGAAAATGTTTTAGCTAAATGCAGCTGAGTTTTATGATTTGTGCTTTTATGCACTGAGCTCTGAAAATGAGCAGTGCCATGAAGTTATTTCAGAATCTCCCTAAAGAAGAACGCTGTACCTGCCAAAAAGAAAAGTAGGAACTGATGATGTTTCATTTGTCATTTTTGTAGATGTAGCTGTACTGTTCACCAGGGTGAATGCATGCAAAAAACCACCGCATTGTAAGGGCTGTATAGGTATTCCTTATGAGATTAAAAAAAATAATAAATCACAGAAAGGATATTTGTCACAAGTTTGTCATGGGTTTTAATCATAACTGTAGAGATTTTAAGGGCATTGTGTACTGTAGTGGTTTGAAAGCAAAACGAGTGAGAGGCTCCAAGTCAGAAATACAATTTAATAGGAAGAAGGAAAAAAGGATAAAATAAAACAAATGCAACAATACAAAAGACCACTGACAGAGTCAGAATACAACCTGAGTGGGACGATGGAAGCAGTGATCCCGTAGAAAGGTCTGGTAGCTCTGATCCTCTGGGAATCCAGTGGGTAAGGTCCCCCCTATTGTCCCAAATCCCACATTATATCCAAGTGAGAATGCTTGGCTCCTCCCCCTGGGCGGAGCATCTCACAATGGGA
>JBBMKD010000034.1:9610967-9662154 GCA_037834095.1 Argya squamiceps
AACAATTGGTTTCAACAGTTGATGAAGATGGTGATAGAATACTTTGTGCATATCTTATACTACAACCCAGGACATGTACTTAGTCCTATACAGGAAAGGAAAAGAAGTACCAATACCCTTGAAATACTGATATTGTTACCTGTTTACAATTCAAGAATATAATATTAACCACTCTGATGTCAAAAGGGGGTCAGGGAGCCTAGGAAATTAGCCTGTGACACAAATGTGCTGCAGTGGTTCCTGGCTGCTTTTCCTACTTTCTATAGCATAGGAAAAAGGGGAGTGTTATATCATTAATAAAAAGGTCTGCCATAAGAAAATGCAGGTTACATTTCACAGAGAAACAAACATTGTTACTGAACCACAAATAAAATCCCTATAATGATGCCCTGATTAACCTTTAATACTTTTTAAGCCAACCAGCCTGGCTTAGAGCAAAGGGCAGTTTCCTTTTCTGCTGTCCTATTTATAGACTCTACAGGCTTGCAAAGCAACTGGCAAGCAGAGATGAGAATCTGAAATGTGCCCATTCCAACCTGGCAATGTTCTTTCTTGGGTTTTAGGAAATTTGAACAGGAATCAATTTTAAGTGCTGAAACATTTTGTGAATTGATACACAGCAGTGGTGTGCTGCCTGGTAAAGAATGCAGAGGAAGGGAGAAGAGGTTTCCATGCCAGCAAATGTGTCTTTGACTGTACCAGAGAACGAAGTGTACAGACCCTGACTATAATTTATATTTGCCACGAGACCCAGAGATGTCAGAAGACATCATGTTAGTCAGGACAATTCAAATTGAAGGATTTGTACTATGCTGCTTTAGCCAGAATGTCTCAAATGGGAAAAGACATGTTGAACACTTCAAAATGGAGTAAAATTTGGTCTTATTTCACTGGGATCTGTACATATCACTTGCAGGAAAATCACCAGTAATGTCTTTGTTAGCTTTATGCATTATTTGCCAACAGCAATTCCTTTAAAAACTCTTTGTCTTTTCTAGATCCTCATTTATGCCAACAAGATTCCCCCTTGGCTTAAATACATGGAGGAGAGGAGGGTCAGGGGGAACTTTCTTGCTGTCTACACCGCCTTGGAAGCCAGGTGGGGGTTGGTCTCTTCTCCCAAGACATACAACAGGAGGAAATTGCCTCAGGCTGTGCCAGGAGAAGTTTAGATTAGATAATTCAAAAGACTTCTTCACTGACAGGGTCATTAAGCACAGACTGCCCAGGGCAGTGCTGGAATCACCATCCCTGGAGGGGATCTACAGAGCAAATGTGTAAATGTGGTACTTAGTGACATGGTTCAGTGGTGGCTTTGGCAGTCCTGCGGGAACAGCTGGACTTGATGGTCTTGGAGGGCTTTTCCAACCTGAACAATTCTGTGATTCTCTGATATCCTCAGCTGTACATAAGTACTTGGTCAAGAGCTCTATAATGACCTGCTGGGCTGATGCATCGAGGCACAGAACCCAGAGAGGAGATGAGTTCAGAGATGGGCTGGAAGGCAGCAGAAAGCTGTGCAGCCTCTAGCACAGGGACTGATAAAGTCAAGCTTTGGTTTAACAGGTTATAGCTGCAATTACTTCTGTGGTAGGGAATGACAGGGCCTATACAGGGAGCTAATCAAATAAACAGCACGGGCATTTCACAGCAATAACTGATTCGATTTACAGGTGTGCTTCAGGAAACTGAACTGAAAGGTTGAAATTATGGTGGCACTCATTATTGACTTTGCCATTAACTTGCTGGGATGCAAAAAAATCACTCTGTAGGCAGTAAATTAAAACCCATGAATGAAATTAATTTAATTTATACTACCTGACCAGTAGACTTTGTATTCCATCAAGGTGTGTGTACTTTGAGGTCATTTTTCTCATGGTCGTTTGAAGGAAGGGGAGCAGTAAGCAGAGACTGAAGAGTGGACATTTCAGAATTAATTTGAACCACGGTGCTTTGGCTTTAAACATTTATAGCCACAGGTCAATTCCAGCCCATAGGAACTTCTGCTGAGCCATGAAAATTCCAGGTATGGAAATAAGGAGTTTGAACAACAGCAAGTGTGATTTGGTTATGAAAGTGTTCATGGCTGAGCAGGGCAAAGTGCCAAGATCTGCGCCTGGGGGCTGCAGGCCCCTCCCATCACCAAGGGCCTCCCCAGGGGTGGGTCAGCAGAGCTGACCTTTAGACAGAGTGTTTCAGAGGTCACTTCCACCCCTTTCTTTCTGGGATTTTAGAAGGAACTTGCCTTTTTTAAAGGAAAACTAGCTGCTTTATTCTGGGAGACAGACATCCATATGCTGAGGTGGGGATGAAATGTGATGTCAGATTTGCTGTTTCTCTTGGTGCATATTCTGCCTGTGTATCTGCTAAGGCAGACAGTGAGGCTTCTTATGAAATCCAATACAATCAGCTTTGTGACAATTTCCTTTTTTCCTCCTCACTCCTTGCATGTCTCTCTGTCTCCTTTCAATACTCTGGCAGTTCTCCAGACTAGAAATTTGATGAAAGAGCAGGGATGTGTTATGAGCATTGGCAAGGTTTCTCATCTTTGCTTCCTTGTTCTCTGCTTGCTTACCTTCACATGAGCAATGTTAAACTCTGTCTCTGATTAGGGTAATGAGGACATGGTATCCTGTCAGAAAAAGCAGATGCTGTTCAAATCTTCAAACCATAAGAGTATCTAATGAACAAAGAGCAGTAATAAGTGTGTCTTCAGACACCTTGAGCCTGTCACAAAGAAAAGCCTTGGATGTCATTATCAGTTTCCAGTACTGAAGTAAATGGAATTATTGGACATGTCCCTGGTTCTTCATTATAGGTTATGTCCTTTTATTTCCCAGGAATTAAAACATCCCTTGGAATCTGAAATCTCTGAAAGCTGACTACTTAGTGCTGTCAAACCTAGTAATAGCAAAGACAGGTTTGTAAGCTCTTTTTGCCCTGGGATTTATGGAAGGTAGACATGAGTAAGTCAAGTGCACTTGCTCCTTAGGGCAAGTGTATCAAATCCTTTCAGGTCTTGGCCTCTTATCCTCTGTTTCTGACATCTCACCCTGCCAGATATGAGTTTGAGAAATAACTCAGGTGTGCAGAGAAGCAGAAATGTGCTGCTCCCTGCTTCCATGGAGTAAGAAGCAGCTCTTGTAGGTCATTTCCAGGTGGTGAAATGCAGGAATTCCCAGCTTTGCAGTACTCTTAGAGAACACAAATGAGAACAGGAGTCACAGGCCACCCTACCCCTCTGCAAATCAGCTGGAGAGTGTATTCCTCCAGATTAATCCTTCACCTCTGCAGACTCAGGTCTCTTACAGAGCCTATAGAATTTAAACCTGAGCTGTGTGGAATAACTACCCATGACTGCCAACATTGAAACACCTCATACAGGGGAACATTTTTAGTTGGAGCTCACTGCTTTCTGTCCAGGTGTGTTCAGCAATTGGATCAACTGGGCTTGTGGCTGTACAGGTGGGCAGATCCAGGCAGTGGTGAGGGGGATGATTACTCTGTTTTGAAAAGCTGTCATTTTCTTCCTGAAGCTCAGAAGAGGATACTCCCTTTCCTTAGTAGTGATGGATGTCATAGCTGTGCCAAGGAGACAGCCCTGGGTAACCACAGTGTGAGGAAAGTCTGTGTTAAGGAACTTTCCCTGAGGTGAGCCATTGATTGCTGAGCAGGGAGGGCTCCAGCACTCTGCCAGGCTGACACAGGCAGACCAAGTCTTTTCTTCTCAGCACAATTTAAATAAACTTCAACCTCATTTCAGCCCCTCTTTAGGTATCAGAGACACTGTCCAGCAGAAAACAAAAGGTGCCCATGCCTGAGCAGTGAGCTCCCTCACATAAACTCCTACAGGGATGGCTGACTGTCTCAGTATTTGGGTGTTTTCTAGACTCTCATTTGAGATTCCTGATCCCCAAGAAGAGTTGTTCTTGCTGCAGCCATTCCATGGCAGAGGCATTAAAAAGTGTCTTCTCTTCTTGGCTGTACATTTGCACAAACATTGCAGAGACTTTTTCTCTCTGGGGTAGCAACGTCTTTGTCACACATCATTCGAGGAAGAAGAAGCAAAGCATGAAGGCTGAAAGACATTAAAAAAGTGAATTATGGGCAGGATTTCATTTAGTGATAAGACAACTATTTGAATTTTGTTTTGTGGGCTTATTAAAAAAATGTTCATGGCTAATTAATGCCAGTGCCAACAAAAAATTGGTCCAAGCATCACAATGACAGAAATTACAGATGAGCTTTCTAAGAATAAAGAGCTTCAATTTTATTAATAGAAGACAAGATTGACTTTTTGATAAATGACAGAGAAATTAGGATAACTTAAAGACTAGTTGTACTCTCTAGGTATGATTCCTGTTAAAAGAGAACAAAAAAGAAAGCAAATTACTCTATTTTTCATGTTTCTCTTGATCTTCTTGTCCCTTAAATACCCCACTCCTCCAAATATGGGCAGATTTAACCTTTCTAATTCACAATCTCAGCAAGCCTCGTCCTCAAAAGTTACCAAGAGAAATGCCACATGATGTATCTGAGAAGATTTTGGTATTCAAAGCTTGCCTGAGCTTTGGGAACCTTGGAGAAGGAAAATCTCATCAAGAAGTAAACAATATATGTAAAAATAGAAAGGTTTCTGGTTTAAAATTTTTATTACTATTATTATTATTATAATTATATTTTTATTATAACCAGTATGTTTATGTGTTATAAACCAGAAGTTTATGTGTTACTTTCTGACACCCAAGAAAAGGCAAGCTGGTCGAATATTATACATTTAAATATTCAGTGTCATCTGTGCAAGTTCCTATATAGTTTTTCTTTCATACGGACAATCCCTTTGGAAATGTTGCTCATCTTTCCCAGATCTTCAGTGTAATGTGGTGCAGTATCAGATTATAAGTTTAATATTTTGCTCTGGTGCTCTGTTAAACCTAAAATTCACCTTATATGAGACCTCCCCACAGTGTGGCTTATAAAGAACCTGCTTGCCCCTTACACACAGCAGAGCCACCTGGACTAAAAATACAGGAAAGACAATAATTATAACTGAGCAAAAGCAAATATCCTTGACAATCCTGTAAATCTGGGAAGTCTCATGAGGATAACAGAAGGCAATGAAATGAAAGGGTAGCTTAAAGCTGGAATGGAATTTGGAAGATTCTGAGAATGTGTATAGGCAGGCCCAGAGCTGGGGTATAAATAGATTTGTTGTCTGCCTTTCTAGAAACCCAAGGGAAGGTGCAGCTATACTTTCCCTCACTGCCAACTCCAGACCTTCTGCAAAGATGGCAGCATTTCTATGTGACACTCCAGATAAAATAGTGCAGAAATAAAGCAGAACTGCAGATTTCCAGACTGAAGCACATATGTGAGACCCTGGGGCCCATATAAGCACACAAAGGCAGTATTCTCCACCTTTCTGGATGCCAGACCTGCCTCTCAAGGCATTTTTGCTCCTTCAGAAAACCAGGGATTTTCCTTATCACACAGCTCCCCATCTCCCAAAAAGCTCTGTCCCAGAAAGCTCTGGGGAACATTGGCAGGAGACAAAGCTTTCCAGGTGATCCCTGCCCCAAGGGGAAATCCAGAGTTCATCTGTGCTGCAGAAATTGCTGTCCCCAAACTGCTGCAGTTTGACCTAAAACCCTTCTGGCCCTGGTTTCCCTGCTCTTGGCACAGTGCTGCTCAAACTGTGCAGTCTCAGAGAGGCCTCGGATCAATTCTGGCTTCCCACAGCAGGTCTGGGGAGTCTGAATATAAATTATCTCTTCTGGACCTGAAACCACAAAGGTTTTATTTCCTGAATAACAGGCCCCTTATGGAACATGGCAGAGGGCATTGCATTACTGTGGAATCTAGAAAAGGGAGGAAAAAACCAATATAGTCCAATTTCTCCTTTAAAAAGGGCAAAGCGTAGAAAAAGCCAAGCAGAACATGTTGTGTTTCCTTTATGATCTTTACTAGCAACTGTGGCATCACCAGTTTCATATTCACTGGCAAGAGGAAGCAATTAGCTAAAGCATCTCACGCCATTTTGTCACTGCCCCTTCCAGGCCTGAGACAGGAGTGACATTTATATACAAAAAATGAAAGATTCACTTGCTAGCAGTATTAGTGTGTGCCAAAAACTATGAGATACAGAAAAATTGATTCAGAGATATTCTGCCAGGAGCCCACTTATCCAGGGTTCAAAACCAGTTTAAACTATAGTCTCAGGTATAATCATAGAAACCAAAATCATTATCAATGCTTTATACATACTCACAGGACTTTGCTTAACTGCAGTATGGTTGTGAGCATTCAAAGAGGTTTTTTTGGTTTTAAACAATAATTTTTTTGTATGGCCTGAAAGGCAGTTTTTGTATGAAATTGAGGTCAGACAACATGGTAACAGAGTGGCTCAGGGACATGCCCAGTTGTCCTGCCCAGTCACCCCTCCACCATACCTGGATCCTTTAGAAAAGGAAAGAGAGAGCATTTTAGCAGACATATTGTTTGCAATAAGGAATTAATTTTCCAAACATGTATCCAGCACTTAAAAGAGTAATTTTGATTGCACCCAGGGAAGAGGCTCCAGACGGATGTGCACTGCCCACTGCAATTAGGATCACAGTGTGACTTCTGGCCATGAAATGCAAAATTTTAATTTGTAAAGATGTAAAGGGTGTCAGTCAGACACTTCCTGGGTCACCAACCTGCTGCTTTGTGTTTATAAGCTTTGAAGAAAACCATTGTGTATGCTACGGAGGCTCAGTGAACCCCAAGGAATAATTTAATGCATTATTTAAAATCCTCAAATCCAGAAGGAGAATATTAACTGTGTTTGGTGCTGAAGTTGAATATTTAATGAATAGAAGGAAGCAGAACAGTTTTGATAATAATGGAATTTCTTATCTCTTAGTTTCACGTACTTCAAACTAATTTAAATAATTAGGTAAAGGTCACTGTCTCTTCCCTTTGTTCCAGGTGGCAGCAGCATCTTGTTTCAGCTGATTCTGTGTAAACTGACAGCAAGTTGTTGACTGAAACACGTTTAAATTATTTCTTTAGTTTAATGGAAAATCATAAGTTTGTTTGATTTCTAATGAAATAACTGAAATCAATGTGTCACCTATTTGTTTGTGTGCAATTTCAGATCCGTATAATTAATATAACCCTACTTTTTTTCCCATAACATAGTTGTTCTAAGTGTAATGTGACCAGCATATCTGGGCTATGTCCTCTTTGAGGAATCTATCTCTGCTTTCACTGGCACACAAAGAGGGGCCAGAAGTTCTTGCCTAGAGGAGAACAGAAAAGTGGTTAGGTGTGATTACTTCTCACTTTTACCCTGAGGAAATGACTGCACTCCGGGCTAGGAAAGCTCACTGAATTGGACATTTGGAAATCATCAGAGACACCATGACAGCATCCTGCTCTGAAATGTGCCCCAGGATCAGGGCTGGGGCTGTGCAGAGGTGGGTGTGAGCCCTGGGGAGGATCACAGGGGTTCTCCTGCTGACCAGGGCACCCTCCTCTGCTGCTCAGAGAGCTCTCAGAGGAGCAAAGGGCAGGGACTGGCTGCTTTCCATCTCCAGGGAGTGCTCTACCCTGCTCTGGAAGGTCACTCATTAATAAGATCACTGCCACCGTGACACTGTTAATAGCCTTGGCTCTCCCAGGACTTGTCAGGTTTTCTCCTGCCCATTACTTGATTCAGTGCAAGAGAGACATTTCTGGTACTTGCAGAGACCTTGCAGACCTCCCCAGGTGCCCCCTGAGTGCACAGCCAGGGGACAGTCACCTCAATGTGAGCTGTACAGCCAGAGGTAGAGAGCACACGGGCCCGAGGAAAGGACAAAGAGGCACCAACAGCAGCATGGCTGTGCTTTCCCATTTATCTCTGGTGTGGGAAAGGGTCAGACCTGAGGAATAATATTTTGGGTGGAAGAAGCTCAGGAGATTTTATAACTGGGTGTTTGAGTGATGAAGGAAATGTCACCTAGCAGGGAAGCACAGCATTTCCAGCACTTGTTATGTCTAGTAGGGAACAGAAGTAAGCAGTGACAGATTCCCTGCAGGCCCATCCTTCAGGTGCTAAAAGATGATCAAATCTACATCTCTGCCTGACCTCCTGCTGTCACTATTCTGTGCTTGTTATGAAGGCCTCTCAGAACTGAGGAAATCATTGCCCTGCTCAAAACACCAAAGCATAGACAGAAGGGTCTGTGGGCAGCCCCCCTAAACACACCTGCCATATTTGAGGGCTTGTGAATCTCTACCTTCCATCCCTCTGACACAAGGTGCACCCCAGGCCACTGGCTGTAGGTTAGGCATGTGTAAATCAAGAGGTATTACTGCCAGTTGAACTGGAATTTTAATTTTTAATATCACTAGCCATTTTGCAATACTTTTTCTTTGCACACTGAAAAACACACTGGGAGAGATTTCTGTTGCTGTTCTGTTTTGTCTGGCAGGATGCTGGTGCCATCTACTGCTCTGCCTACCACTACTGTGTCTGAATTCTGAGACATTGCCTGGAGGCACCTCTCCCCTGCTCAAACTCATGGGACAGAAACACACTATCCTGGCAAGGAGGATGTCCTTAGTAGTTGAGAAAAAATTAGCAAAACTTAGCTCCTCTGAATTTCTTCAACAAGAAGTTTTTGAGTTTATTGGGAAAAAAATATTCCCAGTAAATTAAACACCATTGTCTTACTGACTGGTATGTAGGGGTATGGACATTACTACCTGGCTGGGATCCTACAGTCACTACTGTACACACAACCACCACATCATAGAATCACAGAATTGCTTAGGTTGGAAAAGCCTTCTAAGGTCACTAAGTCCAACTATTACCCCAGCACTTCCAAGGCCACCACTGCACCATGCTCCCAAGCACCACATTCACACATCTTTTAAATCTCTCCAGGGCAGTGACTCCGCCACTGACCTGCGCAGCCTTTTCCAAAGCTTCACAAACCTTTCAGTGAAGAAATTTTTCCCAATATCCAACCTAAACCTCCCCTGACACAACCTGAGGCTGTTTCCTCTCATCGTGTCACTTGCTATCTGTGAGAAGAGCCTGACCCCCACCTGACTACAACCTCCTGTCAGAGAGTTTTAGAGGGTGAGAAAGTGGCCCCTGAGCCTCCTTTTCTCCAGGCTAAACATCCTCAGCTCCCTAAGTCACCCCTCATCAGACTTGTGCTCTGGACCCTTGTGCAGCTCTGCTGGACATGCCCCAGCCCCTCAGTGCCACGGTGTGTCTGCTCAGCAGCTGTGCAGGATCAGTGCCTGAGTGCAAACAGGACTTTGAGAGTCTGGACTTGGTCCTGCCCAGCTGTGTCATGCTCATGCTCATTGCCACAGGCCACAGAGAAACCTGTTGGGTGTAGTCAAGCTAAAAGCAGCTGGTTCCCAAGAAAATTCCTGGAGCTGTAATGCCACCCTGCCCTCCTGTTCCAGAGTGTTAAAGGCACCTCTGAGAACTCTATAGAAGAGAATGATCCTTTATTGTCTGATTAGGGAATTCTGTGCTGCTGTGGAAAGATGCCAGTGTTTTACCACATTTTTTGGATGTTCCATTAGCTCTGTAATTTTTGCAGGTGTATTTTTATCCCATTGCTGTATATTTTTAGCCATGCTTCCATTTGCAAGTGCCACGCAGTACGACAGCTGTCATCACAAGAACACTCCTGTCTGGCTTTCAGCTAATCATGCACTGTCCCCTCCAACATCAGCATTTAATGTCTCCCTGTAATACCTGGGGATAAAAATAACTCCCCCTCCTAGTTGCAATGTGAAAGCTGCTTAGTGCAGGAGCAGCAGCACGTGTAACTTTGCAGTCAGCAGATATAATGTTAGATGTCAGGTCTGTCACCAGCACTTCATCCCACAAGCTGCTCCCCAGTGATGCTCAGGAGATTGGCTACACCGGCCACCATAAAGGCTCTGACTTTGATGGATGGTTTAGTCTTGTAGCTCTTTACAGGAGCCCAAAACAAACCATGAAAACAAAAGATATAGATATATAGCTATATCTTTAAAAGATACCTCATTACCTAGCTTCTGTTGATAAGATCTGCGTTTACATGGCAAAAAGCAGTGTTCGTGTGTAACCTTTGTATTAAAAACAGTAGAAAAAAGATAAAGAAGTGCAGTATCACATGAAAGTATTAGTGACAGTGGAAGAAATACTTTTTGTCACTAGGCCTAGGCTAAACATTTTCTTTCTTCTGTCTAGTCCATGCCAGGGGTACCTTGGATGCATTTGCAGTTGGATAGATTGCAGCTGGATAGTTGGATAGATTCCAGGAGATAACACAGGAAAGGATTTACACAATACTGGAAAATTCAGAAGCATTTGTAGTTGTAAAGCTTCTTTACCACTAAACTTTTCTTCCTTTTGCTTTCATAAAGTGAGACAAAGGCTGGGCCTCGGTGGAGCTGAAAGCTCACCCTGGGACTGGGTGATCTCCCTTGCTGAAGAGAGATTTTATTCATTCTTCTAAAGCAAAGTCAGCTGCAAGAGACCTCCATAATCTGTAATTTGGTCTGACTGCATCACCTGCTTTTATAGTGAGTGTGCAAACATATCATCAGTTTTTTGCTAGAGATGGGCTTTATTTGCTTTTGACAATGAACGACTGCTCTGTGAGAACAGTAATTTGTGTTTTTTCACAAAACTTCAGGAAATAAGAGTCTGAACAGATTACCAGCACAGATCACCGCCTCTGCCAGCACATGAACCTTCAGCTGTTTGCTTGTCAGGCACCTCAGGAGCCAGAGCAGTCATCTCCAGGCATAGTGCCTCTGCACAGGGAACCTTGGAGAAGAAAAAAAGACAATTAACTCTCTGGTCTGAAGGAGGGAATTGAAAGAGATGTGCAGAATGCTGGGAAAAAGGCAAGTCAGAATGTAACCAAACATAGCAGGGCAGGTCAGAGCAGCAAATGCTTCTTACAGCTCCTCAGGCACCCCCAGCACACAGGCAGTGACTCCTCTGCCACAGCCAAAGACATTTCTGTGGTTGTGTCCAGCCTGCTTGAGCTACAGCACCACAGCCTTGAAAATAAAGGAGCCTTTATTTCAATTCTTTGCAGATTAAATGCTCCACTGTGTTTCATAATGTTTCCTTGTCTTCTAGACCATCTGAGCATCCATCACCATCTCCATTTTTACAGAAAGATCAGTAATCCTTCATGCTGCAGTAGTTCTGTGTTTTTCTTACTTCTCTTTACACAAAGCAAAAATCCTGTTTTCCATTTCATCTTGATCCACAGAACCTGAAGGAAAATCCACCAAGCTAAATAATTATTTTATCTCAAGCAATCTTGGATGTTTCCTTGCTTTTTCTTTCTCTCCTTATTAGCCTCTGCCCTTCCTCAGATTGATTCCTGCACACTTGTCTGTAGTCATGGGTAAAGCACCTTTCCTATTGCTCCAGGGGTTTTGTATTTGAAACCAGGTATGTGAATTTGTGATAATTTCTCCCTAGATTTCAGTTTTGCCCATCTAACTTTATTTTATCTTTCATAGCTCTGCATTATTTGTTTATTTCTGGTTGTAATTTTGTTGGTAGCAGCTGTTCTGTCACTGGCCATAAATTATTTTGCTGGTGTTTCAGTGATGCTGAGAACACATGTAGGATCAATAGAGCTGCTGGGCAGTTGTTGAAAAGGCTGTCTCTTCCTGTTGTGATTAATTAAGCTTGGAAAACTTTTAGAACTAAGGTCTGATTTACAAACTTGAGAATTTATAGCTGTTTTAACATAACCTGAAGGGGAACCCCAAAGGAATTTTGCAGAGCTGCTCAGAAAGACCTAAGGAAACTCTCTCGAGACTTCTCACTGTAAAGAAGAATTGGGATAGCACAGGCTCAAGTGGCAAAGAGCCAGACTAGGTAATTTAAACTCAAGTGATGTATATTAAAGTAGTGCCTCAGGGCTCCTGAGATACTTTTCTAGGTGGTGATGGTGGAGTAGGAACTTCTCCACGGGGATGGAGCCAGTCGTGGCTCACAGGGGGCTTGTGTCACTGATGATACACTGGGGGCAAAGGGGAATTTTCAGACTTTCAGCTAAGCCTGGACAATTTCTGGTTTATGATATTGCACCTGGACCCAAGTCCTGAGTATTTCAGCACCTAAACTGACATCTGGTGGGTTCATTCTGTAATTTATTTTCATTTGGAAAATTTTCTTTTTCCTCATATAGGCTAAAAGTAACTAGAAACATTCTGGACCATGGTCTAGAGACCAAGTAGCCTGCCTGACACCTGTCAGTATCTAATTTAGAAAATAGCGATTAGAAAAACTATTTTAGAACGGGTTTGATTTCCACTGGTGCTTAGTGTTGCACACATTACATGTGTAGCATACAAAGAGGAGTAAAGTTAAGGCAAAACACACGTTTTGCAGCCAGCAGTTTGTAAATACCTGATTTACTGAAGGAATTCAGCAAGAACCCCGAAGAGGGCACTGTTGGCTGCCTTAAGGCTTCAAGTTGCAAAGAGTTCTTTCTATTCAATTCTATTCATTCCAAGCCTGCCCCTACAAGAAAATCCTCTTTACATTTGGCCAGGTAACTAAAGGTAGTGTTGGGAGCCTTTGCCCAATAGAATTTACACGTTGCTGTAACAATTAATAAAATTGTTTCTGGTTTAGTCAGTTCTAGTCAGTGATAAACATATCTGCTTCCTAAACTCTGAGCTGTTCTGTTCCCAAACTCTGCTGAGCAAGTAGGAATGCAACCTGCTGGTTCAAACCTGCTCTGTCTGCTTGAAATCACTAAAACAGGGGGTCCCCGGCCATGTAAGCACTTGGCCCCAGTTTAATGAGCTTTTTCACAGCAAGTTTTGTGCTACAAAATTCAGGTTGTCGATGGTCACAAGTTACTGACGTTCCAGGACCTCCCTCCTTTACCTCAGAGTGCTGCCCACAGCTGCCCCAAACACAGGGGAGTTGAGGGCTGCACAGCAGTTTCCAGTCTTGATATTCCTAAATAAATTCTTCCTTGTGTCTAAAGGAATCAACAGCCAGACACCAAATTCAAAACTGAACTCTTCTCACAGGAAGTTTGTAAGAAAAGATGAAATTTGATTGAAATACAGGATGAATACACAAGAAAATTCCAAGAATATGAATTGAATTCGAAGGTTTGGCTAGGTATGTGTCCCAAGAGATGCCTGTGTGTGGGAGGAAAGGTTAGGAGAAGCCTTTGCAAAAGATCCAGATCAAAGAGCTCTCCCTTGCTGACAAATCTGGTTGCATAAAGGACAGCCCCTCTCTCCGAAGTTCAGGCTTCTGAAGTTATCTTTAGATCTGTGAAATCAAAGGCAGTTTATTGATCATATGCCTTTAGATCACAGTGATTCCCAGGTCATCACCATCATTTTGAGCAGGTAGAAGTGAATGGGAGAGTTTCCTTAGATTTGCAGGGGGGAGAGTTGTGCATCTGTCTTGTTAGGGCAGTAGTGCCATAAACTAATGCCTTTTGGGCTACCTGAAAACAGAGGCTAGACAACACTAAGAGAATAAAAAGCAGGTATATTTATTGAAGGGCCTTCAGGTACATTTTGGGCAGATGAAGCCCCACCAGGGGCTACACCCAAAAATGGATGACAGGTCATGGGGTTTTATACGAGTCATGGGGTTTTATACAAGTCATGGGGTTTTATACTTTTATAAGTTTGGTCCATTTGCACATTGGGGGTTTAATCTTCCAATTTAAGTTAGAAGTTTAATTTTCCAATTACAGCTTCAGGTGATGAAGTCATTTACCCCAAGTTTGCTCTCCTCCAACTCACTTTTGTTCACATTTCCCATGTTTCATTTCATTTCAGGTTTGAGGCAGTGAGGTGTCTTTGATTCTCAGGCCTAGAGAGGAATTGCTGCATCTGACCAAAATGGGAAAGCAGTATTTAACACTCTATATGGAGTTTAGAGTTATACACTAAAAAATTGCAGGATTACAAATAGATGAAAAATATAAAAGCTAAAATCATAAGGCACCATAGACAGAGCCCTGCTGAAATGTTCCTGTAATGCTCTGGCCAAGCCTCAGACCTTTCTTATGCAAACACTGCATTAGAAGGGTGATTTACTAGAGGCTGGACCTTTATCTTCAGACAAAAACCCCAATATCTGTTGGAGATTATAAAGAGTGCTCAGCCATGCCAGATTTCACCTATTCCAAAAGCACTGACTTTCCTGCTGCTGATGTTTGGTTTGGCACACCTGCCTGCCCATGGTGTGACTGACACAAACACCCTCAGCACTCCAGGTACCCCTAATCACCCCCAACCCCCCAAATTTGGGGTTAAACTGCAAAAACACTCCCTGTGTTCAGGCCCCTGCCATCCCCAGGCTCTCTGAGGATGCCACAGCAGCACCTGGAGCTCCCCACACACAGCCAAAGGATCCTTCCCAAGGCCATCCATGTATATCAGAGCTTCTTCTACATGGCAGCATCTTCTTATGCAGGTTAAATGTTCTGCTTTTTTTTTTGTTTGTTCTTTTTCCACCTACATAAGAGGAAGTAAAAGAAATGGTAAAAACAACTCAGTGCTCACAAGAGTCTCATCAATCTCTCTCTTGCCCACTGATGGTGCTGTATGAAACTGTGAGTGGTAAAGAACATTCATGTGTGACTTGACCCATGATTTTTGCCTGTATATACACTTTCAGCTTTTCAGGGCACCTTATCCACAAGAAACTTTGTGTAAATATTTGTCCTTCCACTATACCTTTGCTCCTGGGAGATGGATTGCAGATTACTTTTGCTCACCTTCCTTTCAGAGGCGAGTAATTTCTGTTCCAGCATTTTAAAAATATGCAAAAGAAACAATATCTTTGCCTAGGACATGAATAATATGTTTTCAGCTTAATTTAGACAGGAAAGCAGTGAAGTGTGTGAAGAAATCACTCGTGAGAGAAAAGTGGATGACACAAGGAGTTTTGAAAGCTAGAGAGCAGCAGTGTTCCAGCAAGAGAAAAGCAGCAGGGAAGAGGAGCATTAGAGAGGGCAGTGTTAAATGGAAACCTGGTGGGGTCGCAGAATCAAGTGAGCATCTGAGATTAACAACAGGCTAAGAATTAATGAGCCAGCAGAGCTGTCCTCAGTGAGCAGCAGCAGCAGTGCCTCGTGCTTCGTGCATTGCCTGTTGTGCTCTCCTGCTCACCACACCTCATCTCCCATCGATGCAGAATCAATTTGCAAATCTATATTAAATCCAGGGAGAGAGCATTTAATGGGCAATGTGTTAGGTCATTCTGTCATTGGAGCTACAAAAGCCAAATTTCACAGGCCTGAACTCTGATGGTTCCCAGATGGGATCCTGGGATCCAATCAACCCAAGCAAAAATTTAGAGAAGTGGCTGGTATCTGTCAAGACGAATATTTGACATATTTGCATCCTCCTGTCCTGTGGCTTTTTGGTCACTGCTACAGAGTGACTGTTTGCAGAGGACAAAGAAAGGCCTGAAGACATTTCAGCCTGCTGTGATATTCTATAGGGATCAGTTTGGCAAGCTACAGATTTGCTGGACTGAAAAACAGAATTACAGCTGTACTCATCATGTGGGGTGTTTTAGATTTGAATGTTTTAATATCACAAAATGTTATATAAATTTTAAATTAATTTTTTTTTAAAAAATAAATAGAATGTTACCTACAATGAGCGTAAGTGCTTAAATGTAGCCAGCTTTAAAAAGAAAAAAGAATCAAAAGCAACTGTGGGCTTGCTTACATGGGTATAGCTGATATACAGGTTGCTATGATGCCTTGGTTACTGGTAAAATGTGTGCAGACTGATTACAGTGTCATGTGTGAGCTTCACTGAGAAAGTTTAGCCATACTGATTTAACACAGTGCATCCCTTGCATTTCTCTGACTCCAGTATTTCTTTGTGTGCTACATCCCCTTTGCATTAGAATTCTTCAAAAAACAAAATTTCCAGGCTTTTAATATTATTTCTCTCTATCTTCTTCTTGCTCTTAAAATAACTGACAATTCTGGCTTGTAAAGAATGTAATTCAAAGTTGATGCAACAGGGCTTCAACCCAGGCACCACGGGGTGGATCCAAATGAGATGCAGAGGTAAAAGCTATATCTGAAACAGAGAGAGACAAACACATTTATTCCAGGAGCTCTCTCAGCAGGGAGAGGTTGTGACAGTTCTCTGTATCTATAATCAAAGGCTCACTCATGTTGCTTTCTAAATCTGCCATATATTCCTACTGACTTGGGTAGGATAAATATCAAGAGCTTCTCACATAATTGTTCTATTTAAAAAAAAAATTGTTGTCAACAATACACCAGAAAATAGCTCATAGTGCTAAAAATAGCACCCTCAATTCAATTTCTGAAAATTCGTGGTTTAAGAGTGACTTGAGTTTTCTGTAGATCTGCACCCTCCTCTGCTTCTGAAATGCAGAAAGAAGGAACTCACTGCAAACCAACCCTCTGTTCCACACCAGATCCTCCCCAATCCCTCCCCTCCAGTCTCTCATCCCAGCTCAGATCACAGGTGTTCTGTAACTCACAGACTGAAGTCATGGAAACTTTTAACCAAGTGAAGGTAGGCAATTCCAGACTACTGCCAACAACAGAATAATTTACTAAGAATTATCAAAGTTATCAGCAAAGCCTGCTTGATCAAAGCCTCCATTGAGAAGTGCCCTTTGGTGGGAACGAAAACACAGATTAGAACTAGGTTTCAAAGCAGTTATTTGCATATTATTTGTTCTGCTGTTACACAATAGCTCTTGTGGCCTCACCCTCTGGGACTGGGAGATGAGTGGTTTCCTCTGTTCATGGGCTGTGTCTAAACCCAGAAGACCCATGGTGATAATCTGCTCTGATCTGTGGCACCACTCAGCACAGGAGCCTTCCCCTGGCTCTGTTTTAGCTCTCACCTCCTATCTGAGATGTATTAATTTAATTTCCATGTGTGGGTTCAGCTTGTTTGGAAGTGCCTTAACTCCAGGCTGCTTGCTGGGGGAAGTTAAACAGGAGTGCAATCGCAATAGAAGATGAAGCAATAGACTTCAAGGAGCTAAGATGTTGTTTCCAAGCTCAGAAAACCTCCCAAATTAATCGCCCTTCACATTTGCTCTTGTTAAAGGTTAGAATAATCCATTCCCTTCCATTGCTGTAACCCAGCACACTGTTATCACTCCTAAAACCTTATTAAATTTCAAAATATGATTAAGTGGATTCTTGAGGGAAGCTGGTGTGGGGGGAACTGAGGTGTTTTCTTTTTTCTCCTGAAAGGTTAAAATATTCATTTGGGTATCAAGCACAGAGCTTATAGGAATTCTTCTATTTTATGGTGGTATATGATACCCAGAGGCATTACATGTAAAGAAAACCTACTGATCTCCAGGTTTTAATAAACACTAAACTACTGCACTTGTGAAAAGAGTGGTTTTTAATCAGGAATGATTCCATTATGATGAGACAAGTCTCACAGTGTTTCAACCTGCCTTTTTTTCCAAAAAGTTGTCATCACACACAGTGACTTGTTGAGTCAGCTGCAGGGAGCTGTGAAGGGGACAGCAGTTCTTTCTCATTAGGGATGGCAATCATATAAAATGGGATTTTACTCCAGATCCAAAGAAAAGCAGAAAAAGTCAACATTTCTGAAGGAATACTCATTCATTTGTATATTTTGCTCTAGCAAAAAGAGGAAGTGTTGTACTTCATGACTTTGTTTTGAACTTGTGGATTTTACTTTTAAAGGAAATCCAGGGTAAACGGCCCAGCTGTGGTGAGAGTGATGAGTGCTGTGGGTGGGGCAAGGTGCTGGCTCCTGGCACTGAGTGTGGGAACAATCAGGGAATGCTCACCTTGCTTCACCAGCTGAGGTGAGAGCAGAAAGCTGCTCCTGGTTCCTAATGACCTACAGACCTTTTTTTTTTTTTCTTTTTTTCTTTTTTTTATTAAGGCAATATTTAGATCATGTGGGTACTCTGAGAATGTGATATCTGTAGAATCCTTTGCTTGATGTTGATGTTATTGGGTGGCTTTTTGAACTGCTTTAAAAATCAGAGTGAGGACTATTGAGCTGGGGGAAAAAGAAGTTGTTCAACCAGCACCTCTAACACATTCACGAGCTGCAAGACAGCTCCCAGAAAGAGATCATTTTGTGTCAGGGGACAGCAGATGAAAGGACAAGATCAGGAACATTGCTTAGGATATCCAATGCCCTCTTTAATAGCCAGCTGGCCTCCTTCCAAGGAAACTCAGACAGCTGCTTCATCTCAAGGCCAATTTAATGCTCAGAACAAACTTGGATTTGAAGTATTCTCACAGCAAGGGTAATGTGAGAGGACTGAGTGCATCACCAGCCCCATTTCCAGCCTCTGAGAACCACCTGCATACTGCTCACAGCACAGAGCCTGTCCCCTGTGCCTTCAAATGCATCTGTGGCTCCTCTAAGATTCCCTCAGTGACAAGATGTTTGTGCAGGAAAACACTACACGGTGGTATACGGGAAACAAAAGGGAGAAGAGAAAGCAGTTCATGTCATCTCTGCTGTTTGAGTGCTGCCCTGGTACTTTAGTTAAATCTCTGTTTTGGAGAACACTTGACTTCAAAGTGACATAAAGGCAAAATTGCAATAATTAAATATTAAGTACATAACTTCTGTGTCCAGTACCCTATATCTGTTCTTGCTGATAAGCATGTCTGTTTGCTGCCTTTCCACCAAGCCACATATTTCATTTGTTAAAATCTTCAGAGTTTGGGGCTATTCTGTTTTTACTAAGTTATTTATTTTGATGTAGATTATGCATCTTCAGAGGCTGTATTTCATCACTGCTTCAGAACTCGTTTGACACTTTTCTTCTGGCATATCTGTCTCCTGAATAAGACATCTGTGACATAGGCTGCTATAAATCATGGATGGGAAAAACAGCATCAGGGACAATTTCTCTAAGGGCAGTAACACTGAAACCCTCTATGTGCAGGTTTTGGATAAAGATGTATTTTTAAATGAAGGTAAAATTGTACTGCTTCAAAAATGCAATGAGATCACTTGGTGGGAACTCAGTCAACATTTATTCCATATCATTAGCCTCTGAGCATTTTATAAGTGCATAATGTTTTAGGACATCCATGTGGTCATGAGCCAAAGCTGTGCTGAATTAGGAATCAAAAAAGCTCCAACTGGAATATCATTATTAATCTCTAATTCCCCATCTGCAAGGTGTAACAGATAAAAAATCCCATGTCCTGAAATTGTATTTGACAAGTGGAAGAAAAATGAATGTCAGCAGTGGTAATGAGAAAGAGAGGCTGAAGAGGGAAAGGATCTTGCACATGAAGCATGTGAAAAATATTTTAACAGAATAGATGTGGATGAAAACTCCTACTACACCAGGACTGGAGACAGAATTCTCTACATTTCAGAGACTTCATGAAGTGATTTGGATGTCAAAAAGGAAGTGACATTTAATATCCACTTTGCATAACTGTTAACAACTCTACAAGATTCAAAAAATGGGAAGCATGGTTTATTTATTTCATCTGGCACAGTATGTTATAGTGCAGTAATTTACACAGTAAGCTGTACTCCAAGAATGTCAAATTTATCATCTTGTCACCAGAGTGTTACTGTCCACCAATCTGAGACCCAAAAGGCATAATCAGAGCTGTATCCAAGGAGAAAGGATTCAAAATTTTTTAGTCAATACCTGTCAAGTAAATAGGGTTTGAGAAGTGGGACTCTGTCATTTAATCCACTCTTCAAAGTATTCATACAGCTAATAGAACAGAAAATACACTGCAGAAGATTCACAGGCCTCCCCTTTCTTTTTGGAACAGCTCTGGAAAGTGCTGAAGGGTGCTGGTTGTGCAGCTACTCAGTGTAAACCCCTGTGGAAGAGAAGAGCTTCAAATTAAAGCTGGATTTGGGAAAATTAACACAAATGAACATACAAATCAATGCTTGGACAGCTCTGGAAAGGACAGGACGTGTGTGCAGATATTATTCTTGCCCTCCTCCCATGTCTGCCATTTCACTCCTGTGATTGTGCTGACATCTGGATGCTGCACCAAGCCCCATCCAGCTGCAGGCAGGACCCTTCTCACATGCTTCCCCTTTGGGAATGTGAGGACCTCACCTTGCAGCCAACCTTGCAGCCCCTCAGAGTTACAAATGTGACAGTAATGGCAAACTTCCCATGGAGTTATTTCCTGGGCTGCCCTCTCATTTTTTTTGGTCTCTCTAATTAGTCTTAGGTTTAGCTGCTGTAGCTCAAACAGCAATTGTCCTTTACAAGATTACACTGAAAAATGATTTAACACTGTATTACACTGAGCAAAGGGTGATACTAAATACAGGCAAGTATGCAAACATTTCAGTAGGCAGGTAATCACTGTAGCCAGAAGAGTATATTTGCTAGAAGTTCCGCAAATATTTAGCATTTAAAGGTTGCTGCTGTTATTTTACAGCCTTATAATGTCTTACCAAATTATACTCTCCTAGCCTGAAAACTAATTTTTTCTTCAGCAGAAGTCATGGATGCAAAAATTCAGTCAGCTTGGATAACTTGGTCCTCTGCAGGTATGTGTGGTCTTTTCTGTAAGCCAGCACTTCAAAGGAGTTCATGAATGATGCAGGAAAATGGAGTCCAAGTTGAAAAAGACTTCAAAAGTTGTAGAATACTCTGTCAACACAAATCCTCCACACTGCAGGACTGATATCATGACTTTTTCCAAAGAAACTAATTCTAACCATTGGAACATCACCTCTAGTAATGCATAATCTTATAATTTTGTGTGACAAGGAAAGAAATAGATTATTTTCCTCACTATTTTGGTTTCTGACCTGTTATAATGACCAATTCCTACTTAGATCAGCAGTAACACCAATGTGTCTTCTCATACAGAGAATCAGACATGCAGCTTTCTGATTCAGCATGGTAGTAAGAAAACTGATTATTTAATTCAAATGTATAAGTAAGCCTTGGAATTCCCAGCCCTACATCCCCAAATCCTTTTTTGAACAAGGAAATAAATCTGTTGAGAAAGAGCCCCTGTGTTGAAAGCTGTCCTGCAGCCACATGTTCCCTGAAATGTTAACAATTTCAAACCCATTTGTCTCAGAGTTTGGATCTCCTAGAAAGTCCTTGTAATACTTTAACTGAAAGTACATCAATTACTTGTCCCATTAGTTTTCTTTCTTTAACTTTGCAGTGTTGATTTTTGACAATTCAGAATCCTCAGCTGCCTTCAGTAAAACACCTCCTGAAGAGTTGTCAGCTGGAGGCATCACTAGGCTTTCTCTTATAATGACCAAAAGGTATTTCCAACCAGAAGTTCTACAGCCAAGATCCCAAAAATGGTATTGCAGGTCTAAGAAAGACAAGGAGGGAGTTCTTGCTGAGCTGCAAACCAGGAGTAGCTCTATTAGTGTTAATGTACCTGCACCAATTTCCCAACTGGTGTAAGGAGAAAATAAACATGTGGGTTATCTCTCTGCCACTGCCCTTTAATTTGTAATGCCAGAATTATCAACAAGTTCTTCTAATCATTTGTTTTCCACTTAAGATTAATGCTAAGATTAATAGGGTTCAAGAGAAAAGATTTATATCCTGTAAGGCCCTGAGTGCTACTGGAATATTTTTCTGTAGGGAGTACTCTAGAGGAAGCAACATGGGTGATTAGAGAGGGCACCAGCTTTGGGAACTTGTTAATGAGGTTGACATTAGTCTCTTGCATAGCAGAAAGGTCATTTCAGTTCCTTGCCCCAGCTTCTTCATCCAGACTGTCATGAGAATGCTCCCTGGCTTCCTTCAGCCCAGCATCTGTCTCTTATTCTGAATATCTCTCTCCCCTTGTTCTTGTTATGGTTTAAGCAATACAAAAAATATTTTCTAAAATAATTTGAGAATAAAGCTCTCCAGAACAGCAAGATATTTGGAGATTTTAAAAACCATTAAAATTAGATTCAATTGGGTTGCCTTTTGGTTTTCTGAAGTATTAGAAGTTACTGGTATGGGGTTCAGGGAATCTAAGTAGTTTAGAAGATAGAAATTTGCATTTAAAAATAATGACAGCTAAGATTCTCGGGGGAGTTGAGAATCTTTAAAGGAAAGTACTTTGAAGCATAAGAAATGTTACAAGAACTAAGAATATGAAAACTACACTCTGCTTTTCTGAGAGACTATGTGAAGTTGCTTTTGCTTTTCTAAAGATATTTGTGTCTTACTCTCAGAGGCCAAACTGTGCCTTAGATAAACATCTGAGTATTCCTAAACAGCTGCAAATGAAGAGTTCTCTTCTATCTCCCCCACACATCCCATACACCACAGCTTCTTGGGAGGCTACATTTACCCTGGGCCACCCTGTCCAGCAGCACAGAGACATGAAACAAAGGCAGGCTGGGACAAGAGCATGGACAAGGGCATGGAGTGACAGAAGGTAAAATGGCTTCAGACTGACTAGGGCAGGAGTAGATTACATATTAAGAAGAAATTCTTCCCTGTGAGGGTGATAAGGCCCCAGCACAGGGTGCCCAGAGAAGTTGTGGCTGCCCCATCCCTGAAAATGTTCACAGCCAGGTTGGATGGGGCTTGGAGCAACCTGGTCTGATGAAAGTTGACCCTGCCCAGGGCAGAGGCTTGGATCTAAATGATCTTCAAGGTCCCTTCCCTCACAAATCATTCTATGATTCAAAGAAATCAGCCTAAGGGCAAACTGGAACCTTGGCAACCAGTGGCTGCTCACACTGATAATTTCCAATAAGGCTTTTTCATACTCCCAAAGCTCTCTTCCCACTGAGAATTCTGCTGGGCTTTTATTCTGTGTTGTTTTCCAGGTGTCCTTTACAGGGCTCTGAAGTCTTTAGCTGCAGGTCAGCAGTGAGTCTTATTGACTCATCACTCTCCATGACACGTGTGGCTGTGGATGTCCAGCATCAACAGCAATCCATATTAAAGACAGGAAAATATTCCTTGATCATTTGGAGATGGTTTGTACTTCTCAATAACAGTAAGGATTTGGACAAAATATCAGGGCTGAATAGATGGCCACAGGAGCTTTTGCATGCTGAGACAAAATAACTTCCCGTACTGTTCTGTTTGAAATGTGAGCTGGATTTCTGCTGTAAGTAACAAAAATAAGCATTGTAACTACTCATATGTGTAGGGAAAGAAGGAAGAGATATGCTTACTGAGCAAACTGGACTTTAGCAGCACGAGGTAAATTAAATGCTAAAACACATCTTTGCATCCTAAATCACTATGTAGGTATATAGTAAATCCAGAAAGGTTACTGTAATTTCGCATCCATCAGTGGCAGATGGAATCAAAGGTTTTGATGAGGCATCAGAATCCCAGCTGTGCCAAAAGTAGTCAAGGATGGTGTTAAATTTGATTCCTTTTTTTGAAAACTGAGGAAATTGGAAGGCTGAAAGACCTGATTGTCCTTTAGGGTGTAAGGAAACCAAAGCTTGCAGAGCAGCAGTTGCAGACATTAATTTGGGTTTGTGCAATTCTTGCAAATTCAAGGAGATTCCTCAGTCTCCCTCCTCGGTGCAGAGGTATCTGTGGAGGTGTTATGTGCACAATCCCTCACTTTAATAGGATGGGCTTTTAGTAAAACAACGTGGTGACCTGAAGAGAGAAAAGCTCCTGGGAAGCAGCAAAGTGCTGAGCAGCCTCACTCACAGTTTTCTGTTTGGCCATCCCACAGGAAGTTCTCAGCACTTTTTATTTGAATCTCTGTTGTGAATCCCTGAAGACTTCATCAGAAGGCAAAAAAGGAAAAAAAGTTTCACTGCTTGTCACACTCATTTTTTTTCCTGAGAGTCTCTGAGGGATAGTGTCTCTGCAAAGACAAAAGTAGAACTCCTCCTTTGTCAAAAAAATAGTCCAGAAAGTTAATACCTTTATCTCCACACACAGAGTATTCAATATCTCTAAGAGCTTTTTTTAATTTATTTTTAAACAGAGCTATAGATTTCCAAAGACTGGCTCCTTTTGTGTGTGCAAAGGGCTCTTTCTCTGCTGCTGGAATTTACCATGCATAACCTTTCTTTCACATAATAAACTCCCCCAGGAGAACAGGTCTCTGCTTTTGGAACCTTCAGCTCCACCAGCCAATTGAAGGGTCACCATGCTCTTAAGGGACAGGTTTTTGGGTCTGTTCAGCTGTCCCAGTGTGACAAAAGAAGAAAGGACTGAGCAGGCAGGTTCAAAAGATTGAATTGTAGTGTCAGAGAACACACCATTTTGTCCATGGGAAAACCTTAGCAGCATAAACTGTGCAGATTTAAAAAAAAATAAAAAGGAATTGCTCTAAATTATTAGAGTGAAATAAATTAGCAATTTTCTGCAGTCAGCTGTGTTGTTTCAATGACTGGGTTAGAGGAAAGGTCTTCACCCAGGTCATGAGGCACTGTACATAAGAACCGTATCTAAACGTGGATTTCAATTTTATTTCCCCATTTTTAATAGATCACTAAAATCTGACATTAAACAACTCTGGCACATTAAGGTCTTGCTACTACTTAGAGGTAGAAGAACCAAGGGTCAAGTTATTCTACACGTGTGGCAGTCTAAGAGATTTCTCTCTGGGTTTTCTGCAGGGACAGCTTCACTTGTGAATTCAGAATAAGAGGGTGGCTCAGTGACAAGGATTTAGGGAGCATCTCCCAAAAGGCTGTAGACAGACCCAAATATGACTGCTACCATAATGAGATGTCTGGCAGAGCCAGACTGGAGGCTGAGCCTGAGCAGATCTGTCATGACTCTCAGCAGGAGCACAGTGCTCTGCTCAGAGAACTGACCTCCAGCAACCTCAGGGCTTGCTGGCCTGAGGGAAGAAAGGGCTCAGATCACGCCCTGCAGAAATGTTCCTAGAGAAATGGATTCTAAATTCACTGGGAATGAAAAGACTTTGTTGAGTACTTGTGAAAATCCCTACTAGGCTCCTCTCTATGCAAATGCAAACACTTCAATAGTGACTCCTAGGGTCTCACTCACTCTCAGTCTTACTTTGCCTTTAAAGTGGAAAAGTCCTGTCCTCCTCAAACATTAAAAAATAAGGAGCTCAACCAATGTAATAAACCAGGGATTGCAGAGGAGCTCATAAGGGACAGCATGCTGATACAAATATCATAGTCTGATTAAGCTCTGATTCAAATAGAATTTCGAATTACAATATAATATTCAAAAGCAGTAGATGAAGACATACAGTTTTCACACAGAATAGATATGACAGTATTGCACAAGGCTGCAATGTCTTTATTTATAAAACTCTCTAGTATGTAGGACTTGGCATTTGCTCCCACAAACAGTGAGATTTTAGTTCATATAGCTGCTTCTAGGAAGACAAGTCATGGGATGTGAGTGAACTCAAGGCATATTTAGAATGTTATATGTATTTAGAATGTGTACCAAACTTAAATGTATTTTATTTAACATGAGCTTTTCTTGTTTCCCAGTGCACGAGCAGATTAGATGTTTTTTCTCTGCACTCTTGCTTTAGGGAGTTAATCAATGTGGATGTTTGGATGCTGGACCTCATTGGAAAGTGTCTCCATTTCCTGTTGCTGGCAGAAAGGGGAACTGAGGCCCTGACAATAAAGACCTACAGAAGGCTGGATTTGGGACTGGTCTACAAACTTTTCTCCATGACCAGTCTAATCAGGACAAAAACTCAAATATACAAGTATTTGTGAATGACTAAAAGTTTGTTTTCCCCTGGGCAGTGCTCCAGCCTGCTCCAGTCCCACAGTGCCCCTGGCTGGAGCTGGCTCCAGGGCATCCCTGCAGGGCAGGCTGTATGTGGGCAAAGAGCCAGGCTGGCAAAGGAGCTGATGGGATTTCTACTCCAGGCTTCATGGTGGCAGAGCAAATATACTTTCTATAGCTCCTCAGTTCAAGATTGTTCATACAAATAGCTGTGCCTATTTTATCTTCCTCTAGCTTCCCAACAGGATACCTTTTTCAGTCGGAAGCAGGAATGTGCATTTCTAAACTGCAGCAGGCTTATCCCTGGAATGAGGTCTGTGTGATGACCTTCCTCTAACTGGATCATTTTTTGTGGTATTTTCTGCAGATTGCAGCAGGTAGCAAATAGTTTTAGTCAAAGCTTTCAAATACAGTAATTTAATGTTCCAGATGGTGCTATATGATGTTATTTTGACTTTGCTGCTATATTATTTGAAGCTCTTTTTGAAAACTAAGTACATCGTGTGAAAAAATTCTCATTAAATTATTCAAATATTTTCTTATGAGTCTATAATACAGGTGAAATGTGGAATGAAAAAAATTGCTGGAGGTGTTATTTTTTACCCAAGAACTATGACTTTCTAATAAACATAATATTCCTTGCTGAAGAAGATATCTATTTATTAAAAAGAGCCATTGTTTGCTTTTCAAGGTAATGTCTTGGACTTTTGTTTGCTTCTTAAGTCTGAATGAATAATGTGTATTTGCAGTCACTGTGTATAAAGCTGCATTATCTTTCATTACTCTTGCAGACTTTCTAGGGTGTTAGGTTGGGAAATGTATTGTAATTAAAAACGAGGAGCTGGCTTTAAAAAATAGTTATCCGTGGCTGTGCCTGGGAAAGAAACATTATTTCCTTTGTGACAAAAGAATAATAACCCCGGCAGATGGGTTGCTGCAGAGCTGGAAGAAAAGCTCTGTTAGAGTGGGACTGACAAAGCCATCTGTGCCAAGCAGGAAGTCCTGTCGTGGAGGTAATAAAAAGATGCTGTTTCAGTTCAACTGGTACCAGATAATCCCTACTTTAAGCTTCCCTTCTGACTTGCTAGGGAACTATCATGGTGCCAAGATATTCATGGCTTTTCCAGTTTATTTAAATGGCCTTGTTGTTGTTTCTTCAGCAAAGATTATTTGAGAATTGAGTATCCTGCCCTCTTCTCTCTGCTGGATCCTACCAGCACCTGAATTCCTGAGCATTAACACAGAGCAGGTCCAAGGAAGTTCTGTGGCAGGCACGGCTGTGACAGCTACAGATGCATCCCAATGATCCAGGAGGAGAGGAAATGTCCCTGTGTTTGCAGAGTGAGATGAGTCTTGGAGGAGGATTATCCCGACCAAACTTCTCAATAGAACCTCAAGCGGATCGTTTCAATTTGACTTTTGTTTTGTTGACTATTTAATGTTACCCAATCTTTTCCTCTCTTAAAATAGATTAATGGATTTCCTACCAATCATTCTTTTCTTTTTTTTTCTTTTCCTTTCTTTTTGTGGTTTTCAGGAGATTTGGCCAGGGAGGAGCTGTTACAGATGTAAGTACTATGGCCTCCTCTGGCCTGTTTTACAAATGAGACAGATTTGATCCCCACTATTTGCTCTCTTTATTTTTATGTTCTTTTTTCTTTGCTAAAAAAGTCCATTTAAAGGAGGTGAAGTAGAACAGCTTCTTTCAAAAATAATTACTTAGAGCCTTTCCAGCCATGTGAAATCAAACAAAATCTAAAAACTTAAATCTTCAACAGAGAAATGCAACATCATTGGTAATGAGCCTTACCTTGAAAAGACTGAAAGGCGCAGAACAGAACAGTCAGATACAAATTCCATGGTTTCTTCTTGAGGAGGAAGATGACACTAAATTGCAGACCTAATCAGGATGCTGCTCCTTCAGGATTGGTACAGTCTGACCCAGGCAAACTGGAGCTTTGTTCTGATTTGATCTGAGCCGCAGCTCCAGTATTTGGTGGAAAGGCAAGATTATCACCATGGCCATTGATGCTGTGATCAGCGCTGTGTTTGAGAGCAGAAGAGTCTTACAAGAAACAGCAGGGATTGTTTTCCCACTTCTGTGGAGACTGAAGTACTGTAACAGCTTGCAGACATTTTCATTGTGAAACCTGACTTCTCCTGCATTCCAGTCTCAAACCTGCTAAAGGTGTAAATCTGGGCATCTTCCTGAGCTTCCACCCAAGGATTCTCTTTGGAAAGCTTTGGTTCTAAGCATGAGGGCTTGAGCATTTCATTTGTCTGAGGCTGTTTATCTAAAGGGAAAACCATCCTCCTTGTTTTATTCCTACCCAGGAGACTCTGGTACCTAACAAATCACTTCTAGGGAGCAATTATTCATAAAAATAATAATGGGTTCTGGGTAAAAAAGCTAGTACTTGATTAATTATGCTTTTTTTTCTGGGCTTGTAAGAAGGAGCTGGACAGGGAAGGAAGAGCAATATTTCACAATTTAGTGTTTTCATATGTTGCTGAGAACAAAAGAGCTCACAAGAGTACTTGAGTCTCACTAAGCTAAGTTCAAACTTTTATAAAGGGAACAAATGCTTCAAGAGGACAAGAAGGTTTAGCTCTTTGTTCTCCTAATCTGTTTTCTGAGTCCAGACTCAAGTTTCTTTGCTTTGCTTTATTGACCTCGAAATTAGCAATGGTAAACAGACCAATATAAATCACCTTGCTAAGATTAAGCTCTTTCACGGTCCCTCTCATAAAACAGCTCTGGGGAGTGATTGCAGGAGTCTTTGTAGCCAAATAAGTACCAAGCAGCCTTGGCTCCATGGATGAACAGAAACCACATTGTTATTTAATGGTACTAGCAAGGTTAATTAACAAAGTGAGATGATTAATTCACTGAGACATCTCAAGTAAACACAAGAGTTTGAGTTTAATCTCTGGATGTGCCTCCACTGCTAAAGCTGTTTTATTTTTATTTTAATAGGGAAGAGAAGGTAGAGTTGATATTTCTGTCAAGAATGTGCTTGACTCAGCCAAAGGTACCACAGTGGCTGTTAGGGTGCTTTAGATGTTCTGTCCCATGTTGTAGCATTGACAACTACTGTTTTCAGAGTTTGGATTTACAAAGGGTATGAAAATGAATTTATAGAAAATTAGATCTATAGCCTTCTTCAGGTTACTACCATTGCACCATTTCAGTGAGGAATGTAAAAACTTCATTAAAATCAGTGCAAATGATGCTTCCTGCAGCAGGTAACAGGTGAGCTCCAGCTGCCAGGTTCCAGCTGCTTGTGTGCCACAGGATGCCTGCTGTGAGTCCACAAAGAGCCCCTTAGCCCCTCCCAGGTCACACATACAAAAACACAGCCTGGGGTTCAGAGGAGACATGGCACGACACTGTGCCAAGGGAAAAGTAGTTTTATTGAAAATGTCAAAAGAGACTGAAATGTAGCGAGAATAAGTCCTCAGTTTGTTAACTCCTCTCTCTCAGCAAGGTGGGCCAGTGAAGAAGAAGGTGGGATCTTTTTCTCTCCACACTTAACTGTAACTCCCCCACTGGTACTAGAGATGATATGTTGAAGCAGATATTAGTGTTTCATTTGCTTAATTATTTGCTGCTTTGGGGCCTGACCTTTCATTGCATCCAACAGAAAATTAATGGCACATGAAATACTCATTGCTTAATCTCAGGCCTTAGGTACTGACCTAAAGCCCACTGATGCTGAGCCTGGTTTTAAGACCCTCAGCACCCAGTGACCAAACTGTCACTCCGCAATACCCCTCCTGCTGCAGTAACCATGGATTATTTTGAGAATAGCAAGCAAAATTTCATGAAGTTTTACAAAATCGTGTTATTTTACAGCACAATAGGAGCTGATTATCCATATATAAAAAATGAAAGTTTTCATTTGTATGAAAAACATAAGACAAAACTCACTGTTAACAACTGCCTCTAACTGAGGATTTATTAGTCACTATTGGAGCCTTAAGATTAAATAGGACTCTTTAAATACAAATGTCTTTATATTTTAGCTCAGTCCCAATTAATTTTTTTATTCTTCTTGAAGGGCAACTTAGTAACCATTAAGTATCTTCTATTCCTAGAAGATAAACCAACATATGAAATGCTGTGCCAGGGAGTCAAAAACAGGAGGCTGAAGTGAATCTGACTACTGGGGGAATGAAAAGCAATCTTTATGTTCAGTGTTAATAGTCCCTCTTTGCCTGTTTAAGAGACCTTCTGTAGTAAAACCCATTAAACAGGTGATAACAGCTTTTCAAAACAGGTTGAATTAAATGTTGAAATTTCAAACTGTGTTGAGCTTCTGTTTCTGACAGAAGAAAATTAAGTGGAAGATGAACAGAAACGTTAAGAAACTACTTCTTATGCCTGTGAAAGTGCTAGGATGGGAAAATTACTTTCTTTTGTTAGTAATCAGTCCATGGTTCAGCTACTCAGAAAGGGGATATTTCATCCATAGTAGAGAGAGTGGGCAGAAATATCCCAGCACTGGAGGAGCTATTCTTGAGGGAAGGTTTTTAATTGTCTTTGGCTGAACACCCATCACTGTCTTTTGAACCAGGGAAATTATTTTTTTTAGTGTCTTCACCTTTGCTTACAGAGAATATAACACCCTCCTTCTGTTCTACCAGGCACTCTCCATTACAGCAATGTGAACGAAATTTATAACATTCTGAGCATCATAAAGTTAGGCATGCTGCACTCAAGCCAGTTGTCATCATTCTTTCACAAATAATACAATTTTAAATAAATGCAGTCCCAAGTGTTCCCTTTAGTTATCACCACAAAACAATGCAGGGAAATGTTGCTTGCTGCAGCTGACATGAAGACTGATGGTGGCCCATTGAAAAGACCGCTCACTTTCTTAAAATGCAAATACCTGCAGACCAGATCTGAAAACAGCTAATGAGCAATTGCCCTTGGAAACATATGAGACAGAAGACATTCCATCCTGATCTTTTATATATTCACAGGCATGACTTCTGGGTAATTCACCAGAGCCATAACTCACTATATGATTCATTAGATGTTAAAAAAAATGTTCGAAGTTGTCATAAATAAGATGACAAATGTGCAAACTATACGTGCAACTCTGATGAATCTGCAGAAGATGAACAAAGCAGACTTTTGTGCTCTTTAGAAAGTCCTACAAATTATTTAAAAATTTCCAAACCACAACACTCCAGCACAGGGATGTCCCAGTTTAGCAAAAGCTTTCATAAACTGTTTGTCACCACAAATGTATCTGTTTAATTCTCAAGTAAATCTTCTGTCAGATCTTGTGACTAAAGACTAAAATAAAAGCAAAACTTCTGAATAATCATACTATACATCTTAGCTATTCTACTTAAAATGTTTTGCTTGACCGAGTACGAAGAGTTTTTCTGACAGCTTCAAAGATTCAGAAAAACTTCAATATATTATTAAAATACATTTAAAAAGAGAATAATCTCGCTGTAGTTCTCAGTAGCCATACAATAAACTTTGAGATGCTGCACAGCAGTGGAAGATTCTCCACAGACTGCACCACACATTGCTTTTTGAAGTCCACATCACTACATCCATGTGCAGTCTTTATGTAAAGCCACTGCAGCCTGTGCCTGGAAAAATGGAATGTTCTGGGCATCCAGTATCCTATTCTACTGAAGAAATTTCATTTTAGAAAGATCAGTGTTTTGATGGTCAAATCCCTTTTTCTAGTTTATGGATTGAATTTGCTCCCATTCAGATTGTCTGGGAGCTAAGCAGCACCAGGACTACTGAAAAATAAGACAGAAGCTTGCAAAGGCGTGTGAGGAGGAGAAAAATATTTAAAAATGCAAACCAAGTTGATCCAAAGTCCTACAAATCTAGTACAAATAAGAATAAATCAAGGACTGTAAGTTTACTTATGGGAAATTTTCTCTGATTCCTGATCATGTTAATTCAAAGAAAACCAAATGCTCTAGGTCAATATTTTTTTCTGTTTGATACATTTTTTTATACATTATTTGGACTGAGATCAAATAATGATCAAAAGGGTGCTATTTTAATGACAACCATCAACCTTAAGCTGTGCATCTACTCAGTGTTATAATTTTGGAATTATACCAAGGGATTACAGATAATAAACTCAAGTTTTTATTTAACTAACAAAGGTTCAAGTTGTATTTCTGTACTGTGTTACATCACTGTCTAGAAATGGAGACAAAATCGTAGTGAAACAAAGAAAATGGTCAAAGGAATGAAGAGTTCTAAACCAGTCTATCTCTTTCTTCTTCTTATGTGCACATCATCACAGATATATACTTTTTCCAGGCAGTGTTTCTGCAGAGCTAAAAGGCTTCTAGATTCAACTGAGGTCCACATCACACCATGAGATTAAAGGAATGGGGTAGAAAGATAAAACACAGGAATGACTTCTATACTCCATGAAAGCATTTTGTTTCATATCATTGTAAAAAGTCTTTTGATTATGGAGAAAGGATCTAATTTCACAAGCCTTTCATGTAAATAATTCAGCTCTAAGAAACCATGCCAGGCCACTTTCTTTTTGAAGCTTTGCAATATGTGCGCAACAGCAACCCTAACAAAGCAAAACTTCTTGTGCTTTTGAAAGATGCTGATGACTCTCCAAGAATATTTATAACTTGCCAAGTAGCCTGAGCTTGTTAACTTTGTGTGCATTACTTAATTTTTTTATTTTCCTAATCAAGATTTGCACATTTCTGAGGAATCAGTTGGGTTGCTTGCATTGCTGAGAGTTTGTAATTCCCTCCTTTGCTCCAAAGTGGACACAAAAAGACTTCAAGGTTTCCAGCAGGTAAGAGGTCAATTCCCACTGTGAGCCTGTGGGTGTGATTCCTGTTTCAAAGCACTGTTGCTACCCTATGGATAGGAATATTCTGCCTGCTGCACCCACTGCCAGAGACACAGAGAATATGGATAAGTAAATGCACAAGGATGCTGAGTAACCTGTCACTGTGTCAATCCAGGCTCTGTTCAGAGACTCTTGCACAAATAACATCATCATAACAAATAAACATGACAGAAACCCTGAATAGTATACAGTGGAGGAAAGCCTGTGCTATGGGGAAGGTCAAAGAAGAACTTGTTATGTCACCATGGGATGCCAAGGAAAAGATTTGGGTTTGTCTTCTGACAGATTATTGAACACTATAGAAAAAAAATAAAAGCTTTACTATGAATAAAAAGGCCAGGAATTCAATTCTCAGGCTCCTACAGGAAAGCTAAGTCCTACTGCATTTTTACATGGTCCAGAGCTGAAATGTTCAGGTTTTGATCAGCAACTGAATGTTTGACACTGCTTTTTTCATGATAGGTCTCACAGGGCTTTGGTCCCTTTCCTGCTCACTGTGAAATGAAACTGTCAAATCTTGAAAGCTGCCATGGAACAAGAATGTGCATCCTCCCAGCAGCTTTGCCTATCATTGACATGATTATTTCCATGCTACATACAGGGTGAAACAAAGCAGAGAGATGAAAGGATAAACCTTCTCACTACATTTTCCTTCCGGCTTTTGTCCTCACTTATCATCACCTTTATCCCCTTTCACCCTTTGGTTATCATGTCATATCATATCATATCATATCATATCATATCATATCATATCATATCATATCATATCATATCATATCATATCATATCTCAATCATATCGTATCATTTCATACCATATTGTTTAAATATGTGGCTTTTAGAGTCAGAGTGGGCCTTTGGGTAATTTGGAGGCTGGGTGCCTGTGTAGCTGCAAGCTCCCTCCTGGCACTACCCCTCACTCAGACTTGTGGGCAGCTCCCAGTAATCTTAGGTGAGAAAGGGCTGCTTAAGTGATGGGTGATTTAAGCTTCCTGAATTGACCTCGAGCTTAAAGAGACAAGAAGAATTTTACAGTGTGACACCACTCATGGTTGAGAGGGAAGTCCAAAGTCTACTGCTGACATGTTCAGCTGGCTCTGAATCGCTGTTCTTGGAAAAGGTGAGTCAGGCAAGCCAGGCAAGACAAATCAGAGACTCTAAAAACTGTCAGTTTTCTTCCTGTTGTTCATTCCTACTAATCACACCAGCTTTTCCTTTAAATCATCTTGCTTGTGTGTGCACTGTGTTACGTAAAAACCAAATGATGCTTTGAATCAATGATTTCCCTGTGTGGCATTTGGGAGATTTATATCCTCTGTGATGTGTTCTCCCTTTACTTGGGAGGGTTTGAGCCAGCCTTCCCTACTCCTCTCACTGTGCTGCTGCACTTTTCTTATAATTGAGTCCAGTCTCCTGCCTGCTTCTTGGGGATTTGAATTCCCCACCTTCATGCCCTTGCATTTCTATTTAATGCAACGGTTGAGTGTTGGCATCGAGGCTGTTCCTTAACACTCAGAATGAAACATGGTGACTCCAGTAACAGGCTACTCCTGGGCTGGAGTCAGAATTATCTTGCTAAATATTCCTACTCTTTGTGCCACTTGTTTTCTCAGGAAGGAGCTTCATTCTGTTCCTACAACTGAATTTTTCTAGCAGAATCCTAATACAGGGATCTTTTGATTTGAGATTCTCAGAATTCGGATTTTTTTCCCCTGGTGCTACATATTTTCGACTTCCATAATTTAACTTTAGTGAATGCAGTACTTAAAATTCCAGCAACTGTGTTAGCTCTCTTGGTTATACATATATTGAGAGGAAAACTCACTACAATTTCATGCATAAAAAGACACAAGTACCAAATTAAAGAGTCTTTTTATTGATCTAAACATTGAGGTGTACCTGCCTTACAGAAAATATCTTCAGGCATGTTAACTCTGAGATGGGTGTGTGCTCAGAAGTGTAATGGGATATCACAACGTAATATGGCCATTACAGGGAACTGTTTTAATGGTCGTGAATGTGACTACCTTGTGATAACATGGCACTCTCTACACAGCTAACAAAAATACTGATGAGCTGCTGTGTGACTTACCTACACAGTTTGCCTCACACACTGCAGTGAGTCTGGGCTGTGTTTTATAGGACTTGGCACAAAACAAAGCTATTAAAAGAGTGAGCTGGAGAGCCCACAGGGAAAGGATCTCTGCTCTGCTCTGCCTAGAGAGGAAAAGAGCCAGGTCTTGCCATGGTTGATGCAGCACATACGGGTCTTAGCCCATACACTGAGATCCTTGTTGACTGCAGGCGTCGTGTTATGTTGTGCTTTTCAGGGCTCTTTCCAACTGTTTTGTGTAATTGGATAGGAGTATTTGGTCAAGGTAAAGGCTGGAGAATATTACCCAGTAGCCCCAAAGTGAGAGGTGGGCTCAGGAGTGGCCCTGGATCTGCAAATTGAACAGCTCTGCACTCATGGTTTCCCACATGGTCACTCCTTGCCCACTGGGAGACCTCTGGAATTCTGACACACAACCAGCAAGCAAAATAACAGCTCTGTAACAGCCTGGCTGCTGCAGCAATCCTCCTGTGAATGCTCATGCAGGAGCTCTGATTATACAGGCACTGATTTAAAAGCAATGAATTTTGGGGGAACTGTCTCAAGCCACTTATTTGACCATAACAAGAGTTGATGAGAATTTGCGCCTGAGGTGAACAAGGGACAGTAATGGTAATAATCTCCAGATCCCACTGATCTAAGTAAATAATAACCCGAGTTGTGAGATGAGCTAACAGCTTCAGACTATCTTTTGCTGCCTAGTTAGGTGAACTGTGTCCATCTTTCCCTTTACACTTTCTGGCAAATGAAAGATACAATCAGTGTTCTGAGAGTTGCTGTGAGCAGAGGACTGAACACTGTTAAAAATACCTGGAAGTAGGAATAAGAAACCTGAGTGGCCAAAATATTAAGGCAACTCAATTTTTACTTTTAGTTTTCTACTTTTTTTTTTCAGCAGGGTATTTTAGATACTACCAAATCTGCTCTTTGCTTTGCTAATGGCAGCCTGTATGAAGAGAGGAGCATATTTTAAATCCCAGAGTGTTTCTTATGGGGTATCTCATGCATTGGGCCCAGAGAAGACATCCTGCTCTGTGTCCCCAGTCTTGGTTGAAATGATGCTAGGGATGATAGGTCTCAGAACTTGTCTGTGGGGTAGAGGTTTGAACTGGAGCAAGGGTAACACTAGATACTATTAGATTGTGCTGACCATATTGTAGCATTTCAATAAACATTCTCTTTAGTCTCTAGTTCTTGAATAACCTGCACATAAACCAATAGAACACGTTTATCACCCGACAAAGAATTGTGTACAAATGCTGTAGGGCACAAATACTTGGGGAGGAGAGATGATAGGTCTTTTTGCAAAATGTCTTATTCGATGCTGTTGTGCCATGGATCCAGATAATGATGGGTTCGGGGTATTTTTTTTCCTCTTTAGAAAAATGAAATATATTTCTGTGGATCCTAACAATGAAATTTACATTACAATGCATGGCCTTTCTAACCTTCTGCCTGCAGCGTTCCAACTTTCCTTGTTCATAGTAATGATTAAAAATCTTCTGAGCATACAATATTTTTGGATGTTAAAAGATTTTATAAGATGAAAATCTTAGATTAAAATCTGAAGTTAAACAGCATATAAGGACAATTAAATACATAGTTCTCACTTCCTTACACTTTCCTGTTTGGTGTATTGCCTCAGGTTTCATTGCTTGTGATCAAAAGATGAATACAAAGTTCAGACAGACACAAATAGGTCATCCTCTCTTGCCTGGCGGTATCAGTATTGTGCAGCTGTAGTTGAGGTTTGCAAGATCTTTAACAAAAGTTCATTTCTCATTCAGAACACAGACAGATTTGTGTTGCTGAATCCTTTTCACATCCACTCACCACACAAAAAAGCATGTGCTAAATTGAGTTCAGCCCATAGCAACAGTTCTTCTGATAACCTTGGAATGCAGACTGCATGGACAGAGGACACTTTAAGTCTTTAGGAGAAATACTTATTTAAATAAGCCTCTGCTTTTATAATAAAAGACCAATTTTAATAAAACACTCACAGGCATTCTCTTTCAAGTAACTACTGCATTTATAGAGCCAGGTGCTCCTCTTGCTTTTATCTCACCACTTCTAGCACAATCTCAATTTATGGTTTTAAAATTTTTGCTTTCTGGCTTTTGTCCATCTCTCTTCATAATTAGGCTTTTATGTTTAACTCCACGCTTGCCATCATGAAATCATGAAAATTCAGTTGCTCTTGCTGTTCAGATGTTGCCATTTCAATTGTTTAATTACAGTGCTCCTGGGACTTTCTATCCTATTCTTTATCAATCTAATCCAGATTTGATTCTGAGGAGAAGTAGCAGAGTGGAATGACAGACCTGAGGTGAGATTTCACACTTCTCTTTGTTTTCTGGCTCTGAATGGTAGGGTGCTGTGGGAGGCACACAGACACATTTCTACTTTTCCTTCCCTTTCCTCAGCACTTGCACCATACAGCAGAAATCAGACTACTGTTTTTGTGCTCAAGCTTTCTAACAAATAGAGTTCAGCATTATGGATGTCTGCTGAAAGGATCCTGGAGTGGGCTCACACTCTTTCCTTTTGTTCTATGCCATGTGCCCTGCTCACCTTCTAAGTATTTTTCTTTGTCTAATGATGATGAAGCAGCTCCACAACGGGAGATTAATGGGCATTAGGTGATACTTGTCTGTGTGTCCTCTCTGCAGCTCACCCACAGAGCTGGCCTGCAAAAGAATACAAGAAAAAGCAGATAAATGATCTTTCAACAGATTAACATCTGCTCTTACTGGATAGAATAAAACAATATAAATAAAATGCTGTATCACACAAAACTTTCAGATGATAAAAAGTGAAAAAAAATCCCATTAAAGTTGAGTGTACACGGAATATTTTTAGAGACTTACCTGCCTCTAGTTTCATGGTATCATAGCTGCATATCTTTATCATTAGCCTTAACAAAGGATATGTGCTATGTTCAATTACCAAAGCCACTGAAGATATTTGCTCTTATTTATTTTAATCTTACCCTTCTGAATTTTGTCCATCACTGTTTCATCCTGTTCTTCCCTTTGGATGCACTTTCTTTTTAACAAAACACATTCCTATAAGCAATAAGGCCTTCCTATCATCCTGCACTTTAATATGTTGTGATCCATTCTTTAGGAAAGCTCTGCATACCTTTGCTCAGAAATTAGTTATGTTGTCTCTTAGTGAAGTTGGAGTTTCTTATCTAAATTGCCCCCAAGTTCCTTCTGGATGCTTGAAGTAGAGAACTAGATTTCCAGCAGGTGTAAATCAACACATCACTATTGATTTTAATTATGCATGGTGTCTTCTTATACTGGCAGCTGATCCAGCCTAGCATTACAGTACAATAGATACCTTGTGCATTTCAAGGGAGGAGGCACATTGTTTTCTCCCTGAAAGCATCCAGCTGTGTTTCTTGTAAAATTTTCTCCAAGAGCAGCATTGCACAGGGCTGAGAGTCTTGTAAATCTCATCCTTTAAGGGAAGAGGTGTTTTTGTGATACAGGAGAGCTTCTTCCAGAATTAACCTTCCCTGGTTCAAGATACTCTCATAAGCTGCCAAATCTGTATTCACACAGTGGTGGCTCTGAGCCTCCCAGATAAGTAAAAGCCTTTCTGCTGACCAGTGTCTCTGGGATTCAGCTTGGTCCCTTCTCTTCAAGCCATGATGAAGACATGAGGACTTGATGAAGAATTGCTCAATATTTCTTCCTTAACAATAAAGAAACATTGTGGATTTGGACATGATCAAATAAAAGGCTGGTTCTAAATACCTGCTCTGACAGAAGACAAGCATGCCAGTATATTTTGTGAGATATATATGTTAATTAGACACTCCTCATCGGCCAGCCTGAGACAGGAATTTTGTTCTCCAGAAAAGAGTCAAAATCTTTCCTAGTTGCTGTGCAAAAGACACCTGCTTTGGTCACTAAATCTGATGTTTACACATAGGAACAGACACTCAAAAACATAAAAGTCCAGAAAAATTAAAAACAACTAACTACCAAAAAATTGGTGTGGTTGTCCATCTGAAAAGCGAACAAGGGGAAAAAACCGAAAATTCCAGTTAAGTTTGATGCCTTTATGCTAGAGGAAGGACATTTGATACAGCAACATAAGTGATAGCAAAATTCATCAGCTAAAATTGTTTTTAGAGTTTGAGATGGCAATTACTAACAACTTATAGTCCTGATTAAAATAAACAAAACTAAAGAAACAAATGAAAATTAAACTCTCTTCTTCAAACACAGTTCATAGACAGAATGAATAAAAGAGAACTTTGTTTCTCTCCCGTGAAAGCAAAGTAGAGTTGAATTGCCAATTTTCTAAGCCAGTTCTTAAAGCAGTTTGTGACTGAAAAGTGATAAAAGAAGAGAGTAAGATGAGAGACTGCTTAGATTGGCACCTCTCTATGATGAAGTGAAAGCTGTTTTCTGTTCTCTCTGGTCAATGCCTGCCACGACATATGTGTACCCCATATACTGGGATCAAATTCTGAGCGTAATTGTTATAGACTATAGACTGAATAATAAGTTAAATTCTGCAATCCAGTCTGATTATGTGCAAATTCAATGTGACACAGACCTAATTTGAAATGTATAATTAAAGGTCATAGCAGCATTTCCTAGTTTCAGAGATTGATTTTTTTCTGCCACCCTAACTCAGCTACTCAGATACATTTTAAGGAAAATTTTATCTAGAAGAACAATCATATCATTTAAAAACTGCTTTTCATATTCATATTTGCAGAGCAATGTTGACCAAAAAGAGTATAAACAATGACTTCAGGGAGGCTGTTTTCATGAGTAAGTTTGCACCATGTAAATATGAATTCTGGAATTAGACCTGACTGGCAATTTTTGTAAATGCACAGTCTTATCCATAATGATATTCAGCACTTGCTTTGACCCAGGTTTATTAAATTTATCATACATAGCTGCATCCCAGCAATTACTGCTGGGGCTGAAGATGGGAGATGGTGAATGCTAAACTGTGCAGCAGAGCTGAATTTTGAAGACAGGAACTGTGTTTAGGCAGATGTTGATTTCACAGAGCAGCTTTGCCATTTAACAAGTCAGTGTGTGTGGGGAGTGATGCACAGCTGGATGGATGTGGCAGGTGCCTGCTGAGCACTGCCAGAATGTACAGATGTGTGCTGGGAATGAATGAATGCAGTGCTGCTGTGGGAAAGAAAGTCACAGGATACTCTGAGGTGAAAACTCCTGTTCTTTACACGTGGTGGTGCGAACTCAAACCCATGAAACCTGGGCTCCTGCTGCAGAAAACTGTGGTTCTGCAGACCATGCTTCCTGAGGCAGAACCTTTCATACAAGAATTATTCACTTCCTACCTTGGCAAGCCTTGAACACACTGAGCACACCCAACCTGGTCAGTAGAGGAGCCTGAACAGACCCACTGGAGTTTCTCAGCAAAACTGTAACTCACATTACAGAATGACACCCAGTCCCACGTCCTTCCCATGGGGTGAGACACAAGGAAAATGTCACCTAACCCAGAACTGCAATGCAAGACAAAGGTCCAAAGTAACAGGCAATTAATGCAGCTTTCTGAAAGCAAAACTAAGAAAATAAAAAAGCCCCATATGTTATTTCATTCAAGTGGAAGAGTAAATAAATGCTATCTAGGGTTTACCAACCAAGAAAAGGGCAGGAAAAAACAGGCCATCAGCATTTCTGCTGCTTATCTGAGCTCCAAGCAGTCAGGCTATCAAATTCAGGCACTAAGGTTCCTCTGAAGAGATCTCTGAAGGTCTTCACTGAATTTCTGAGCCTGAATTACCTAAAATTTTACCTGTGCAGCAGAATCTGGAAGAAGGAAGTCACTAATGGCCAGGTTGAGATACTGTATCATGCTTCTTTGATATTCAACCTTACCACAACATTTTCAAAATAAAAAGGCAAGTAATTCTCCCTCCTGCTAAGGAACAAAGTTGCTATGAAAATGGAAGATGGTTGTGTCTCCTGAGTTTCTTTTACTGCTCTGCTTCTCTTAAATACCTTGCCACAGTGGGAGGGGAAGAAGAAAAAAAAACAAAGGGGAAAGAAAAAACAGAAGCAAGAGAAAATCCCTGAAGTTGCCTCTAAGTTTACCCACAAGGTCACATCTATGTTTAAGTGCTCTGCTGAAATAACTTCTGCTATTAGGGCTCTGGCAAGGACTGTCTCATATTTTATGTATGAATTCTGAAACCCCTGGTTGATGTTATAATATAAACACTAGTAATTATTTTTAATATTAAGGCTGAAGATAGCAGTAAGCAACTGGATGCAGACTATGAGGCTGCCCTTGTCCTGAAAAGTTTACAATCTAATTAGGAGTTGAAAGTGATCTGAGGATGAACAATCACACATCTGCATACATATATATTGTTCTCCTCAGTTCCCCAAAGAAATGCATAAAACCAAATCCACACTTCATTTAAATGTACATTTAAAGAAAATTAGATCTTGTAAATAAAACTGAGTCTGAGGGGAGAAAAACACACAAGTAGGATTTCCCAAGTTGTATGGAAAGTGGAGAATGAAGAAAAAATATACTTGAAAACTTATTCTTTTATTAGGCAGGACCTGTTCATACAAATTAGACAATAATCAAAGAGAGGCGAACATTTTTTTGTAAGAACTTTTACTTTGTTATAAATTTCCATCTTTAGCAAAGATAGGCTTAGTAAATTAACATCAAAGTCCCAAAAGACTCTTGTAGACAGATGCTAGGAAATCTTCTAGAACAATGATCTTAGTGTGCTTCACACTTCATCCTGCATGATGAAGCCCATGAAATAACAGAAAAATTTTAGCTAAAAAGAGCAGTGTAGAATATACATGTAGGAATATTTAGTAATGGCATAAGACAAAAATCTGTACGTTGTTTCAGTTTAATAAAAAAGAAGAATTAAGAAATTCAAATAATGAATGCCATAAAAACAATGGAAACTGTGTGCCATGTAAAAGGTCAAAATGACATTTTGCTATCTTTAGGGTTTGCCAAAGCTGTGCTTAGATGTTGCAATCCTCATGACCAACTCTGCTGCAGCCTTGAAGATGGAGGGGTCTATATTTAGAGCAAGGACATTGTTTGAAATTGTTGTCAGAGCAGGCTGCTTGCAGATGGGTGAGGCAGGAACAGTTTGTGTGAGGAATCTCAATCAAAGCAAACCCACCCTGAAATTTCCACCTCAGCTGCAACTCTTGTGTGGCTTTGTGTGTCCTGTTCCCTCAGGGGTCCATCATTGTCCAGCACAGCATGGCCCACGCGTCCTCTCTTCTACAGACCAGATAAAAATAAAATACAGGATGAAATAGGATTTTACCTGTGTGAGGTGATGGGCACTTTCTTTTATACCAAACCCAAAAGTAGCTAAATGCCAAAGATCTTTGCTCTGATTATAAGGGAGAACTACATCACCACTGTCCATGAGAAGTCTTACTTATATATAATAAAACAACTCAATGTATTGGATTATAGATATAAAATATCACAAGAAAACCATGACTCAGGCTTTGATCCCATTGCTTTGACTTAACCCTGAGCCATTGTAAAGTTTGGCTCTGCCTCAGAGTTTGGGAGCAGACTCTCAGCGTTTTGGGTGCATATCTGGAAAACAACAAAGATCATCCAAAAGTTTCTGCTATTTGACTTAGTGGCCAATAAATGATGCAAGAGAGGTGAAGAAGATGTGACTCCTTTTGTGTAGGGAACTCTGGAGGTATTTATTTATCTGTTTGTGGTTCACCAGGAAAATCCTTTCCTTTTAAAGTGTACTTTCACAGAAATTGCTGCCATACCCATCCTACATTAATATTCAGGATCTGCACTCATAATCCATTGCTAAGCAACACTTAACAAAATTGATCTTGCATTAAGCAAGCTCTGGAGCTTGAATAATACATTATTTCCTCTTTCTACTTAAAATCAGAGAAAACCTCTGGTTGCTTTTGGAATGTCACAATATTAAAACTGCATTTTAAATACAGATTTTAATTGCTGGGAAAGTCCATTTGGATTAAGGATTGGATGCAAATTCACAGTTCGTACTCTTTAATGCTAAGAGTAAATAAATTGCAAAAAAATTGTTCAACCCTTGAAGAATATGGAAAAACTCAAAAACGGATCAGTGTAATACAGAGCAGCCATATCCCATTTTGCATTCTGACACATCCAGGGCAATACCTTGTCAGTTTTTGTGTGTACATCTTAAGCATCTCTGTCACTGTTTATTTATATTCTGTATTAAGATTACACAACCGTGTGCATTTATATGCTGAATAGAGGAGTTTGTGATTCCCACACATGAATTTTATGTACACAGGAAATAACCTTGCCTCTCTGGAGTTGTCTGAATGGCTGCTGAGGATAGAATTCCATGCCTTGAAGTTGCTAGAAACTACCTGTTTTGTCTACTAGCCCATTTCTCTGCCACTGCAGGGTAATTCCCCTGAGTATATTCACCAATGCCTTAATCATCCTCTTCTTAAGAGTCTCAAGCAATGTCTCCTTTGGGAGTTCTCTGCACAGCCTATTAGTGCTAGACAGTGCTTATTTATATCCATCCTGCATTTATTAAGCCAGAGTCCTTCCTGTCTCTATCCTTCCAAGCCCCTGCTACACCAGTGCAAGAAAGAGTGCAAGAAGTGATTACTGAAGGTGTAGGGGTTGGGATAAATATGTATGACTCTACTTCCATGGAATTATTAGCTATCTTAAAATTCTAAAAGTTGAGCCCTAGAGAATATGAATTGATTTTATTTTCATTATCTCACTCTTCATTCAATAGGAACTAAATCTGAAATATAATCCCCAACAGGATCCAGACAAAGGGTTAATTTACTGACATCTCTTATTATTTTTGCTTATGCTCTATCAGTCTTCATCAAAGTGTCCAGTATACATGCTGTAACACCTGGGACTGAAGTGAGGAACTTTAATCAAAAGCTCTTCCAAGAATCTGTACTTTGCATTTAGGAACTGTATGAGTTGTTTAAATGAGTAGAGAATATAAGTTATGTATCATTTACTCAAGATAATTTTTTTGGTAAAATTAACCAAAATACTCCATGTCCTTATCTGGAGGTTAGGGATTCTTTTCTTATTTGTCTTCATCAGTGTAAAACTTTATGCTGTGACTTAAAGAGGGAGGGAGTTACATTTTTTCTGTGCAGTTGAGAACAATTCATTATTCAGTGCTTTCCCATAAGATCTTAAATGACATTTTGCTTTTGTGGGTTGTACCCCCTATGTTTCCCTACCACTGTGTATTTATCAGGCACAAACCAGGATTTGTAGAGTCCTTGTACTTTGCAAGGAGCACAAGAGTTTGCACCTACCCCAAAGAAGGAGGAGGGAAGCTGTCACAGTAACCCAGAAGGAGTCAGGTGTGGGTGCACATTATTTAGAAAAATAAACTGAGACACAGGATTACCTATTTAATTGTAGTTTCTTGCAAGAATGCTGCTGAGGAGGACAGAATAAAATAACTGCTATATACTTGTTTCTAGACGTTGTTAAATTCTCCTGTTGGAAAGGACAGAAGAGGACAGGCAATTCTTTTTATGTGGCATCAGTGTGCTGGTGATTGTCTCCTAATGTGCTCTTTTACTCAGTGTGGTCTCTCTTGCTGGCCTAGGTGACAATATTTAATAACACATGCTTCATTTGAGGCAGGACTTCAGACATTTTCTTAGAGTTTTTAATGTCTAAAGTCACCTTTGTGTATATCTTCATACATTTTTCTATGAAGCCTTGGGGAGTCACTATCTTTGCCTCTTTAACAATTTAATAATCTCATTTTTAAAAGTATATGGGCCAGGAACATGCAGAGCTGACTTGTGCTAATAGTATTAATTTTTTTCTTCAGGGGGATCTCAGCTGTATATTTGGAATTTGCAGTTTTTACTTCATCTGAGGTCAGACAGACTGGTTTTATGAACTGGATTCAGAAAAACATACATAATCAAGTGGTACACTTTGTTCTGTTGCACTTCTGTCCAATATTATCGAGTGTGTGTATGCAATCAAGAGCCCTGCACTTGTAGATGAGGAAAAACAATCTCAAAAGATTCTTTTTCAAGTCCTCTGGCAATGGTAATGAATTTTCTATATTCAGTTTGAGCTGGCAAAGTACCTAAAAAAAGTGTTCACTCTGATTGAGATAAAAAAATTACTTTTCTGTTGGAAAATTGTTGTTAGGTTTCTGCAGACATGGTCTCCAGAGCAAGAGAACTGACCAGTCTCTTTTTCTCCTTTTCCTTTTCCTACCTCAAGGCCTGAAGCTGCCTCTGACAATCAGATTTTCAGAACTCTCATGCCACACCTGGGACCTCAGGTCCACAATCCTCACATTTCTTAGAGCCCCCCTGGCTCCCAGCAGACACTGAGGTCGATCCTACCTGCATCTCTTCACCTCTTCCAGCTAATGCCACACCCAGTGCCTCTCTTCCCTCCCTTCCCAAACTCTTCATCTCAAGCACTTTGGGCTTCAAGGGATTTGGTGGTTGTGTAAAACAGCATTTGGTTTTCCATAAGGGTCCAAGTTATTGGCAAAGAGAATTGTCAGCTTCCCTAGAAAGTTTAAGCTTCACACCTAAAATGTAGCGAAAGAAAATTGTTTCCCTGCATTATCTGAGAGAATTTCAATCAAGCACATCTTCACATTATCCCCCATAGGAAAGCACTGAAGCCACAAAAACTTTATGAGTGTGCAAACCATTATGGCTCAGCTGTGGCTCATCTTTATTGTTCTCATCTATAGACATCAATACTTCTATTTTATTTTCTTTAATGAAAAGAAGGCTCAGCGAGAAGCAGAATATTTGGTCCAATAAATCCCAAGTTCCAGTTGTTTCCACATTAGTCAGCAGATTCAAATCTGATGATAACCAGATGCAGCTGGGCTGATGCCAAGCCTGGCCTCCGAGCTGCAAGATGTTCTGGGACTCCTTGTCCATCAGGCAGCACTGGCTCCATGAGCTGCAGGAAAGCTGCTGCTTTTGTAAGGATTTTAGCATGTGGTTATATGAACAAGAGAAAAGGGGGAATGGAAGAGTGAAGTAAACAAAAAGAGAAAGGGAAGAATGGACGAAATTATCGTAAAGAACCATAAAGAGCTCAAAATGTGAAGGCTGTATAAGGTTGCGTTAAAGATCAAAGAAAAATTGCAGAAAAAATGGGGAAATATGAGAAAATTTAAGGAAGAGAAAAGAAAATACAAGCACAATTGAGTGTTCTTTAACATTTACATGAATGCAAAATTAATGTGTGTCATTCTGCCATTAATGATGCTCTATCTTCCATGCAAATTTAATTTCTGAAAGCTGACTGTTAATGTAAGTGGTGTTATTTATTATTGTTTTCTGCTGTGGTGCCTGGCAGATGTTCAAAACAGATCTTACCGTGGTAAATATTGAACAAACCCTTTTTATATTCCACATGTTAATCTCCAAATCTCTGTTTCTGTTCATGTATTAAAGAAAGCCTTAAGGCAAGCCTGTAAGACAGTTTGACAGTGGCATGATATTTTCCAGGTTGAAGAGAGCTACAAAACTTCATACCAGTGTTTCATCCCAGCTAAGTAAAAAGTCTGAGGATAAATTTAATTCTAATGACCTTTTCCATCTGAAAATGAAGCCTGCATTGGCAGAGTTACCTCTGGCATTAAATGGTGAAACCTCTTCACTGCAATATTTATGTTAACCGATTTTTGTGATGTAATTCCTAGTAAAAGTTCTAGTAATAAAAGCCACTATAAAATACAGTCACCATTTCACAAGAGATTTTGTGAAATACTATAAAATTACTTTTGTCATGATCACCATACCCACTAGAAAGATAAAAAATTGAAACCATTTGTCAAATATGCAGGGATTATCTCCCCATTAAATACTTAGTCTTTAAATTGATGAATGTTCTGATGTGACCCAAAAAGACTGATTCATGTCAGTTAAGTTACTTTTTTATGTTAGTCTGCAGGTCCTGAGGATAGCAATGACAAGGCCTGCCTTACACCTAGTGTGCCTCTGGTGTTGTAGGCTCTTTCTGGAGTTGATAACATCCTTCACAAAACGATCCACAGTGGCTGGGACAGACTTCAGCTCTAAGGCATCATTCAGAAAGACTTGTTTCTTTTTCCTTATGACAGGAAATGGAGGATTAGCCTCAGAAGACACAAGTTAAACGTTGTGAATATCTGCCTCAATCTCATTTTTCAGCTTAAGTGTAACATTGTATTTGATTATATATTTTAGGTGAACGTGAGTCTTTTCAATTTTAAATGTATTTTTGTCTTCCTACTTCTAGACAGATGTCGGCAAGACAGCTCTTCAACATGAGAAAGACTTACCTAGAAAACCACCTGCCACTTTTTTATGTGATAAATAATTTTATTTATTAATTTTTCACTGCTCTTTTACTTGAATTATTTTGTTTCTTATATTCTCTACCATAAACTGTGTGCAGCTTTTACTTTCTCCAGGACTTGCCATTATTTCAACTCACTTTAATCTGGGTTATTACAACTAGCAAATACACACTAGCAAATAGATTGCAGAACATGATGATCTTTCCAGGTCAATGGATGTTTTCTCTTTCAGTGAAATCACTGACAGGGGGGTTAAGTGCTTCAGAAGGTTGAGAACGTGGGGGATTGCACCAGCTGCAATGTCGCCAGAGTAACTGGGGACACTTTGCCTGCTAGAAATCTATAACTCTCCTGCCATGGGGCATACTCACAGCTCCTCTGGTGGCAAGCATTTAGCAAGTTCTTGCAAAATTCCAGGCACTGTTGCAATAAAATATGGCTGTCACGGGGAGCAGAGGCCAGGAGTTGAGGCAGATAAAGAGGTCAAATCAGAACCTGTATTTGTAGTATTTTTGAAGAAGAATTATGGCCTGTTGTAAAATGAACAAATGTCTCAGGAACTTTGTGTAAGCCACTGATCACTTATTGCACAGGTTAAACTTGGTTTTTTTTCTCTGCACAATTGCCCAGCAGAGCTAACAAAGCTGAATCTGCAGTTCTGAGGCTCACAGGAGGAAATAAAACTCCTGTCTATTAAAAGGATACAGCAGTATATGGAAGACACAAAGGGTTGTTAAATAAAGGTCTGTCCCACTGCATGCACTTTTGCAGTGATATATTTCTAAATCCAGTTAATTTACCAGAGCTGAATTTTCCTAATCCAGCCAGGAAGGACTCTAGTACAGAAAAGAAATACACTTTAAACATTTGCCACAGTAAAGATTTTCTTTCCTTAGTGAATGTTTGAAAAAATATTAAGTGAGTGAATTTGTGGCACAGAAGAGAAGGGGGAAAACCATGAATAAAAGTCCACAGACGCTTTTAGGTGCCACTACAAAGGCTGCAGCCTCTCCCTCAAGAACTATGGAAGCAATCAAGGTGGTGAAAAAGTGAATCTTGCTGCCAAATATAAATGGGAGAAGTAAAATCCTGCACATGCTAAGGCTTCTGCACCATTGCTGTGGACTTTACCTTGCTGGGTACAGAGCTGCTGGCTATGGCTCTGATGTGAGCCCAGGTGAGAGGAGCTCCAGGGAAAGCAGGAGTGCCTGGCTTGGTTTTCCAGCCATCCTTGGTTTGTGTTTCTGCTGCTGGCAAGGCTGGGGCTGAAGGCTCTTTTTGTTAACTGAGCGTTCCAAAGTGGCCAATTAAGACAAGGAAGACATTCCTCTGCATGGGAAGTTTAGTCTTAGTCGAGATCTGTCCCTTGATTCTTGTGTGTGTGAAATGCTTTCTGCACCAGAGGGCTCTGCTTCCAGAACAAACCTGGACAGCCCACAGCACAGAGGAGCTGGCAGGGGATGGTTGCTAATACTACTTCTGACCAAAAGATTTATACAGTTGAATTATCAAATAATATCCAAAATCAATACTGTGGCACTTTTTACAGCTATAAGTAAAAAAGAGAAAAAACAAAAAAAGGTTTTTACCTCTTCAGTATTTCTTCTAACTTGGAACAAAGGAGCGGTTTACATCCAAAATACCAAATACTTGAGTCATCCACAACATGGAGATCAGCAATATAGTAACTTTGGATGAGAATTAGAGGCAATTATAGCACTGTCCCAAGATAAAAACCAGCTGACAAGGGTGTTTCAATTCTAGTCATGGATGATAAACAGTGTGGAGGTGAAATGCTGCAGCTGCTGAGTGATAGAGATTGCTATCAGGATTAAACAGGAAGGCTGTGTTTTACAGGATCAAGAAAGATTAGCCATGTGTTGAATATGGGATTATAAGTAATTAAATAAATGAAGACACATTTCTGCCACAAATTCTACACCTAAGAAAGTAATTACTCACTTTCTATACAATGTTTCTGTAATTTATCATTCAGGTCTTTGACTGGCAAGCAGAGCAGTCTGTTTCATACTCAGTGAAGTCAACAGTACTGAGGTCACCAAAGGACTGAGCCTGGTGCTAACAAGTGTGTTTTCCAGGGGTGAAATAACTTCCCCTATAAATATATACTGGGTAGAACTCCTGCAAGTTTTGGGGGGAAACAATGTTCATCTGCTTTTTACCAGCCAAGCCTAGGAATTCATGAGTTGAAGAATTGCTCAAGGGACAATTGAGTTGGTTGGATCTCCAGTGGGATCAAAAAAGCAGCAATTAGTGCATCTATGCAAAACTGTCATGGTGCATAAAAGTCCTCAAATATTTAGCAGGGTTTGTGCCTGGTGGTGCTGAAATGCAGTGGTATCTGGGGTGAAACACGAGTCAAATGGAACTGTGTGAAGCTGAATGGCCATGGATTTCTGTAAGGTCACAGAAGAAATCTCTTAACCATCAGATTTAAAATGGTGAAAGATCTTTAATGTCTGTGCAGAAGAGACAAATTCTCTGTTGTTAAAAGCCTTGCAGTAAAGGTCCATACAGAAAAAACTGAACAATATCCCGTTAATCTAAGTAAGAAGGGAGGAAGCTTGTGTTGACCCTGCCAGGTGGAAGTTATATAAAACTTATCTTCCACAGAAATGAACAGTTTTGAACATCCTATGATGGCCAGTTCACAACAGAGAGAGATTTGAGAGGAATATGTGCCCTGGGCCACCTTCAGCAAAACACTACAGTCCATTGTAGAAGGGAGGACAGAGCAAGGCTTTTAGGTAAGGATTTACATCCAAATCTGCAGGGCTTCGGTTTGGATTTCTTCTATTTGTTGCTTTTATTGGGTTATATTTTGCCCTCCTGCAGGCATGTAGTTTTCATTAGATTCTATGTGCACCAAGGGGAGGATTCAATGCGGGCCATTTACGTGCTTGTGTTTGTTCTCTGCTGTTAAAATTAATAAAACCTCACAGTTTTTTTTAATCCCAGAGGATTTTATTGAGGTAACATCATATTTAGGAACTGTATTTAAAATCAGATTTAGGAATAGATCTGCATCCTGTATTCAGTGCTCAGATGCAGCAGCAAATAAATAAATAAACAGACACGACCCTTTTCTGTATTACTAAAGAAATGCCTAATGTGTTTGTCAGGAATGTGGAATTAACCTTGTTGACAGTTTTTTGGAGAGAAAAGGCATTATTTACAAGACAGTTTAATGAACTGAATTTGAAAAATGTCGTATGGAACAGTAGTCACAGCTGTATTTAAAATGACCGTCAAAAGTATATGTCTTCATTTTTGGGCATCATATGATATATCAGGGGATGAGTTCCCTGATGTAGGAAATCAGCCAGCCCCTCCCTCCCATTCCTCCACTGACAATGAAGAACTTTCTTTTTTTATCCCTGGAGAAGGTCTCCTCCTTTCACCCAGTTCCCAGACCGATGTAGCTCCCCTTGTTTCCGTCCCCCGTTTAACAACAGGAGTTGGTTCTCACTACACCCTTCTGACAGCCTGGGCAGTGTCTGGCATTCTCCAGTGCAGGAGCAAAACCTCCTCACAGCGTGGGATGTGCTGACCCCTGAAGAAACCCGGTATGACCTCTGGGCTTTGGAAATGTCACTGCTTCTGTACATTGCAAAACCATTGACTCAAGACAGTCATACCCTCCCCAGGGCTTATGAAAGCTGGTGTTTGATGGGGGTTTTATGTTTTTAAGGCCACTTTTATGTCTCTTCAGACTGCACTGGTAGTGAAGACTTCACTGACGATTTCTCCCAAAAGATCATGCCCAGATATGATCACAGGCACCTTCTCCAACTTTCACTGAATCCCAGAATTGTTTGGATTGGAAGTGACCTCTGGAGATCACCCAGTCCAACTCCAATGCCACGGCAGGGTCACTTGGAGCCAGTGACACAGGCACGTGTCCAGATGAGTTTTGAATGTCTCCATACAGGGACACACCACACCCTCCCTGGGCAGCCCGTTCCAGGCATCCCCTACGTGAAGTTCTTCCTCATGTTCAGGTGAAACTTGCGTTTAATTTATGGCCATTGCTCCTTGTCCTGTCTCTGGGCAGCACCGAAAAGAATCCCCCGGCCTCTTAGCAGCCGGCTTCGCGAGATTTGAACACTACCTCTCTATATTTTT
>JBBMKD010000034.1:9672401-9860668 GCA_037834095.1 Argya squamiceps
CTGGTCAGGACTGGAGCATCCCATTGAACCGGCCGTGCTCTCCGGAGCTGGCCGGGGCTGGAGCATCCCAGTGAACCAGTTGTGCTGCCCGGAGCCCTCCGGGGCTGGAGCATCTCAGGGCCCGGCCAAGCTGCCTGGAGCTGTCTGGGGCTGGAGCATCCCAGTGAACTGGCTGTGCTGTCCGGAACTCTCTGGGGCTGGAGCCACCCAAGTGATCGCTCATGCCCTGCCCAGAACTGTCGGGGGCTGCAGCCTCTCAGTGAACCGGCTGTGCCTGTCTGGGGCTGGAACATATCAGTGAACCCAGTGAACCGGCTGTGCCTGTCCAGGGCTGGAGCTTCTCAGGGGCCCGGCTGTGCCTGTCCAGGGCTGGAGCCACTCAGGAGACTTGCACAGCATGAGGGAGGATCCTTCCTCTTGCTTGAGAGTCCTGAAGCTTTTTGTGGCATCCTGTACTACGTGGGAAAGCACTTTCCTGACATGGTTAGGCACATGGGAATGTATATCTAGATTAGACAGATGTGAAAGCAGAGGATAAAGCTGGTTCAGAGTTATCCATCAAGCTAATGCCAGATATAACAACAAAATTTATGTCATGCAAGTCCCAGGACAGTGCTCTTCTGCGGAGCAATGAACTGTGCTGGAATACAGAAAGACAAAGCCTAACAGGTCTGTGTGGATATATGTGCCACTATCTGACAGCAGTGTTTATTGGCCCAGATTCATTTCTTGGTTGATAACATTAACTTCACTCAAGGTATATAAGGGATAAATTTTGTTCCCTTTTTTTTTAAAGTAAAGTCAGGGTAAGCAATCTTTTATGCTAGCTAAATGTTATTTATTATTTATTTAATGCTAGGTGAATAGCATATTGGAGGGGGACTAGGTATTTCCTGTTAAAGCAGAGATATTAGGCAGAGTGGATTTCCTGTATTTATTTCATTTTTATGTTAAACTACATGTAGTGAAACACATGAGGCTCATGTCTTTTACATCTACTGATCTTTTAAAAGCTTATTTAAAAAACACACTTTTTCAATAAAAGTACACCAGAGTGCTGCATTCAGCAAAGATATCTATAAACATATGATAATTAGTGGTTTCAATACAGAATTGTCTGCAGTATTCCTTAAACATAACCATGAATCTTTACATTATGGTTCACTCAGGACAGCAGCATCCAAAAACAAATCGTGCTACATTTAATTAGAATAAATATAAACTGTTAAAATACTGCATACTGCCAGTTATGCATAGAAGTGCAGTTATGCAGCGTGAAGAAAGCTGATAAACCAGATATATTTGCTCATAAGGAAGCTTATAGTGATTCAGATCAGTGACCACAGATTTATTAGTCTCTTCATGCTTATATAACAAAGTTAAGTTGGATATAACAAGACACTTAAGGGATATTTTCATTGGAATATGAGGCAAGATGGACTGAAATGGGGTTTCTTATGCGACACAAATTTCTATTTTTTTATATTTAGTCTTCTTTTTGTAAAGCCTTTGTCTCTTCCAATGAAGAAGTGCTTTCTTTCTTATGCATGTGTCTTATCTTAATAAGTTTAAATGCTCAACAGAGCAAAGGTTTTGTGACTTGTAATGAACTTACAACCTGAGATGAAATGTAATCCTTTTCCCCTGGAGAATGTGCTGTTTGAGATTGTGAGCAAGCATTTCCTATCCATGTGCACTGCCTGTAAAAGAGAAAAGACTGAACACAAGTACAAGAAACTTTAATGGGTGTAGATCAACAATTTTGGAGCCTTCACAAAAAGCTCCTATAAACAATTTTAGCACCGTGGTAAAATATATTGAATCTTCCCCTTGTAAAGTAACATATGGCATCACAAATAGTCTTATCTCAGTATGAAAAGGAAAAAGAAATCCAAACAACTTCTTATGGGCCATATTTTGCTATCAGTATTTTTTTAAGTAACTGCACAACCTTAGCATCAGTTTCTGTTGAGCTACTGCATCCACACTTTAATGGTAGAATATGTCCCTGTGTAATCAAGAACGAGCAATATTCTATTACAGCAGGGCAATGTACAAATACAGACAGATGTGGCATGTGCTGCAGTTTCCATTAGCAAAAAAAGAAGCTGCAAATAGGAAGCAATTTTGAAACCTGCCACCGTAATTGCAAACCCATTACTGATATATCAGGGATGGTGCAGTTGATGTGTTCCCTCCAGAGTGACACAGAGTTGTCTATAAAATTTGAACTCACTAAGGAGAAATGTGGATATAAAATAAGATGCTATAAGATCCTTAAGGCATGGCTGATTTTAAAGCTGAAGCTCCCTGAAATTAGGAGTTACTGAAACAGCAGTGATGGAATAAATGTGTTTTCTTCAGTTATTTCTATAGGTGCAAGGAAATAAAAGAAAACAAAACTAGAAAAAGAAACCAAACCAAACAAAAGGCTCCCTAATACCAAAAAAATCCCAAAGCCCTGAAGCATACAATCTGTGTCAGAGGCAAATGAATGCTGGATAATTTAGTGGATCCAGATAGAGGAGTCATGACTGAAATGGAGACATGCTCCATTAGGTGAGAAATCATGTCTGGAACAATCTTTACTAAAGCCCAGTGATTTCTCCTCATGGAAAATACCTGGCAGAAAGAGGAAATGAGAACAGGACACGTGTCTGCATGTGTAGCAGTAATGAATCTATAAACACAGAGAGAATGGGGAAAAAAGGTAGATGAGGAAAACCATGTTTCACTTCATTAGAGGGAATTCCAAAATGACAGTGATGGTGTTAGGGTTAGAGGGAGAGCAAAACAGGAAGGGATTTAGGAAGGATGCAGCTGAAAATTATTTATCTCTGAGCAGCATCCTGGGTGACCCTGACTTGGGCAGCAAAGAGTTCTTGTGAGCAAAGCTGCTGGCAAGCCCCACTTCAGATGTGTGTGTGATTCTGCGTGGTTTTAAGCTTGTCTTGCTGAGTGTACACAATACACTTTGGACTCTGAGCAATCACCAATGGCCTATGAGAAGCTCTAAACATCTGCCCTTCTGTGGTCTTCCTACTGGGGGACTTGTGTGGTGGGTGGTATTGCTTTTCATTTGAGATAAACAATGAAGATGTATGGCAGAAAAAATATATGCACTTTAATTACTTTTTTTTCTTGCAGTGTAGTTGTGGATATTTGTAGCATTCATAATTAGCAGAGGAACAGATGGCAAAAGCTTGGTTTAAAACAGAGCATCCATTGAGTGATCATGTGGTGCTGCAAGCTTATTTGGTAAGGAGTTTGTTCCCTTGGCTGATGCTCCAACACTGTGATGCAGGAGTAAAATAGGAAGATAATTTCTAACAGTTGGTGTAATTCAGTGTGTAGGACATATAAAGCATGGAAAACATTTAAACATACAAAATATCTCTTGGATTCTCATGTCTTGTGCTGCAAAAGGACGAATTTCAACTTTACTGTTCCGCAAAGCTGAAATCTGTTAGGTATGAATTTATATAGAGGGGAAGTACAGCAAAATGTCCCTAAGATTTCCCCATTCCCCTGTCCTATATCTGCACAGCAGGGAACAATTTAGTTGTTCTGTGCTCAGATTTCAGTAACTATTGTACTGTAGCTTAATCAAAAAACACCCCCAACAAAACAAATCAAAAAACCCCGGGTATATATTTCACTTCTGTGCTTCCAACATTAACATGGTGCTGCAATTTTTCAAAGCTGGAGAACATGAGAGGATTTTGTCAGCATTTCACCATGACACTTGTTTCACTTAGAAAGCCAGAGGGCAAAACAAAGTGGTTTCTTTTGGTCCATGTAATGTTTTTAGAAGCAGAGGTACCCCGGCTGGCACAATCACTGAGATATGTATGAAGTAATGTTCACACTGATGAGATTCTGGATGTAAGGGCTGATTGATTAGTTGCGTGATTCCATGTTCCAAATTCAAAACTTAGAAACATTTGATTTTAAGGAGAGGTAGGAGCAAGAAGATTGCTGAAGAGAAAAATAAGCTAAATCTGTTTTTCAACAATAAAGCAGAAGTATGGTATTCTCCATCCCAAAGGAGCTAAATGGATTATTGCAACCCTACAATGGAGTCGAGATCACGTTTTCTTTTTTGCTTTTATCTTTTCTTAAAAAAAGATAAATGAATCCATGTTGAGATATTTATCTCTCTGAGATGACCTGTATTTACCTTCAAGTCACAATGAACTGGCTATTCTCTTTATCTGTGGAACTATATCACTCTTTCTCCCTGCAGACTCTGTGGATGCAGACAAAAAGTATTTCTGAAAAGTGGTGCCATTCCCTCTATGTATGTAATATCTTGGAGGATATCTGTAATAGCCAATTAAATGATCTTTGATAGCTCCTGTTTTTCTCCAGATGCTGAACTATAAGTTTAAATATATTGTGAGTTATGTTTTTCTTTAATGAACTTATATAGTCTCACAGTAAATAGTTAAGAGAATATACTATTTTTGTGTTTGCCTAAACATCTTTCTAAAAGTTTCATCTTCAATTTCCTTGCAAAACTGAGTCGAAATTCTTTCACTGCGAAAATTAAAGTTTCTGCATTGACAAGATTGAATGAATTGTTAGCGCTTATTCAGTTTAGCTGAGGGATTTTTCTTTTTAATTCTTGAATGTATTTAGATAGTAAAACTCTTGGGATGGAAACACTTCTGTGTTGATTGTACAAAAGCTGAGATTTCACTGGGGCCTGTCATCTTTGCAAGGACTGCTGACCAGTATAAATTTTATTATACAAATAATAAATCTTTATCTGCAAATGATGTGGTTGGTAGTAGAACTGAATTAAAGCAACCATGTCAATATGGGATCTTTTTGTGTTGACAATCTCTGACTTCTCAGTGTGCTGCTCTTGTTAAGGGCAGTTTGCTCAGACTACAGACAAACTTCAGCTAAGTTTATTGAAAGAACAGCACTTGCACAGGGTTTGACTTTTCCTGGGGCTCCTGTACCTCCCTTTCCTTTCGCAGATCCCATGAAACCAATTCAGGTTCAGAAACAGCTTTTTCTAAGTTAGTTGAAGTATTTTCACTTTAGAGATTATCAAAACAGTCACAACCATCTCAGTATTCAGTTACAAGAGCTACAAAAGCAATTTAACTTCAGTTGCCCCATAGCAGAATTAAGCCCAAGCTGTTTGAAACTTTAGTCAGAAATGCTTCCTTCACCAAGAATTTCCAGAAACTAATATCATATACAATCACTTGAGCCAGCAGGCCCATGAGTCATAGGAGCTTGCCCAGTAGAGTTCCACTTTCTCCCTTGTTTCTGAGGCTTTCAGTGGGTTTTTAAGATGCCTTTCCTCACAGTGGTTGCTGAACACCACCTCAAAGGGTCTTAGTTGCATGTTCATGTCTTCAGAAGATGCTTCCTAGTTGCTGAAAGTATGGAATAGACAAAATGCCTTATCTATCACCCAGGGTCTGAAGTTAATGCAGCTGTGCTGCTCGAAACCCCAACTGCCTTCAGGAGCTGAGGAATTACATGGTGTTCCCCATAATGACAGGGCTTACAGCTACCTGCTGGGTTGGGAATTGTTCCTCCCAGCTCAAACTGTAACTTGCACTAACGTGACTGTGCAAAAAGCTGAGGAAGAAATTAAGGCCACCTAATCCCTTCTGCTAGTGCCACCAGCAGCCCAGCACTTAGGGCTGTGTGTTGAGTGGCTGTGGATGGTTTGAGAAAGCATGGGGGATGTACAGAGAGTGGGAGACTTGACTTTTCTTTTGAAAAAGATCATTAAGTGACTGCTCAGCAACACAACATGAAAACCGTGCTTGGTATGGTGCTAGAGAAAACAAGTGAAATCCAATGTCAGGGAGTAAACAGCATATTGTTAACAATCGGGAGGAGTGGCAGGAGGGAAAATAAAAAGGAATTCCATAAAGCAAATTTGAATTTTCTTCCTATGGAGTGTTTCTTTCTGGGGAAAGGCAGAATGCAAATAATTGCTCACTCTTGTCCAAAACACTGTTTACAGAGTGAATTCCTGATTTGGGGGCACTGCTTCCTTTCTAAACTTTCTAACAAGTGCAGTGTTAAATCAAGCCATGGAAGATTTACACCCTGCTGTGATCATGCAGCTCTTTCTCCTCCCACCTCCTTTCCATATGTCAGCAGCAGTGCTCAGCCTTTGCCTGAACTGCAAATCCTTTTTACTGGGGCTGTACACAGAGACCACAGAGCCAGGGGACGGTTGCTGACTTCCTTTGTATTCCTGCACAGAGCACAGCAACTACCCAGCCTTCCCTCCATGTCTTCCAGTTCATCACTCCATGTAAATCTGACATTGATTTCACTTCTGTGCTTAGTTAAGAGCACTTCTTTTATCTTTTGCTTTCACATGAACACAGTCCACAAATAGCAAATGCTTGAGCGCTGTGGGAATAGCTCCTCCTTCATTTCAGCCTCATCATTTCTGTTACATAAATGGTTTTATTTTTATTTCCAGCTTCTACTTTCTGAAAAGCAAAGCAAAATATATGGATTTTTAATCTCTACAGTCTTGTTTTTACCCTACTGAATATGAGAAAAATAAGTCTGTTTTTCAGAGATAGACCTTAGATCATGTTTCACAATTTCATGACAAATTCCTAAAAGTGAAGCAGTAGGAGCTGTCACTGTAATTTGGATAATAAAAACAATAAGAAAATGCCAAACTAAAAGTCATGTCCAACCTCACTTAACAAAAGAAATGACAAACTACCAGCCAGAGTTAAAAAGAATATCCAATATCCACAGACTCTGCTTTTATCCCCGTACCCCTGGCAAGGCTCCTAGACTGGTGCCTGGGAGAGTGTTGATAATTGGCCAGGATATGGCTGCACATAAGAGAGACCACTAAATCATTTGGCACTTCTGGCAATTTTATGCCAGGAGAGCACTGGGATTTCTGTGAGTCTGCAGCGAGCAGGATGACTGCTCTGGAAGAGGAATCCTAATGTGCTTGAGATCTCTGTGGAAAGGATCCACTAGCATTTTGAGATGTTCTGGCAGCATGAAGCACTAATGCCCCTATTACTGAGATTCTGAGGGTAAAAAACCCTGAGTTTAAAAAAAACAACAATGAACCAACCCATATTAAAATTGTCTTTGGCAGTTTGTTTATATGAAAATTATTCACACACTTACTTACAATTACACAAAAGATTCAGAGTTTTATGCCTAAATATAAACCTGTTTAGCTAAGTTTTACTGTTTTTTCTCAGAGAAAAATCTATAGCATTTTCCACTGAATCTGTATGCACATTTTATAAAAAAGTCATCTATAGAATTAATTGACTGTGTTTTCTAAGAGTTTCTTTGTCAACAAAGATATATACAAAAGCAAAACAGGCAGCTTTTTTTACTCTTCTCTTTGGTATCAACTAGAGTAGACATGTTCTATGATTCTATGATGTTGTTAGAGTTTCTGTTCAGAAATAACTGATATTCCATCTGCTCCTCTTCTGTATTTTGCAGTGAGTTAAGCTGTGTAGGATTCCCTTATAACATGTTGAACTTTCCCATGGAAATAATAGACTGTGATAACAGAGGCCAAACTTTCATGATTTCTGGAGTTATGAATTTTAATGTGATACTAGAGCTGAAAAGAGTCTTTGGGAATGAAAAATTGATGTTTCCTTATCTCCATTTTGAAGTGTGGTGTAGAGAAAGTAAAAATAATTAAGTGCCCTTCATTTTTCCTTCTGGCGACCAGTTTTCTGACTTTTACCCATTTGGTGACTATTTTAGCCTCAAGCTAAGTCCCTGAAAACCAGATAGAATATTTTCCTGCCTCACACAAGGTTAAGTCAGTATTTCTGAAAGGGCTGTAGCTAGTATAGATTATCCTTCAGGCAGTGCTCTCTCCCTTTGGAAGCTCTGCACTGACATTTAAAATCCTGTATTTGACATATTCATCAACAATACAGGGATAGGTGATATGCTTCCTGAAAGAGATTTAGTTATAAAATATTTTGGTTCGTGTCCTGTATAAAGAGATCCTAATAGAATTAAAGCATCTCAGATTTTCAAAATAGGTTCTTTCTGTTCTTTAAGGCTTCCTGCTTTGTCTCCAGGTTCCCAGGAACCTTCCTACTCTTATTTATCTCTGAAGTTGATTTCAAGCAAGAGCTTGGCTCTCAAGGAAAGAAAACATCTTAATGGGTTTCTCATAATAATCCTGCTAGTGAGGCATACTTAAAAATAAACTGCTTCTCTCCTTCCCTCCCTTCTGGAGTCAGCTGAGAGGACAACAGCTGAATCATCTGTCTGAGTCATGCAAACTGCTGTCATTGTTTGATGTAAAGATGAACTAAAAAGCTGTCATTTGCTTGGGAGTATTTTTATACTTGACTCACTTGTCCAGTGAAGAGAAGAGCTTTTGTTAGGTTGTTGTTTTTTGGGGTTTTTTTAATCTTGTTTGCCTCCTTTCACATGGAAAATCACAATGAAGCCATGTGTCATTTTTACGGCTATAAACTCTGCTACTAAAAAAGCTTTACAGAAGTCTTCCACCTCAGAGCATCTGTCAGCCCAAAAGTCTGGCTTTTTTTGCAGCTGTACACCAGCTCTGTGAGGCTCTGTGCAAACAGACTTTTCCTTCAAAATGTCTGGGCTTGTGCAAGCACCTTCTCCTGCCCAGCTTGTGCTGCCTGAAATGATTCACTCATCTCTGGGCTGTCCGTGCTGTCACCCTGATGTCCAACAGTTGATCCTCAGATTCATGAGGTTCTGCTTTTGCTTTCACTTTCCTTCTCCTCCTCCATCTCTCTTCTTATTCTCTCTTGGTTTATCTTTCTGTATCTCTTGTAGTTGACCCTGCAGCACCTTCTACTCTTTCTTCACTGTCATCTCTGTTGTCCATCCTCTTTCTTTTTTTCTAGTGTTAATCTTTCTCCCCTCTTTTTATAATAGATGCCTTTAATATTTTCTTCCATTAAGTCCAAGTTCTTCCAAGTCCTGTGAGTTTGCTACCAGATATTGCTAGGCAGTAAGTCATAGCAGAACAGAGCTGTTTTATCCAAACTGATGATGATGTGATCAGTCTGATTTTCATCTTAAACCTGGCACACTGAAAACTGGTGTGTATACCTGCCCAGGAATTCCTGCACTCTGGGACTACAGTACTTGAAAGAGTGAAGCAATGCTGAAAAATGATATAAACCTGGCAGAAGTGTCCTTCAGAGTCCTAATTTCTCTAGCAGTCTGTCCAACTGTAATTGTTAGCATTTATTTAAGCTCCCTAACCACAGCTTCACAAAAAAGTGGAGTTTTTCAAAACTGCCTAGCTGAAAGAAAATCTCTACTTCCAGTTCAAAAGACTAGATAGGAGATGAAGATGCAGCTTCTCTTCATTGCTGTGTCTGCCATAAAACTTAACATTACTGACTAAGTGACTATTACTATTATTTTAATACCCCTGAAAGTAATGGGTTTAATACATTTGTTACCTAAGGAATCTAACGATACAAATCTCACATAACTGGAAGGCTTAGCTGTCCATTTTTTTGGCACTTAATGTTTTTTTCTGGGACCCACATTAAAGCAAAGTGCCATAGTCTATTTGAAGTGTAGTAATTTTGAAATCTATTACAGTTGATCTCAAAATATTAAAAGGAGACAACAGTGATATTTCTCCTTCTATATCCCTACAGGATAATTTCTTTATTCTCTGGAAGATGGAATTTATGTCACTTAAGCTTTGAGGCTAAGCCCATGTACAACACTCTCCACTGTGACTTGCAGGTTGCACTGTCATATTTTTCCTCATTTACCCCTAATCAACAGGGCAAGTTTCTTTTCTGACATGTATCTCTCTCCAAATGGTATATTTTGAATGCTTCTCGTGTTTTGGAGTGCATTGGATTCCAAGGGAAGTCATTTAGAGATACCAGATTAGAAAGAGTTTGGATTCCTGAGAAAGTGCTGTATAGCTTCCAGATCAGTACAATCTTCCCAAGGAGTTTAAAGCCTAGCTAAAAACATTAATTTTCCTGTTAGACAGGAGATCATTAACAAGTGTAATTTTGTCTGTCCTGCAAATAAATTGAACAGAGCCTCTTGGAACACTGCATAAGGAATAAACACTAATGTAAAGCAGGAAATAAAGGTATTGTATAAAGCAAGTTGCATTATATGAAAGATCCATTTGAAACCTGGAGTTAATGTTTTATATTGAGTATTTATCATTTTATAGGTGCTACAAAAATTAATTTAGTTTGTAAATGTCGTGCTCTCTTTCAGGAAAACAGTAGCCTGACCATTATTATGTAAAATACCATGGAATTAAATTGCATTATTTTGATTAAGTCAATATAATGTTATCTCATTTTCTAGCCAGAAGTACTAAGCAGACAGCATGGCTATGCTATGATTTTGATACCTTGCTGGAAGCTTCAAACAAATTGTTATAATGAAGTTGTGAAGTCCTCACCCTGATAAAGCTTTATCATGTTCAGATTGAAGATACTGCTTCAGCTTATTTCAGAAATGCAGAATAACCCCTCACCTGGTTCTCTTATCTTCATGGCAAACCATGGTTTCTGCTTATCTGATCCCTTGTGTGTGTCATAGCAGTTTCCTGGAGAGTCTGAGAAAATTGAGTGTGAGGCAAATCACTGCCTCTCTGAGTCCCACTCTATTTTTCTGACAAGATCTGCTGAAATTGGTGGCATCCTTCCACTTTACCTGCATGCACATTATGTAACCACAGGGATGAAAGTCAGTCATATTTCCAATAATTTCAATTAATCCTTATTTTCGCATTTGTGCTTAGCCCCAATGCAACCAGCAGAGTTTTGTAGATCCCAGTAAGCTGTTCAAGCAATTGGCCTCCTCACACTTTGAAGTAAAAGAAATACATAACCTTTCCCTTTTTTTTTTACTGGTTTTATCAGCCAGCTGAGTATGAGTTATCTTCCTATTCAGTTGCCTTCTGACAATTTTGCTTATGATTCTCGTGTATGATACAATAAGGTGTAGCAATCTGTGACATCAGCTGAAGTTTTATAGCCAGATTCCTTGCAGCAGTGTCTTCAAATATGTCTACTTATCCATATTTCTTTCTGCATGGTGCTTTTTCTGATGTGAGTAAATAGGAGAACTACAGGAAAAAAGGCTAGCTTTGGGAAGCAGGCGAGGAGAATGCCTTCCTTTCAAAGGAGTTTAAAATAAAGAAAACTGATTATTCATAAATTCAGTAGGAATTCTGGTAGCTGTAATAAATATGTTAACTATCAGTTCTGTTAAATATGCAGACATAATGCTTGGAGTTGCCAAATCTGCAAATGTTTAAGTAGGTGTTTGACATTAAAGAATAATGATGAATTCAGTGGGCTGGTTTGCCTTCTCCAAATTAGGGTCTTCTATAGCTGTTTGTAGGATTTATGTTTAGTGATGCATTTCATTTGCTTATGGTTGAATTTTGAGCCCAAATATGTAGCTGCATAGTTGCAAGTTTCAAAATCTGTTTGCCTTCACTGGAAAGCTGTTTATTTTGCAAAAGTAATTGAATCACTCAGTCCTGATAAGAAGACTTTGGTAATAATCAGAAATGCTGTGTTTAGTGTGGTGGCCATATGTTGATGCCATAGAGTCACAAATACATTCCACAAAAGAATAGGTGTGCTAGAATCCTGCAAAGAGTATTGAGGAAAATCTTCTAGTGACTGACTTATTCATAAGACTTCATAAAATTGTGAAAGGCTTTACCTGCCTTGGAAGGCAGCTGTCTGCAGGGTAAAATGTAGCAGCTGGTCTTACACACCAGAGTTAACCCAACCCGACCCTGCTAGGTTTGGAATCTGACAAAATCACAGTGGGAGGCTGTAAGGCTGCAGGCAGACCTGCAAATAAGCAGTATAAATTACTGACAATTCCAAATAAATGGCTAAGTGTGGTGGGAGATATGAAATGTGCCGTTTTGTATTTTGTGAGATCACAAAATGTATTTTATTCTTTTCAAGCTGAGCTTGCCTTCTGTTTTAGTGGGGTTGATACTTCTCCATGAACCTACTTCAAGGGTTTGATTATAGGTCCGTTTCAGAATGACAAGGTGACATTATTTTCTTTCCCCATTTCGGTGTTGTTAAATTCTGAGTGTTGGCAGGGCTCAAAGATTAGTCACTGGGACAGATTTGCCATTATTTTCAAGCAGTCTGGTGACATATTGGTGTTCTGAAGCTTTCACTTTAAACAAAACTAAACCCACCTTCGTGGTTGTCTTAGCTCTTGTTTCGTGGTTGAACACTTCTGTAGCTGATGTGCAGCTCTCTGTCCTCAGGTGCTGATCAAAATCAAATCAAATGCTTATTCCTGAACTTGAACCTCTCTCAGCATTTTTCAATTTTTACCCACTTATAGATGCTAGTTATTTGTAATTTTCAAGTGCCTGTTGTTTAAAGTTGAAATTGCGGTCCCACACAAGTCAGTTAAATTTACCTCTAGTGGGGTCATGTTTTCCACATGAAAATATCAAACATTACACATTAATTTAAAGATCCTTTCCCTTGAAAGACGAGAAAACAATCCTATCAGAAGAACCCGATTTTTCTGAAACATGTCTGTACTTTGCTTTCTAAGTCAGTAGCCTCAAGCAAAAAATAAAGAGATGTAGGGCAAAAAAATATCATTTCAGGTCAGAACACAAGAAAGCTGTTGCAAATGGCCTTTAGAATTTGTTCACTAGCACAATTCAGGTAATAGAGGAGTCCCAAAGCACACACTCATATATGTCATGTCCAATACTGTTACAATATAAACCAAAAATCATGGAAATAGTAACAGCTTCTAAATAGAAGAGGGAGAGAAAAAAATTTCAAACCCTGAGCTACCTTCCTGTCTTACCTTATTTGTTTATAGTTTATAATGTGTGCTAACTGTATAAGGGGTTATCAGGATTATGATTTAGCAGTTTAAATCTGTTTAAATTTTCAGGTCTGATCGAAAGGTTTTCTGGTATTTCTGTTCAATCAATCTGTGTCTCTGTTCTGTCTGTTCAGTCATTTCAGACACAGGCAGTCTTCTCTATTGATTTTATTCCCTCTGATACTGCATTTGATATGGCAATTTTTCCTGATAGCATCTCATCTGATAACCCACTGAATGTGCCCCAGATAAAGTACTTTGCCCTGCTTCAGTTTGCATACAAACTGGATTAGAATGTTAAAGCCAGAGTTTGATTGAACTATTGGTATTCTTCATAGTCAGCTCCCAAACTTCCCTTGGAAAAGGTTGGTATGGGAAATCTGCAGCTTTACATCCAGCCTTGCTTAAGTTGTGTTATATTCAGGTATATACGATACAAATTATCTTTCTAATCTTCTTAAAAATAAACATATATACATTCAGATGTGTAGGGCATATTCCACAAAAATAGTTTTGTAATGTCAGTGATTCATACAAAGAGTCATTCTCTTGAACTTTAACTGTGAGAAATGTGCAAATACACAGTTTTGTTTCTGTCTTGTTGGAGGTATGACTGGAAAGTAATGTAAAAAAAGAACTATAAAGTAAAAAGCTTTTCATTGTATCTTCTTTTTGTATTTTTGTGTTTGGTTCATTTGTGAGGACATACATCAAAATCCCTTGCTCAGGTTTCCTTCTTCTGCTTTATATGAATTCTTATCCACAGGAGCAAGATGTTGCCAGTGACAGGAGCTTGGCAGTGTGACTGAAATTGTTACACTGGACCAAGGGAGCTTTATTTGATTTCAACAGTTGAGCAAAGTAATGTGGTGCTGAGAGGTTTATGGTCAGAAAACATGAATTCAGTCACTTGTACTTTACTGGACATCAGCATGAAGGAAGGATGGTAAAAAAAGAAATAGCAGCATTTTCTTCTCTCCCTACTCAGCGTGTCACTACTCACTGTGGAATGAATGCACTCGGGTTTTGGGCTGTGTGGCACTGTCTGGTGGATGGCTCCAAATAACAGCACTTGGATTTCCCTGAGAGAGAGGGAGCCCTAGGGAAGGAGAGGATCATGTTAAGAAAATGGACAGAGTGGCTGTTTCTCATTTATTGATCTTAACTAGATCTATCTCCATAGGTCATATCACACTTGCTCTAGATTAGATTTTTATTTTGAAATAGTTACTTAGTAACTTAGGGAAGAAGATTTTTATTTTCCAATTAAACATTAGCATTGATGTTAATGAATAATGCTACATTATTTTGAATCACCAAATTTCTTAATTTTTTCTTTTTTTTCCTTCCTTTCCATGTAATTACTCTTTGATTTAAGGTGGCTATTGATTTGTTATACACTCGTCCTTGGTGTAAATAGATAACCCTTAAACATCAGATAAGAGGACATGAGTGACACTTCCCATTATACAGCTCCTGCTGTCAGTTACCAGGAAACGTTTCCTGCATTGGAAAAGATCCTCCAATGGATTTTCTTTTGTTATAGAAACTCTTTTGTGGTATTTGTTGACAATACTAATGACAATTAGCATGCTTCTCCATATCAGTAGACAGTGAGGAGCTGTCCCCAGGGCAGCTGGCGTGTTTGTCACTCCTGGAGATGAGGGTGTGAAGTGAATCCTGGCAGGAGGCTGGACCTGGACGGAGTGCAGCTCTAGAAAGAGGTAATGGAAGGGAAATGCCCCATTATTGCAAAGTAAAATCAGATTCTTGCCACTTTGAAGTTCTTCTGGAAAGCCACAGAGGTTTGCACAGAGAAATCGCTGATGACCTAAGACAGAAGGAGCTGGTTTTCTTTCCCGTAGGACATCCTTGTCAAAAGTGCTCAGTGTTCCCTGGCATTTCCAGGGGACAATAACTCTCCCAGCAAGTTCCCCTGTTGCAGTTAGGGCTGCTGGAGGTAGGGTTTTGTTACATGTGAGTGGGAAGCTGGAGCAGGAGCTGCTGTCCAAGTCAGTGACTTACTGGCTGGTTACCTGAGACACTCAGTGCTGCTGCAATTGGCACGGAAAGACTTCTCAGTAAAAAAAGGAGAAGGGATGTGTAGCTGGCTGCTTTCAGTGAGAGCTCATTGCAAAGTTTGTCACTTTTAGTCTGACATGCTGACCTTCAGAGGAAATAGCAGAGTTCCTTCTTTTACAGAGATTCTTACTGAAAAACTTTTCCCTGGGAGGGATTTTTCATACACATTTTGCTTCTGCTTTGAGGCCTGATCTGGTTGTCACATCATGCATGGATGCTGCTGCTTTAGGTGGCTGATTGTGTCATTGGCAAGGCTTTCCATGCTCAGAAGAGATGCCCTTTAGTGTCTGTCCTTGTGAGTGCCCTGCAACAACAACACAAATGGAACACATCAGTAAAATTTAACTCCTACTGTCCATAGTCCAAGGAATGTTACCTCTGATAAAATAGTAAACCCTGGAGACAAATCCAGGATCATCTGCAAAACGTTTCTGATGCTCAGGAATCGTAACATAGTGCTGATTAATGCACGTATTTTCTAGTTTTGCAGAGCATGTCACAAGTAATTGATCTAGGATCATATTTTGCCTTTATTGCCATGCAGCTAGAAATATATACCAGCCACTTAATTAGAGCCAGCTTTTAATGAAGATAATGAAAGGAACAGCAGTAAATGGAGCAGAAGCAAGATCCAAGTATTGCTCAGTGAAAGTTACAGGATGAGGGCTTAAAAACGTCCTTTCTAGGTCCTTGATTGTGAGGCAATTCTGTGCAAGGTCTGCAAGGTCAAGGTTTCTGCCCCCTATAATGGCCTCTTCTAGTCCAGCAGAGTATTGAAGCAGCCTGGAGATGTGTGGGGCATAAGGAGAGTCTCAGTGTATCCCTTCTCTTGAATGTCTCTGGCTGAAGACTCTGAGATGGCAAAAGAATTTATCCAAGAGATTTGGTCCTGGGCACCAAACTTTTGTCCAGATAAAAATCTCGTCATACCCAAGGCAATACAGTGTGTTTATCTTAGAGACACCAAATGAAGAGAATATTAAATCAGTTAAAATAAATACATCACCTAGGAATCACTAGAGAGGATCCAAACTGCTACCAACAGACTGTTTGTGGCATCATGTATTATGGCAGAAAATCAAATGTATCAAAAATGCAAATTCAAAGCATAAGAAGCAACATTTAAATCTTTTGCAACGACTGATAGCTGAAGAGAAATATAACTGTGATTGCTACAGCAGCAAGTGTTTTGCAAGGTTATGGAGCTCCAAGAGGAGAGTAGTAAAGCTGTAATCATTTTTTTTAATCAGAGACAGATTGGCAAGACACAACTCTGAGCCCAAGGGCTCAATAAATGAAACTGCAAGGACCCACAAAGTTACTTTAATTTTGCAAGGAGTTTGGGTAAGTGGCAGCATTTTACACATGCATTCAGAAGTGAGAGGATGAATATTCAGTTTGCATTCAACCCTGAATGCTCTGATGGTGTTTGTAACTGTTCAGGCAATGACCCCTGTAATTCAAGGGCTGAAATCTGCAAGCCATCACCATTGGCTTATCTTTCCATCCTTTCTTGTTTGTTCTGTTTGGATTGTATTGTGGGGGTTTTTTTTCTTTGTTTCTTAAGGTTTCTTTAAATTGTGATTGGGCTGGGGGAGTTCCAAATAGAACAGAACACGTTGGAGGTGTATTTTTTCTTGGTAAGTGGTGCACTATCTCTGAGTGCATCCAGGGGAAGGTGCAAACTTCATTGGATCTATTAGAGACCACATTGAGTGCAAGCATTTAGAACATCATAGGGGCTCTAGTTCAGAGTTAATACAGTATATTGCTTATTCATCAATCTAGCTGCACATAGAAGAACCCCTCAGAAAATTCTGATGGACTGTGAATTCTTTAGAAAGTGACTCTGGGAAATATAGTAAGTTTTTTTTCCTGAGCTGTGCTTTTCACTGCAACAGTGACAAATTTCTAAGTCTTACAAGAAGGCACCTCCCTGATACCTTTTGACTTCTATGTAAAATTCTGTTTCATCACAGTGTGCTGATTTTTGCAAGGTTGCTGTGAATTTCTGTTCATTCATTACGATTGTAGAGACTGAATAATGACGTATTTGGGAAGTTCAAAATGCAAAGGAAGTTGCAGAGGAATCTATGGACTTCTCTAAAACCTGTGGCCTCACTTTCACTGGATTATTTGAGAAACTTAAGAATATGATGTGTGGGTGAAAGGAAAATGAAGAGGGAAGTTTTTCATAAAAAAGAACCTTCCCTTTTTGTTTCTGGGAAAACTCCTAAGGCAAGAAACATTCCTTTGTACTCAAGTTTGTAAAAAATGCACCACAGAAGTGATCGTGCTCTGGCAGAGGTATTCTGAGACTAAGGAAAATATCCCATTTTTCAACCTGATAGATTTAAATGTATTGAAACAAGGCATAAATATTTTCTTGGTTTGCAATGTATTTTCACACTGTAACACATTAAAGATTGATTCCCATTTTATTTAGAGGTCATTATGAATTCCTTTTAAAACAATGCATGGATCAGCAAATTCCCTACTTGTAGGCTACCATCTGTAATTGTTACTGGATCTATTTAATTAGATTTCCATGCAGCATCTGTAGCAGTGGAAAATGCAAATAATTAAGCTTCATGATTTCTTGTGTATTGTAAATGTCACATAACTAGTTGCTGCAGAGCAGATAATTCCTTTTGTAATTGGAATTTCTGTCATGAGTTGCTCCCTCATTTATTGCAATTAGAACTTTTAAACAATTTTATATAATTTGGTTCAGTTTGAATTACCTTTTCCTATAGCTTAACATTTTTTTGTTTTTCTGATGTATCTTACTTTTTTTTCCTTTTCAGTTACATTTTATGTTTTCCCTAAACTGAGCTCTTATTCCTGTATCAAAGGAGAAGAAGAAACAGAAACAGATCTGTTACCCAGATGTAAGCTGAGTCAGGGTCATCCCAAAGTGTTCCATGCTTGTGTTTCTTTTTTTCTTGTGTAGATTGGAGTTTCTAAATGCATGGCACTGGATAACAATCTGTTTCATTAAAAAAAAAAACCAAACAAACTCAAACAGCAACATAGGCAATATCTGGGAGGGTGGTACCTGCATTTCAGTCTCTGGTTCAAGAGTTGGTTTTACAGTTGTTGAGTTTTTCAGTGTTTATAGATGAATCCTTTAAATATTCCCATGTGACCTTCTGGGGGGTCTCACTGTATGGCAGCTGCTGCCAGAATCTGGGCACCAGTGCCTGGCAAATTTCACCTAGATTTCCATTTTGGTTTCTACCTTCAAAATTTTGGAAAATAATTGAAAATGTAAGTAAGATGTAATGTAAATGTTCTAAAGCTGAAAGGCAAACAACTCCCTTCCAGATATAATCTACACATCATTTTGAAGTCCCTTAGATGACAGTTTGATCTCCTGATTTCTGTGACTTCCTGGCTTATGGAATTTAAATTCATATCATTGAAAATAACAAGGTTAAACCACAGAAATCTGTGGAAGATGAAGACTCTGAGGTGTTTATTTATAACCAAATAAACAACCTCTGTGTTGTTTATTTGGTCAAGCACTGAAATTTGAGCTTTAGCATTTTTTTTGCAAGAGTCATCTTTTTAATAAAGCTGCTACATGAAATTTAAAAACTGGGACCAGATTTTCCTTTACACTGACACTGAGCTTCAGGTGTTGCCCCTGCCCTTAAAATGAGTCGTTGGAAGACCAGGCACTTTGATCCCATTCTTGGAGAGGACCTCAAAGCTTTCCCACTGTTCTTGAGATGTCTTCACATGTCCACAGAACTGAAAATGTACTCAACACCCTTAATGAAGTTGGAGTACTGGAAGGCATTACTCTTACACCTCGTGCTTTCTCTGCAGTCACAAAGGGTGTTTCTACTTTGGGAATCGGAAGCACAGAGGTGATGTAACTTCTGCATTTGACACTTTACTGGGTGAAGGGCAGAGCCACGAATAGAATTCAGGTCTCTGCAGTGTGATCCTGCTCTCTACTTGAGCCTGCTGTTACAGAGGCTTTGCTGACCCAGCTGCACGCAAATTTGGGGACAGACATCTTTTACTTTACTTGTATATGTTCTTCATGCAACTGCAATTAATGCATTTTTCTTTCAGTTAATGAAAGCCACTGCACTTGCATCATACTGTTATGTGACAATTCTGTCAAGCAGTGGAAGACTTGCAGTGATACTTGTGGGAAATGCTGCGTTTATTGAGTGTTTATTACAAATTCCTAACTGTAATGGAAAATTAGGAAGCATGGGGAACATGCTGAATAGGTATAAAAGAAGGAATCACACAAGTTGAGAAACACTGTAGGTAAGGAAAGCCTGCCCGGTTCTTGAGAATTGCCACTAAAGCTCTTGGAAGTCACTTCCAGGGTGTGGGGGAGACTGTGAGGGTCCAACTGATCAAAGCTGATAAAACACTTGGCAAGATACTGATTATAACATAGAAACTTGGCACTGGATTCTGCAGTTTCATGACTTGTGAGCAAAACAAAGGTGCAGTGGGATCAAAAACCCCAATGTGCTCAATAGCTTTGATTTCCAGGGCAGGCTGTTGAATAAAAAGGTTAAGACAGACAGTTTTATAAATGGCAATATCACTGGCTTGGTTCTTATTGTATAGGCCACACATTAATCTCACACCATGGGGAGCATTAGTGCAGCAGTCCCAACACGGTTCTTTTGTAACAGTTCTGTCGTTTCCAGTGATTAATGAATTTAGCATTAATCTATTATTACCACTGGGAATTGAGTGGAATCAGGCATATACAAGTTATCAGTTTCCAAAACATTTCTGAACTAGGGATTATTTGTCTTTTGAGAGATCATTTTATTCTTTCATTGTTTATTTTAAATATGTTGCATATGATTTATTGTGATTTATGGAGCTGACAAAGACTGGATTGTTTGGAATACAAGGAGTAAGTTTGTCTATCCATTGAATAGTCACTTTTGTTGGAAATAAACTATTATGTTTTGGGATGCTTCTTAAGTGTAATTTACCTTCTTTCCTCTTGTGGCATTTTTTAATGATTTACAGATTTATTTTTGTAGTATTTTTTTGTCCTTTATGTAAGCAACTCAACTTCTAACTCTCTCTTCTTCTGTTGCTCACAATTCCATACAACCCAGTATACAGAAGGAATTAAAATACTCTCAGCCTAACTCAGTTTCATTGTTTTTAAGTCAGTGTAACTTCACTGAAATAACAAGATTAATAAAATCCCAAAGCATAATACCAAAATGCTGTTCATTTGAATTAGACTTGGCTATTAGCCAAAAATCTGCTGATTAAACTGCAATAATCCTGCATTTGCAGAATGAAGTAAACCAGATTTTTTTCAGGGTCTCAAAAGACCCAGAGAGTGTGTTTTCCTGAAATTGTAATATGCTTTATTATTGTTGCATATTTCTGAATTTTCTGGAACCATATAGATTTTTTATGGTTAATATGGGTTCTCTATTAGCATAAAACATCATGAAAATTCATGTGAATATCACCTGGCAAGTAGGAAAGCCTTTGAATGCACAGAAAAAGCTGATGTTCACTGCCATGAAAAGAACATCCATAATAGTTAAGCCTATATCTCTTAATCCTAATGAATTGTTACAGAAGTTACTGAAAGGTAACTGCATGTTTTTCCAGCAGTGGCTTAAAGGAAAATATTGATCAGCATGGATGATGTAATGTAGTATATTAAGACTTTTGGCATGTTCTAAGCTTTAGGCTCCTTTGCTTATACCATGGTTTTAGCAGCATTCAGGCAAATAACAAAAATGAAGATCAATAAAAGCATTAGAAATAAATGTTATTCTCTTGGGTGAAGTAATCCATTGTGCTCCATCTGAACAAAGCCCAGGTTTGCAATACAGTTAATTTATAAGGATGATGGGATGATTGATAGAGGAGTTGTCTCAGATATCCTGTCTTTAATATTAGAAAATCAATTCTATGGATGGGCTTGCATAGAAAAGAAGCTTGTGATATGGAAATTCCCAGTAGTGCTGTACAAAACCAGCCCTGCCCTCTGACCAGCCAGTGCCATTTTACTGTGTATTCAAGAAGATGTTTGGTTTATATGCAGTTCAGCAATAGCACCTTTGCATCTAAGAAGCCAGAAGAGATCCAGTTTTTTTGGAAGTGGGGCAAACATCTCTTTAAGAAGTGGCAGCTCCTGACTCCTGTAGGGAGCAGTTGATGAGGTGATTGAGCCCAGATGTCCAAATGGCTGCAAGGCATATTCTTGGAAGTAATGGACCATGAGGGCAGTCTCAGAAATTTGTTGCACATCACAGACTCATCTGACAAATGCCTCTTGTCTATCTCTGTGTATATTGGGCATTAATAATTCACATATGTGAAGAGCTGTGTGTCTGTGCTCTGCCTGGGAGGTTGGAACCTTCCCACCTGAATGATGTGGTGATTCTATGATTCATGTCCTGATACAGATGTGTTCAACCAAAAGGATTTGGGGTGGTTTGTTGCTGTTGTTGTTGTTGTTGTTTCTGTTTGGTTGGTTTTTTCCCTCTTTTTATTGTGTTTTACAACTGCCAAAATGAGATCAGGTAGTGTTGAGAATTTTAGTGGTTCATGTACTGGCAATTTGTGACTAATGAAAACTTAGGTCGTCTCTTACAGAAGGTGGCTCTGGAAAAGCCAGACCCTTGGAGGACCCTCAGACAGAATTTCTTCTTGTTTCTGGTGAGATGGGGGAGGGAAGGGACAAGAGGCAGAGGCTTCATGAACTATTGATGGTTCCTTATAGCTGAAATTTGTTGTCGTGGCTGAGTAGCTGCATGAACAGTTGTGATGCCTGTGACTCCTGCTGAGCTGTGCTCTGTGGGAGCTGAGACATGGTGTTCTTTTTCAGTGGATGTGCCTGTCAATTTCTAAGCTTGATGCTTATGTAAAGTATGGCTTTTAAATATTAGGGTGGGTTGTTTTTTTTTTTTTTTCCCTTTGCATGATAGTAGTGCAGTTCTTTCAAGCTGATGGTTTGTCATCTTTATGTAACCATTTCAAGCTGGCTGAGGTTTTTCTTTGTAGTATTTCTTTGAGGGGAGTCAGGGGTATTCCTGGACTGAAGACTGGATTGTGTGCCCGTGGTCAGCTCTGGTGTCACTCACATGTCCAGTGTTTGCTGTGTTGGGATGCTGCAGAGGCTGTGTCAGGCTGTCAGGGCAGGCAGGTGGGGGGCTATGCTCTGATACCCTGATCAGAAGTCCTGTGGTTTTGCTGAGTTTAGCCATCAAACAGCAACATTCTCGTGGAAGAGAGCTCACATGGGCTGTTTGGGTGATTGATGGCATTGAAGGGGAGAGGAAGGCAAAACGATGCTTTCCAGCATGGTTCGTTGGGCAAAGGTAATGGTGTGAACCCTGACAGACAAGAGATACTCTCTCTGTGAGAAATCTGCCTCAGGAGCACTGAATTCCCTAAAAGGCTATAAATTAAAATTGTTCTCTAGCTTTGCTGGGTAACAGAGAAGCCTAAGATTAGATGAACTACATTGTGTTATTCTGAAATAATGTTCTATAATGCTTTGTTCTGTTTAGTGGGAAATGCACCTGTTTAAGAAGATAACAGTGACTTCAAACCCTGATCACAGGCTCCTTGAAGGAGTACAGGTTCAGTTATGTGTGCTTGCAGTAAAATAAATGGCCCCGTTGAGGATATTTCTCTCAAATCTTTGAATTAGGAGTATGAGAATTACTAAATGTTTTTGCAAACCAGGAAAATGGAACAGCTGTAACATTTCAGATAGAACAGAGAGACCAGAAAAGGGCAGAGGAATAAGTTGCTACATTACCATGTGTGTGTACAGAGACATGAGAGCCTCATCTGCTTTCAGATTTGAATCAGTGCAGGAATTGAACCTGCTCAGCATCCACTCAACAGCAGTGATCTATACTGCTTCTCTGACACTGTTTCAGAATATCTGCTGGGGTAAAAGACCTTAAAAATAAAAAAATAAATATTTTAATTGAAATGAGGAAATACCTGAATTCCTTGGAATTCTGGACTTTCAGTTGTTCTGTCTCTCAGATTGCAGTGCACTGCTTTTTGTTCAGAACACCTTATTATAGCACTTAAAATAGCAAATAAATTTAACTAGCTTATTTTAATATTACTCAAATCATTAGATGACTCGGTTTGATTTCTATAGTGCAAGCTAAAGGGTTGTTCTCCTGTGCCCATAGATGCATTTCTAGTCATGCTGTTTGATGTACAACACAGCTGCTACTGTGTAACTGAGTTTTCTATATAAGTGAAATCAGTTTCTCCCACGCATAGCCTGATTAATCAGCCTGCACACAAAACTGAAACCAGGCTGCAACTAAAATGTGCCATCCTAACCCATAACTGGACTGAAGAATATCCTAGTTTTTATCTAAGGACTGGAGTAGCAACTGCAGGTTTTAAGTGTGACTTGTGCTGTGTTAAAGCCATCCATCACATCAGTATAGATACAAATTTTATTCCACACTCTTGGCTGTTTTGGACCTCTTGTGGGGGTGGTTTCTCAAAGGCAAACATGCAGGTATTTCAGTCATGACACTGAGCAGCTCACAGAGGAGGTGTGGCTCCATCAAGAAGGTGCAAGTCAGGGATTTAGAAAACTTGTTTTCATTTTACATCCCTTACATCCCTGTATGCCCAAAGCCACTGAATTACAGTATATCCCAGCTTCCTGGCCAAACACCCTTGGAGTAGGAACTTGCCTGCAAGGGTGTACAGACCATATAGTGGCATTTGTGCAGCTTGCAATGGTCACCATGCTGTGGTCCCATAAGTACCTTAGATAGACTTAGGACATTCTCAGTACTTAGAGTACTTTAGGAAATGGTTTCCTCAGGCCGTGATTGACTCTAATTCTCTGGAGAACTCAGTTTTTCCATAAGCCAAAATATCAGGTGTGAAAAGTGCTAGGACTTTTCCCTGACCTTTCCTTTCCATACTTGCTTCTCATTATTCCAGTGTTCCCTGTTTATCATTCCATAGTTAGCTGAAACAATTGTGGTTCCAGCAGGAACACCTGCAGTGATTAACTGAAGAGCCATATGTTGGCTCAGCAGGGCAAAGTCACCTATAAACTATTTAATTTTTTTTTCCTTTTTTTTTTTTTGATGGGGAGGACAGATCTTATTTTCAGGCAGCAACTTGTCTGGAAGGGTGGTGAAAATCCCTCTCCAAGGGAACTGGCAGCAGTGTCCATACTGCTAGGCAAGCAGTGCAATCATGTTTCAGTCTTGCTATTTCATTACAGAATTCTGCCAGGCTGGTGATCTTTCAGGCTTTAATAGAGCAAAATATACACTTTAAATGTGATTCATCTGATCTAACCTGAGCAGGCTGCACTATAGTTGTACTTCAGCCAACTGGTTACACTTGTTTTGCAGCCACTGGAGTGAAACGGACAATTAATTTCGGATGTGGTTCATCTGACCTAATTTAGATAGCTGTGTTAGCATGAGATGAATGGGGCCTGATTCAGCTTATTCTGGCTAAAGGAAACCCAGACACCAGCTCAGAGGGATCCTGCTTTTCAGGTCAATATTCACACATCTTCTGATACAGAATCTTTCTATACTTTAAGCTCAATCAACACATATTCCTGAACAGAACAAGAATTTTCTTATGAAAATGGCACTAACTCTTACCAAGTTAGTATCTTTGGGCTGCAGAGTTTTTAACTTTCCTATAGGTATTATAGAATATAAATAAATGAGTGCAGCTGGGGTACTCAAGGCAATTGACAGCATGGAAAAGACTGGTGCCAGGTTATAATTCTAATAAATCTTGTATTTAATATGCTGTAGTGATCTTCTCTCTGAAACATAAATAATTTACTGATTTTGCAAAAGGTGACAAGGAAATGTACAACTCCAGTGGGAAAAATGAAAGAATGTGGCCTTCCCTTTACGGTAATAGGATATTCTTAACAAGTAGGCCACTGAAAGAAGGAAATATATTGGGAAGGGAATAGAAATAAAACATTTTCTCCTCTGTTATGCCCTGGTGACCCATGGGTTTTCTGATACAGATATACACGGGAACTTGGCATGTAAAAATGGACTTAATTTTCCACTCTAGAGCACAGAGGGAAATGACATTCTATCAGGTGTGGGGTTCACCTGTTGATGATCTGCTGTGAGCACTGCCAGCTGATAACCTTATCTGCAGCTCTAAGGGGCTGCATTCACTCTTTCCATGGCAAGGCTGAAGCACAGGAGCAAGAATCTGAGAGTGCCCAAGAACTGCAAAGCTGAAGACACTGCAGGTGTGGAGAAGGCAATGGTAATGTGAAATTCTTCAGTGAAACTCAAAGTCCAGAGCTGAAATGGCAGGGCCAGAGGACAGTGCTGCTCTAAGGAGAACATGGACAGGGAGGGCGGGACACAGCCTTGCCCTCAATGGGAAGATTTTCCAGTGGGGATCTGAATATGTGTAGCCCTGGTTTTGTGCCTGAGATGTTTTGGTTTTCTGGAATTCTTTTCCCAAGGAATTTTCTGTAAACAAGAGAAGTGTTTTTGTAACTGTACTATATTTTCATTCCTTTCCCTAAGAGGGACTTCTTGATGTCCCTCTGGTCTGACCAATGTGATTGAAGAGGCTTGTCTTTGTTTCACCAGTCAAATTGCTCTGTGTAAAATAGTATTAAAAAAACACATCCCAAAAATAGAAGAGTCATTTTCAGCCTTCTGAAGTTCAGAGTCTGTGTTGTTGTAGTGTAAAACAGCCTCAAATATGAAACTTCAGGACTGCACCTTTTTCACTGCCAGTTCTCCCCTGTTTTGCTAATTTGAAGATGTTGTCCATGGTCAAGCTCCTTCCTGGACACATCAGGTTTTGCTCAGATAATGCTGCATTTCATTCTGAAAGCAAAGCAGCTCTAAAATTAAAGACTGTGCCTGCTGGCTTTTCCTCATTTATATGGTAATGCCATTTGGGGAAAAAATAATCTTTAGTATTTTTATGGATTTTTGCAGAACTAAAAGAATAGATTAGAAATGAGAAGCTGGGTTGGAAAAATATACTTTAAAAAGCAAAGGATGGTGAAAAGTAGAATTCATTAATTTTATAATCTTTCTGTTCAGATGCTTTGTAAACATGAAGTTTTATGGTTATGTTCCATATTTCTGCACCATCTGGAGAGTAAAACTTTCAGAACAAAAGTCTTTTTCTTATTTTCATCAGTGTGTCAGAAGTTTGCTTTAAATGCTTCATGAAGAGCAGTTTTCTGACATAATGAATTTGAAAGTAAGTTTTGATAGAGTGTCCCATTTGTCTAATAAGTACAGCTCCATAATGCACTATATGCAATTGCTGCTGAGAATTTCAGAAATTGGTGTTCTAGTGTGCAGGATGGCATTTAAAAAGTAGCTAACTTCTACTTGGGACATTACATGCTTTTTAATAAATTATTTCACTATTTCAAATTCCACCTGAAAAAACCCTACATTTTAGCAGTAATAGCTTAGAATATTTTAAACTATAATCCTTGTTCTAGTGTATTCCACTCTCAGTTTTTCTGAATGTCTGGTTATATGTTTGTATTAAATATATATATATTAAATGCAAAAATAATCTGCTAGTGTTCTAATGCAAATTGGTTTGAACAATTAATCAGAAACAGCCATTCAGAAGTTGTTCTTCTGGAGGAGGCCAGCCAAGAATTAGCACAGTGCAGTGTGCTGGAATGAAAACACTCAACTGAACACCTTCCACCACACAACCAAGGACACTTAGAGTTTCCAAAGTTAAATCTAACCAAATCAGTGGGTGTACGGGTCAGCTGGTTTGTCTTTGAGGCTTGTTCAATGCCTCAGAATTAGCATAACTGTCTAAAAGTATTTTTAGAGGTAAGTTAGTTGCATAGAGTCAGCTTGAGTGCCTGAAGACTGGCTATGTATGTCATGGCACCAGAGGCTTACAGAAGGGGTCCTGCCTTTCAGGTCAATATTTTCCTTTTAATGTCCTAGTCCTAGAGTTACTTAGTTACATTTGACTTTCATTTTTTATGTGTTTCAAGACTGTATAGAAAAAGTTAGGAAGCCACAAGTTGGAAGCTGCCAGGCTTGCACATTTATTTTTCTTAATCCCATAATCTGTAATTTTTCAAATTTTTTGTGATTCTTTGCAAATCACTTTTTTATTTGGTAGCAGCTACTCTCTTATTCTCTGAATATTTGGAGTTATTAATGCTTAAAGTACTTTTTGCTGGCACACACAATATTTTTCATGAGATGGTGGGACTGATTTATCTGTTTTATTGCATATAGCATAAGGGGGCAAAGCAATTAAAGATTTGGAGGCCTTTTGCAAAAGTCTTGGTAGATGCTCCTTGTACTGACAATCAGAGCATGTTTGGGGCAAGACTGCTTTAAAAAAGTTTGTTATACTCTCCTTAATATCAAATGCCAAGAGAGCCAGGTGGGGAGTAATGTCATATTGCAGGTAAAATTTTAAACCCAGAGCCCAGAAACCGAAAGGGAGTGTTGCAAATCACATAATCTGAAAAAACAGTTTCAATAGGACCATTAACAGACTGAGGCTGCTATACCAGGTGGGAAGAGAATTCCCTGGAGACAAAGGACATTTTTTTGGATGTCTAGGAGTTTTCTACTTACCTCACAATACATGTTTCCAAATTCTGTTATTCTGACTGGAAAACCTCATTCTAAATGGACAGAATGACTTGGAGGAAAATTTGAGGAGGAGGCTTCCCTACTTAGGGAACCATCTGGTTCACAGTTGGAAGCTTCCTGCTCTACTCCCTTTTGTCTTTAGCTGCAAGGACTGTTCTATATGTGTCCCAACACTGTACATCTGATGGCTACTGTAAACCAAACAGAATATAGATGTGTCAAACTTCTCTCAGAATTTTGATTTTTTGATCAAAATATTTATTTTTAAAGCAGTTTGAGAGTATGTTAGATGGCATTAATTTAATGATTCTGCATTTTGGATTATTTTTTAACTGCATCATACCACAGAGAGGTATTCCTGTAGATTTTCTCCTCTCTACATTCAAGAGATTTGCTTCAACAGACTCTTTAAGTCACAAAAGTAGCATCCTTACCCCTGTGAGCAGTCTTACTAAATCTGGCAGTTGATTACTTACTGCTGAATGTAACAGATAAAAAAACCCCAGAAAGTACTTGTAAAAAAAACATTCCAATTGCTTCTGTGCAGCTCTTCAACATCTTAAATAGAGCCTTTGAATGTCTCCAAAAGCTGTGTGTGATTTTCTATTTTCTTGCCTGCTGCAATTGTATGAATTTAAAAATTTTTAGAAGTGCTGTGTGTAATGACAAGTGAGTTATAACCAGTGAGTGAGGGGAATCCACCATGACCTAGCCTTTTTTTCCAGCATCACAGATGCAAACCTTTGTTTGTGTGGTCAACAAATAGAGCTGTTTGGCTCTCTCATGCTCTCTTGCTCTCTCTGTTTAAATAAAATTGGATTGTGGGCAAGAGAATCAATAGTTTAAATATTTTATTTAAAAGCAATGTGGAGATCAAAAAGCAGCTTTGTAAGAGGTCAGACACGTTGAGAGTTCTGTGCTGGGTGCTCAGTCACTCCCAGAGAGAGCTGTGCTGGTGTTCCTGGAGCACCCAGGTCCAGCAGGACAAGAACGACGTCTGAAAAGAGACAGAACAAGCTTTAGAAACCTTACAGTTCTGAGGATGGAATCAAAATCTTCCAAGGCAGAAACCCCAGACTTACTGGGGAGGTGAACAGAAGGAGTAAGTTAGTCACCAGATGTGGATATGATGAAAATGAGAAGGGAGTGGAGTGTTCGCTGGCAGCTGATAGCCCTGATTTGAAGACTTTTAGAAGACTTCTTTCTTGTGTTCTATTTTTGTTGCACCATCTGAACAGCTGTAAGTGATGGCTTTCTGTTTTGAGTTACAAAATCATCAATCCTAGTTCACAGTTAGGGGTATAGACACCTGATACCCTCTGGATTTGTTGAAGTATTGTTCAGAAGAGTTGACTGAACCTGTGACTGACTCCACTTCCTTCATGAACAGTCATTGCCCTTACGTTTTCCATAATGATTTCTCTATGGATCACTTGCTGCAGTTGCACTAGACTTTAGTAATTTCAATCTAGAAAAAGCAGAATCATTGTAAATACTTCTCAGAGTCAGTTTACTGAGTAAAAGTGAATTTCTTAGTTCAGTTTCTGAATGTGAAGATGGGAAATCCATTTCAGTGAACCCAAAACTTGGTAGGGGGCATTGTTTTATTTTTTAGAAAATCCATACACACCATGAATTCAAAACCCTTCATACTGACAGAACACTATTTCACTTTTTTCTGTGGAAAGCTGCTTTGCTTTGGTTGTGGTTTTTTTCGTGTGATGGTTTGTTTGTTTGTTTGCTTTGTTTTTTCTGGGTTTTTTGGTAGTGTTGGTTGGTTGGTTTTTTGTTTGTTTTTGTCTTGCCTTTTATCTAAACTTTTCCACTTGTACCGATGAGTCTTGTGGAGTTTGTAGTGGTTGCTCCAAGAGCACAAACATTATTTAACAGTGTCCAGCAGGGATCATGGTCCAGCTGATGAACACAGTGCTTATCTCTGCTGTGGGTTATGTTCTGAGAAGTTTTACAGCTTGTCAGAAGGAGAGAGAGAATTAATGCCAGGGATGCATATTTTCCACTGAACTCCCTAAATGTGCTGACCATGAGGATGCTCATCTTGTGTAGCTTCAGCTTGGCACCACAGGAACCCCTTAGAATGACCCTTAGAATGGAGCCTTCATGTTCTCTAGTGGCTGAAATTTAACCAGCTGTTCAGGCAATTCAGTCATGTTCAGCCAGGCTGGTAAATGGTAAGCCTGGAAGACTGGCTATGAAATCAAATAATAAGAAATCTCAGATTATTACAGTTTAATCTTTTTTCTTTCCTCTATTCATTGCTTCTGGCCTACATTTGGCTGGTAGGATATGAGAAAATATCAAATTTTTTGTATTTATCCCTGTATGCTGATCATATTAGTATCACAATAAGTGCTAAAGGGGGTTTTGGGTTATGCTTTTTTTTTTAAATTATCTTCTGCCTGGAACTACTGTAATATTGTCTAAGAGCACAAAGGTTGGATGAAAATTTTCATGAATTTGTGGTTTGGTTAAAATGGGATGAAATAGGACTGTTTTGTCTGATGTTAAAGTTGTGTGAAGCAAAAAATGCATTTTAAAATAACTTGCAAAAATAAGAAAACACAAGAAATATGTAATAAATTCAGTACATAACATTCCTGGTAGCTTGACTGTTGACTGAAGATGAATGATCTCTATCAAAGCAATTTGTTAGAATGGTTCCTGGAAAAACGAAATTAGATCATTTATGACCAAATAAACATCTTTGATAACAGATGAACAGTATTAACATAGAATTATAGACTAATATAATTAACTGTATTTTTTGCTGTGTTTGTAAGTGACCAGTAGCCATTTGTAAGTCAGATCTGTTTGGGTTTTTCCTGCAATTAATCTGTTAAGTGCAGAATTTAGCTGATGCAGTAAAATGGACAAGCTGTTCAGTCTCACTGTGTGTATTTCAATGGGGCTAGAGGCAATTCAGAGATCTGTTCTCAACTAATTTCCAGAATTCAGTGGCAGCTCTTGAAAAGTGACTTAGCAGTCCAGTCTCATTCCTCCAGATCATCATTACAGTCCCTCTTAAATCTTCCTCTGATGGAACTGAGACTAGAAGCTGCAGCTGAAAAATTAAGAAGTCGTTGTAAAAATACCTAGGGGGGTGTATATAGATAAAGTAGCTTTTAAAAAGTAAAATCTTGTTAGAGCCCATCAAGAAAGCTGAAATAATTTGCATGTTTTTCCAGTAGAATGTGTCACATAACTTCTAAGCAGTATTTCTAAACGTGTATTTATGTTTACTTGCAATTAAACTTGAAATGTTGACGTAGCTGCAGCCTGTGCTATATGCAAACCATAAAACAACCTTGGTGTGTGTTGTTCAAGGGGGAATTTAGAAAACTGCTGGTTGAGTATCAGCATATTGCTGCGAGCTCCATGGGATATGGATTGCTCCCATAACAGGGCAGAACAGTAAATCTGAGGATGCTTCAGAAATACAGAGAGGACAGCAGCCTCTGGTCATCAGAAGTTACCATGCCCAGAGTCAGTGTTTCTAGTCTAATACTTCTAAGGGCCTTTCAGATTCCCCTCTCTTGCAGTACTTGAAGATTTTCTTTGCCATACACCTTTTCACCCAGGAAATTGCCACATGAGCACTGAAACTGATTTCTTCTTTGTGTGCACATATACAAATGGACCAGTGAAGGAAAGCTCCGTGTCTTATCCATATCTGTATCTATCTATATCCATATCTGTACCTAGATGTTTTATGGCAATGTGCCATTTCAAGGTATTTCAGTGTTAAACCTACAACTTCAGCTCCCAGTGAAGTTAAGGGTTTTCCCACCTGAATTTCTTACCTTCTGTTGAGATGTACCTTTGATCTGTGGTTTCATTGAGGTTCAGGAAGGAAAGATCTCCCTGAGTCAGCAGTTACAATTTTTCCCTAATGAGGGCAGAATGTCATTTACCCTTTTATACTTGGAAAACACTTTGTTTCCCTGACCCTTGACTTCATGTTGGCTTTCCTGGAGGAGCTGAGCCATGCCTCATTCTCTGTTATTCACAGCACTGAGATCTTCTTATTTCCTTTTGACATAAACAAAAGTAAATTCAATTTGTGCATAAGTATCAGGCCTTGGTTATGGCAAAGTCTTCCTGGATATATGTGGGAGTTTGGAGGCACAAGTGACTCTGCCATATGATGGATAATATGATTTTTAGCAGTAATGATTAATGCCTCTTGAAAGTGATTTAACATGACTTGGAAGTTTGTATAAGTATCAAAGTTGTATGCAAATTATGAAAGAACAAATAAAATGATACTCAACTTTAAGTGAGTAAGATGATAGTATTTGTTTTGGCTCATTCAAGTACTGTTGAAAATCTCCAAATAGTTTTTGAAAACATGCTCATTTGCTGAATCCTCTGAGGGAGCAAAACTGAAAGAAACCAAGCCATTTGAAATGTGTCAGGCATAAATGACTGATATCTCTGTCTGCCAGAATTATTTGGCTTCATTTGACTTTCTGAAATGGGGCTTCTGCAGCAGTGTCTTACATAAGAGATGATTAATAGAATGAGGAAAATAAGGAGCTGAAAAAAATCAAAAATAATTTCCTTCCCTTGTGTCATTACAGGGTTAAAAAATTCTGAGACATCCTACAATGGTTAGAAACCATTTCAAAGAAAGCTTTTTGCCCTGCAAACAGCTTCATAAAAAGTAAGCATAAAAAGACATTGCCATTTTAGCAGCATCTTTTGAACAGTAAGTCTCTCTTCTTGTACATTAAAACCTCAGAATCACTTTCTCTTATAGTCTGGGAATTCTCTGTCTTTGAGGTAAGGATGAATCTATGCTTTTTTGATCTATTTCATGTTTAAGGATATTAACATATATTCAGGATAATGAAAGCCATTTCAAGTGCACAGAGCATCTTTGTTGTCATGAAAGGCTGATGTTAGCTTCCTGCTGAGGTCTGCAAAACCAGAGCTCTTGAATTTAACAGAGCTCAGAGATGTGCTTCTGGCCTTACATGAAGTTAAGAAGTTTGTTCCTTGCCATGTTGGGCTGCAGCAGTTTTTGGTATTTTTTGGGTTTTGGAGGGATGGGGTTTACTTAAACATAATGCTTATATATTTTCTTTTGCTACACAGGGACTCAAAACATGATTTTGTAATATAAATTGTAAAGTTCTGAGGTCAAGGTCCTGTGCCACCTACATATTTGTTTATTTATTTATTTCTTTTCAACTGCTGGAGTTTGCATTTTTCTTTCTCCCTATCCTGTTAGAATTTCATAAAGAGTTTTGTGTTTAAATCTCTCTTTAATACTCTTTTAATAAGAATATGACTTTGATTACAGTCTGCTGAAAAAAACCATGACATAATATAGCTATGAAATCCCTTTTTTGAGCTCTGGTAAGTGATATACCTGGAAATCTTCTCATTATAGGATAAGGACCTCTTGTTTCAGTAAAGTTTCAATAGAATTTCCACCTTTTTCTGATCTCTCCAACCATTAAATCTTCTTTTAATTGAATTTTAGAACCAAGTGGAATATACTCTTTCTTTGTGGAAAGACTAAAACTTTTTTCTTAATCAAGTCATGTCTGACTGTGAACGCAAAGACTTCTTCCAAGTGTTCTGGCACACCAAAACATTCACATTTTCTTAAGGACAGCAGATGTCATCTCTGAGAAACGGCGTTTTATAAAAAATGTTACTTTCAATCAAAGTGTGTTTTTATAGAAAGTTTTCAACCAATCTAACAATGCATCACCTCAAGCATGTCACTGACTGCAGTTTGGATTTGAGGGGAAAGAGCTTACCCAAACTTCGAGGCAGCTTATTATATTCTTTCCATGTTTCCTGAGGACTGAGTACATTTGACAACTGTTTATCCTTATTAATTTAATCAAAAATTCTTTCCTAGGAAATTACCAGGGTGAAAACACTGACAAAGGCAACTAAGGCAAAAGTCTATTAGCTTTGTTTCTTCAGGGAAACATTTCATAGACAGAAATTATGCTCTCAAGAGTGAGGAAAAATCATTACAAGAGGAATTTCATTATTACTGAAAAGAATATAACGGGTGTGTGTATGATGGAGAAGGATGGGATCACTCATTTGAAGCCTCTCAATGCACCAATGACTTTTACCATTTCAGCAAAATGCCAAAAAAGATGCATAATCTAAACCCTGGTGTCTTTATTACTGCAGCATATTATCCTGGCATATTCTGTACTAAGTGCCATTGAGCAGAGCCAACATTTTGGAGCAGAATTCTTCTTTCTCAGTTTTTTTTGTTTTCATATTTTCTTACCTCTTGGTTCATTCTTCCTCACCCTGATCTTGCTTTGAAGTTGTCATTCTCAGCACTCATCTTTTGCTTTCCTGTTTCTTTTATAGCCTTGATAGCATTAGTTGAGCAATGCTCATTGCCATTTAAGCAACATGGGGAAAACTTTAGGACTTGCATCCAATTATCAAATTGTCTTAAAAGTGGAAAATCAGCACCATTCAGGCCTTGTTCCATTACTCTTAGGGTGTTTGCCTTGATGTTACAGGTAAAAATAAAATGATTTATGAAGACAAATCAGGTGTGCATCAATCTCATAGTTTGCAAAAAGAGCTACATATCACATTATGTAAGTCAAAGAAGTGTGAGAATGTTAATAACTCTGTCAATCAATTTAATGTTTCATTTTAAGCCATGTTTTACCTCTAATCTTAAAGCAGAGTAGTAATCCCCAGTTTTAAAATACTATTGCTCACCAATCCATTCTAAAGTGCCTTTCACTGTATTATTCCTATTTTTTAAATCAGGAGAAACTGAAGCAAAAGTAAAATTAACTGTCTGAGCCCTATTCAGCTTCCTCCCTGATGCCATTAGACTTTGCTTGTGATTATAGCTCTTCGTTTAAAAGTGTCTTTATTAAGCCAGTCATCTTCTCTTGGACTCACACCACAGTCATGGTCATGTCTCATTCTGTCCTTCCTGACTGCAGAGATGTGGGATAAGTGGCTTTTTCTTCACTACCACAAATGAGCCACAGGGCTCATGAATATATGCAGGGAGCCTTATTCTGCTCTGAAAGCAACTTCAGCCTGAAATAATTCCAGAAGCCTTTCTGGACTTGCCCTTGAATTGTGCAGGATTCTGTGAAGAAAGCTGGTGTTGTGAAGGAGATGAATAAACCTCTGTGGGAGCAAAGAAGACATTGACACCTTACAGGAGTGTGCAGTGATGCTGATGGCAGCTGTGACATGTGCCAGCTCTACAGGGTTTGGCACCAAAGAAAGGACATTTTTAAGGTGGAGGTAAATTATACCTCTTAGGAAGAGCTGAGCCTGTGATGGACTCTTACAGGGAGTAATAGCTGGGTTAAGTATCTCAAATTTAATATCCCGATCACCACCCTACAGTTTCAGCCCCCAAAGAGATGCAAGTTCATCCTGTGTCTGGTACTGTCCTCATGCATCTGTGATGGTTTGTGCCCAGTCCAGCTCAGGTGTGTGTGACTGGCACAGGGAACACAAGGAGGTGAAATATGTTGCATAAACACACAATTTGATTTCTCTCAGTACACTGTACACTGTAAAGCCATGAAGATTTCCATGGAGAGATCTGGGGCACTGTAGTCAGCCTATCATGACAATTTGGGGTGTAATTTCTTTTTTTAATTAGCCTCTTGTCAAAGGTAGTGCCTTAGACATCCCCTGTCTGTCTTGCCAAGCTCTCATACAAGTCCTTTAGTTTTGTCTCCATTGTGGGAGAGGGTTTTTGCACTGTGGGATGTGATTAGTGAAAGCACTTCTGCTCCTGGGTGGCATTTAATGGGAAAAGGAGCAGCAGGTGCCCCATGCTGCTCAAACCAAGGTCTTTACACATCTCACTGACGTCCACACCTTGGTTTCCTCAGACTTGTGTACAGCCTCCAGGCAAAAATAGCCTGTCTCTGTGGTCCTGTGTGCTCTGAAAGGTTATGTCTGGAATGGTTATTATTTATTTCTGTTTTCTTTCCAGCTTTTAACACCGTGGTGTTTCTGCATGTCTTGACTCCCAAAGTGTAACTGTTGATTATGTGCTCAAGTAAATGTACCCAAGTTGCCAAGCATTCATTTCATAATTAATACTCAAGTGCTCAATGAATGCTTATAAAAAAAATCTAAGTCCACAACTGTGGATCAGATCTTTTCCTGATGTAAACTGATGTCACTCCGAAAACGTATAATTCAGAATATTTCTGCTGGGAGTCAACATGGGGTGAACTTAATAGCTAGAGGTTGGGAGACACAATTACATGGAACCACTAGACACTTTTGTAGAGGCACTTTTAAAACACTCTCCAGTTGAATTTGAAGGATGTTTGTGGCAAATCTTTTGAAAGGGTCATTGACTGTACAAGGATGAAAGTTGTGGGCAATCAAGTTCTATAATTTGTTTCTGCCTATTGAAGAAAAAGGGCAAATGTTTCTGCAGAAGTTTTTGACTTCTCATCGTTTTGATTTTTATTTAACATACAAACTTTAAAGGAATTATTTTATTTTGGAGCAAACAGACATAAAAACATGAGAGAAGACTATTTGGTCTGTTCGTGAAGTACACGTTCACTGTTTAGCACCTGAACTTCAGTGTTCATCATAAACTGATGATTTTATTTTACTGTATTTGATGGAATATTTGTAAATTTAGAGTAGATATTCATAGGTGATGAGAAAGAGCATGTTCTCTCAGATTATTTGGCTGAAGATGGGGTTAAAAAACAAGTCTGGGGTGAAGGGGGAGCGAATAACTTGCTTAGCAAGTTGTTGTCAAGCTGTGACCTACACAGCTGTTTGTTTGAGAACTTTTGCCCATACTCTAATTTCAGAGATGATAAATGTGAAGCAATTAGCACTGATTCATGCTTGTAAGTGCTACTTGAGAGTTCAGCTGAGGAACTGTGCCTTTGTATGATTTTGTGTAAGTGGTGCTTCAGCATATTTAATAAGGTCAGTTATAATACATGTTTGAAAACTGCATAAATGCAATCAGGAAAACATTTCTGATTGCATGAATAATAGTTGTTGCATATGCTTAAAATGCAGTAAATTATGATGGGATATAAATTGAGCTCTAGAGACATTTTTACATTAATAAACTTAAAATCTCATGTATTTTGACTAAGTGTTCTGATTAAACAGGCATTTGAATAGAGTGAGGAGGGAATACCTCATTGGTGAAGAAAAGGCAGTTGCAGATGTCACAGAACAAATTTCTAACCTGAGCTGATGACACAGACTAGGATGGATGGGTTTTGCGCAGCTAAAATGTAGGTTGTGCTTAGATAAACTATTTTATGAAGAGGTTTTAAATCAAAGTACAATAGGGGTGGCAAGACCTTAAAGTTATTTGGCTGACCCTTTTGCTCCAGTACCTGTGCTTTTCCCAGCAAATATTTACTGAGTCTGTTAAAACACTGAATATTCCTACTGTCTGTTGTTCCACAGCTTGCACATGAGCTTTGTTCTTCTTGACTTAAATGAGATTTTCTAGTCTCTAGTCAGAGTATTTCTGCTGGAATTTGATGTGATTGTTTCTTGTCCTATTTACAAGAATATAAAGAATAGATACTTCCCTCTGCATTAATCTTTTGGGGGCTCTTTCTTATTGTACCTGCTGACTGCATGTGTTGCAGGTTGAGAGGGCACAGTATCCAATTTTCTCCCTTTCCAAAGTCGCTGTGAGTTTCTCTCGCTGCTGTTCCTTTAGTGGCTGTTTCCATGATACTGTCATATTCCCCAGCTTTCGCTCCTGGGGAAATTTCAAAGGGCCATTGAAGAATTCAGTGTCCATGAACAATTTAGTGTTTCTGGTTCAGTTAAATTTCCTTCCACTTCAAACTGCCTGTTAATTGTGTTCCCCATATCCTTTTGATGTGCAGAATGAATGGAAAATTTATGTAAAAACTGTTTCTAGGTGTTCTGCTGCATTTAAAGAATTGAAAGAAAAGACAGTACTGGAGTTATACTGGAGTTACTTGAATCTCAATGAGTTTTGGGGAAAAAAGTCTATAGGACTTGAAGAACCAGCATGTTGGGGAGAAGAATGTAGAGATGAGGATGAATGTGGTTTCAGAGACGGATGAGAGTTTAAGGAACTCTGGAGAGCAATTGGCTTTGTGCTTAGCCTCTAAAGAGAGGAAAATTGCATTGACTGAGACTGAAACTCTCTTGGGTTTCTCATTCAATTCCACCCTTGTACTCCCTGGGCCAATAAACAGATAAAGAAGAACTAATAAAAGAAAGAATCAGGTTAAAGAGAGAATCTGTAGCTGCTAGTGCAGCTGCAGTTAAATCCTTTCCTTGCATCACAGATTGCTCCCAAATAAAATCATTCACTCTAAGGCTATTGAAAAGACAAAAGCTTCTGCTTTTTAATCGTTGTCTGCTGAAGGCATTGACCTTTGGCTGTGCTCAGGCAGGAGGACTGTGAAGAAAAATGCAGACTGGAAGTAAGTCTGCCTTCATTTTGAGGTGTGTTCCCTTCCTCAGTGCAGGAAGGAGCAGCCAGCAGGTTTCTCAGAGCCACTCTGGTGACTCCAGGTCTCTTTACAACCACCACAGGTTACAGGTGGTGTTGGCAGTTCTTTAGGTGCTGCTTCTCTTCCTAAAGGCCTCCTCTGCCCTCTGTTAGCAGGAGTGTACCTTCCCTGCCTGCTCTGTAAAACAGGAGGATATCTGAGTTAATTTCTGGTTGTTTGCATTTACCCGATTATGATTGTGACCCACTTTCTGCCCTTTCCTGAGTTAAAAATATACATTATCTTTAAAAAAAACCAAAAAAACCCAAACCCACAAAAAAATCCCTTATTTCAAACTGGCAGTTGTACACATAAATCTAAGGGCAAATAAAGCTTTGTACTTTGCTATTTCTTTTTATTCTTACATTAAATTGCATGACTACAAACCTTTGCTTAGCTCACTGTATTTTCCCATGCTGTGGTATGATGGCAAAGCAAAATGTAACAGAAGACAGTAAATTAAAATGGAAGCCTTTAAGTTGGAAGGAGTTTTGACTCAGGCTTCTAAATGTTGCAGTGTGTGTTTCATACACCAGTTCCCAGGGGTGCGTGCAGCACACTTCATTCTGTGGACAGCTTAAATGTTATGAGGTCTGGCAGTTCTTTATTTCACTGCTGATTAGATGACCTATGAGCAGTGTAGCATGTCACCCTTGCATTGGAGAAGAATTGGCACTGCCTGTGGAGTTGGATTCAATTGTTGGGATGTATGAACGTCTGCTTCCAAATGCTTGACAGAGATTAATAAAGTGCAGAGTTTCTTAAAGAGAATCAATGGCAAGATGGCAGATGCTATTTTCTTTGTCTTTTTTTTCTTGGGGGTAGCGTGGGGGGAAGTTGCTTTTTCAAAGTAACAAGCACCATAAAGGCTTGGGGACAGCTGACGTGGGATCCTGAGAATCTACTGTTATATATAAGTTGCACTTGCTAAACAGTAGGAAGGTGTTTAGTTTGGGTTTTTTTTTAATTTCCTGTTAGCATTTCAATGCAAGTTTGGGTGTGATGTTTTTGGGAAGGCTTGTTCTTGTGCAAATGTCTCCTCAGACTGAAAACCCTACGAGGAAGAAATGAGGGACCCAACACCTTCAACAAAATAGTCCTCAAAGCCCCTCTGAAAACCCAACTCACTTTTCAAACTGTGTTCCAGCTGTTCTAAATTTTTAAACCTACAAGACAGTCATGCTATTCCGTGCTCTTACAGAATAAAAAGAAAATCCCACCACTACCAAAAATAGAAGCTATTGATATGTCAAAAAGTGTTAATGTAAACCACCTACATGTACTTCATTAGGTCTGTTTTAATTCTTCTCACTTTCCCCTACTCCCCCACTATTTTCCAAGAGTTACAGGGTATGTGTCTATTCCTTTGCAGCTCAAGTCATGGTGTGGCTGAGAAAAGGAGGAAGGACAGCACATCTTTCTAAAATGGACCTAGTGGGCTAGTTTCCTATAGAGTTATGTGCTCACCTAATATTGAAAGTGTTCATTTTAAACACCATTTCCCCAACAAGTATTTCTTATATATATCTTACTGAAGACACCTGAGCGAGTTAAGTTTCTGTAACCTTCCTTTGAGACCAACTGGCTTGTGAGATTATTTTTTCTGACTACAGTTCTAGAATCAATACCTGAAAAAGCAGTCCTGTATTTTCCTGTTCTGTGGACTTTGAGGTCATTTTGTTCTTTCTGTGGTATCACTAAGTGCCTATTAAATTGGAGTTCAAGGTAGCTAGATAGGAGGCAGGAGATAAAGGAAAAATGTGTTTTAAATGCTTGATCTACCCTGGCAAATTTTCTTGAAAAAGATCTGGAGAGGCATAACACATTCTGATTGGTGGGTGTCTGTAGGAAGCAAATGGAAGGAAACCCTTTTCATCACTAGCAGATAAATTTAGCTACAACATAAAAACATACTGTAAGAGGGGGGAAGAGAGAATGTATGTTGAGAAGTCAAAAGACTATTAAGGAAAAAAATCATTCTAATCTAAACAGTACAAAGGAAAGTGAAGTTTTGTGAAGGTTTCCAACATTAGGTTACACATTTGATTTCTCTTTTTGGTATAGCATGTAGGGAGTGTATTAAATAAAACATATCTTATTATGGATTTTAACTGTTGGGTAAAGAAAAGGATTATTTTTCGTATGGGTCAACATACGGAATTATTTCTGCTTTTGCTAACAGCTCAAATGTCTTCTGTAAAAATTTTGCCACCATAATTTGCTGCATATATAAATAGAAAAGGCTTATATGGAAGACTGAATCCAAGTGATTAAATGGCAAATTTTCTTGCCTTTTTCTAATAATGGAATAAGCTAGAGGCTTCAGAAAATGAGGGGGAAAAATCAGTTTTTAACTTCTTTTATAAGTAACTGACTTTCTAAACTTTATCTTAGTTTTTTACATTTCCCTCTTGAAAAGCAGAAGCTGATTTAACCCAGAATCTTCTCGTAGGAAGGTATCTGTTTCCACAGCACTGTTATCAGAACAGGATGGGATTTCGTCTCAAGCTGTATTAAGGAAGACAGGTGAGAGAAGAGCAATGATTGGTATCAGCTCAGATGATTCATGTCTATCTGCAGTCCTTCCTCTGACTCATTAGGGTAGAGGATTAAGGCTGTTTCACCAGAACCTTCTCAGTGGAAGTTCAAGTCTAGACAGTTCCATGGCTTTTTATTTTTATTTTGTGTGCGTAAATCTGCCTCTGCAGCCCACCAGGCTGTGGTGATGGTCCAGACAAGATGTTTGTCTTTCCCACACCAACAGCTGCTTCTGGTCCAGGGGAGAGAACAGGGAGGGCTGGAGGAGCTGAACTGCCTCAGCAAATGTTGCTGTAGAAAGAAACCTCTCTCAAGTTGGGTCCTAAATGCCAAATATGTTTCTTCTTGCAAAGAACTGAACCCAACACTGCTGCCTGTGCAGTAATAAAGTGCTTCCTAAACTTGGTCCCCTTTGTCTCAGAGATGCTCAAGGGAGAGTGGCTCTCGAGATGCACTGATGAATTTTCACCTGTGTCAAAATGCATTCTTCCTCTAGCTATTTTATTCTAGTGAATTTTAATGTCAATATAGAAATACTTTTTTTCCTCTTCTCATTTTGTGAAAATCCTATTTAATGTGGGGTTTGGTGGAAATAAAAACTATTTAGTTATTAACTAGAAATGTCAAAGGAAGAAAATCACAAAGTGTTGAAAAAAACAGGTCAGCTTTGGACCTTTAGGAATAAAAAACAGGCTTTAAAGCTCTGAAGTGCTGTCACAAGGTTTTGCAGCCATTTTTGCTCTTCAGAAAATTCTTAATACCCTCTTTTTATTGCTTGGTACAGTTTTTTCAGTTCCATTATGAGAAAGCTCATGGAGGCCAAGGGATGAGTGATTTCACAAGAAGGTCGTCCATCAGCTTGTTCTTCACTCTCTGTAATTACACTTGGAGCACAGTGGGAGGCTCATCTTCATACTCTGACCTTCCTGCAAGAAGGGAGGTTATGAAATAGCAAAGCAAAGTTTCTTCCCCAGTGTAATCAAATCTCTGAGATGAGGTTTATGTACCTGCATCTTCTTACCAGGACACAAGACAAAGCCCTAAACTGGCAAGTTCTTGTCCTTGTAATAGGATGAATACATAAGAAGTCACCTTTTGGAAGACAGATACATTTCAGTGATGTTTTTTATTTAGGATTTTGCCATCTCTCATTAGCAAAACCCATTTAGTTGGACAAGAAGGTTTCTCCAAGATGGAGTGGGGAGGTGACTTGGGGAACTTTCCCAGGGAATGGGACTAAACCCAGATTAGTAAAAGACCAACAAATAGGTAAAGAGCATATTAATGAAGTGCATAGGCAAGACTGAGCAGGGGAAAATGGGTATACAACTATCGTTGTCAACAGTGAATAGAAACTGAGAAAGTGAAACCCATATAGAGAATAGCAAATGGAGAGCCCTCTGTAAACATCCAACCAATATGTGTGGAAAAAGCAATTCAAGAAACACAGGCAGGTTATTAGATAAGACACAGTGGTGGCAGTAGGAAGCAAGTGAAGCAGAAGAAATGCAGAGTAACAGATTTAGAATTTCAAGGTTAGATATAACTCCATAATTACAGTGTAGATGGGGTTGCTCTGACTAAGTTGGTTTCTGGTTTACCCATCTTCCACAGTGAATTAAATTCCACTTCTTAAACATTTTCACATCTAAGGGTATATTATATGGTCCTTCCTTGAATTGTGTGCACTGAACCACGTAGTGCATTGTCCTTCAGGATCTTCAAAGTAATCAGAATCAAATTCTTATGACTAGAACCTAATGGTAACAAGTTTCTGAAGGAGTGAAAGAGCAGATACTGCTGGGGTGGCAACCACATGACCCAGTGGATACAAGAGAAATGCTTTTCTCCCAGCAGAGAGGATGTTTACTGGGCTGATGTGTCTCCCTGGGCGCTGTGTGTTCTCTGGCTCTGTCTTCCAGCTGTGGCTGGGGTCCCTGACCCTCATCTTACTCATCCTGCAGTGATGTACAGGAGTCTCCCTCTGCCTCGCTGTGTCTGCACTCTGAAATGTAGTTGTCTGATGTTTGACTCTTTTATGCTTTGCAGAGATGGAAATCTACTGCTAGCAATTACCTTTCCTTGTTAAGATTTAGGGATACTGAGCTGTGGAGGATTTTTGTACAAGGTTATTTTTTGTGAGGTTATAACACACTTTAATAGGTTGCAATTGTTTTAACCAGAGGCTGTAAATATTAGAGAGAATTACATATGCTGTAACTTCTGCAGACTGTTAAACAAAATTATAGGAGGAAGAGGGTGTAGGAGAATGCCTCCATGGGAGATGCATATTCTGGGTAAACAGCCTAATGGGAGGACAGGACTGGGATGTGTGGGTTGTTTCCTCAGCTATGCTGTTGGGCCTGCTGGGTGACCTTGTCAAATGTGTTCCCAGCTTTGTACCTTGATTTCCTTATTGTGCAGCTACAGCAGCTTCACTTGCCCTGCAGTTCCTGTCTAGGGCTGGAACACTCTGTCCTGCTGCTCCCCCCTCAGCTGAGTGTTGCTGGGTCCTTGACATGCTGTCTCCTGCTGGCATTCTCTTTGCCCAGCAGTTGTTGTGAGGAAAAGGTATCTGGAAACCAGCTTTTTTTTTTTTTTTTCTTTAGACAAATGATGCTAGATGTGTCCCAGTTTGCAAATTGGCTAGACAACAGTTACTGCTTATTTTTAGTAAAGGTCTGGGTCTGCAACTTAGGCGCCAACGTACACAGACAAACACCTATCAGGATTTCAAAACTCAACCTATATTTCCAAACAGTCACAGAAGCTTTCTCCATCTGTTTCCAGTTCCCTACCCATTTATTAAGTTCATGAATTTAGTTTTATTTGAGAAATTAATACAAATTTGGCAGTGGTGTTCTCTTTTTGGATTGTAATAATTAAATGTTTGCATCTCTTAGCACCTAAGAATTATTTTAAAAATCAGGCCCAAAAAAACCAGATTTCTGATTGAATATTTAGGGGCAAGAAATTGACGGGACAGAACAGAAAACAAAGGAGTCTGAGGTCATAAAATGGAGCAAAAGAAATTATATAAAAATGCATATTAGCATGTTTGTTCTGAAATATTTTATTGGATAAATGTCAAGAAAGCAGATTGAAGATAGATTCCAGAACCCATGGTCTTCTTTCCCATTATTTTCCTACCCTTTTTTTGCCTTTTTATTTGGAAGAAAAAGCCATGTCCTGTATATTTATATCTGAAACAGTTTTTATAAAAAGAGTGGACAGATTGATAGAAGGTGCGTTCCTTGGAGAATATCTGACTGGCTTTCCCTTGCAGCTGTTAGCAATATTTGTCACTCAGATGATAAAGCTGTTCACTGGAGGTTGGTAGAGAATACTTGATACTATTTTAATAAACATTGCGTATTTCCCCTGTGTTGAAGTGGACTTTTATCTGATGGGAGAGGTATTTGTTCCAGGCACAGGAAGGGCCCTTGACAGTGGTGCCAATGTGCCACTTAGAGTGATTTAGTGATGGGTTACTGAGCCAGTCTGATCCACTCTGAAGAAGCCAAAGCACTTATTTCTCCGAGGATTGGCTGCTTATTCATATTGATGAAGCATAAACAAAATACAAATGAAAAAAAAAAAGTGAAAAAATTATCATACTAATTTTGTTTTTTGATTTCTCATGGGATTTCAAAAGAAAAGAAAAAGATAACAAAAGAAAAAAATTGAAAATTGGCATGGCTTTCTTACCAAGTGGAATATTAATAAAAGGAGGTGAATAGCATTGAAATCAAGTCTTCATCTTTAAATCTAACCTCTGGAAATGTCATGTCCTTTATTTTGTGTATTGTGGTTACTGTGAAGCCTAATTAATAAATACAAACGCATATGTTTCTGTAGCCTCTGTCTAGGAACGAGGCTGACTGAAAAAAAAAAGAGATGAGTTTTCAGTCTAATACAGACATAAAATCCCTGTTTTCTATTTCTGTGGCAACGGGGATTCATGTTGAATTAAAGTGACCAAGTAAACATAGCTTGAGCAAGGAATTTAGCCTAATCTGTGGTATTTACTTGGCATAAGGGAATAGCTGATATCCTGATGACATAAGCAGGGCAAAGCCAGCAATCTGAGCTCTATTCTACCCGTGTAATAATACATACCATTAAATTTGGTGGCTTTACTTGGGATTTAGTGTAGAATGAGATTGTAAATCTTCTGAAGTGCAAATAGACACAATGTTTTATCTGGAGCCTACAGAGCTAAACTTGTTCTAGGAACATCGAGATCCGCAGTCCTCAGCAGAGATGAGGAGAAATAAATAGATGATGGGAGGTTGAATGTGGAAGGGAGCAGGACTGGAATCCTTTTCAATGAAAAGGGGAGAAGGTGGGAAAGGAGCCCTTGGAATATGCAGGGTGAGAGGGGATTTTTGCTGAAAGTTGAGGCTTTGGTTGCAGCTTCTCCACAGCTGCATGGAGTGTGTGCCCTGTACTGTGCACAGCCCGTGGGGGAGAGCAGTGCTGGAATATCTGGTACCAAATTTGATGTGCTGTGTCTTCCCTCCTGGGAGCAGGGCATAAAGATTGTCTGCTCACTGCAGCCTCCCCAGTGGTGTTTTGCTTCTTGTCTGGTAAAACAGTCATCCGATAAGTGAGGATTTCACTTTTCTGACCTACTGGCCTGGCCTTACCTTGGGTTTGCTCTTAGTGGTGTGTGAAACAAGTGACTGGATAGGAAAAGTGACAGTTTCAGAGCAATGATTGATGCAGAGAGTGTAATGTGGCACCAACAGGAGGTATGCCTGGCTCCTGAGCAGATAAGGAGAAAGAAAGGCTGGCTGGGAATTACTGCTGCTTTTTAAATTTTTATGGTTTTTTAAGTTGCAAGATGTTCTCTGTTTTTCTTGATACTATTTCCACAACTTACAGATAAAGTAAGGTACTGTGTGTCTTAAGATCTGCCTTTTTCTGTCCTGCCAACAAAGTCCAGGCTTGTCTATCATGCAGTCACCATGGCCTCAAGTCACTATAGCTGAATCCTCCCAGCTAAAAATCCTTGACAACCCTCTGATACTGTGTTTAATCCTAGCTTAGTTTTAATGATGATGGTGTATTCTACATTTCTGAGAGCTTGTAAAGAAGTCACTTCAAAGCTGATGCTCAGGCCAGTCTGCTGGAGCAGAAACAGCTGACAAAGGTGTGGCCTATCATCCTCACAACATCACATGTTGAGGAGAAAAAACAAGCTGACTTCCAGTTACCTGAGTTACCAGATTTTTTTTTCAGGTTTTTGGATGAAAGGTTGGGTTTTCTTCCTTGAGGTTGCTTATAGTTTAATACTCTATTCAAAAATTATTTATTTCCCTACAAAATGGAGGGAGGTGAGGGCAGGCAGAGACTTAGGATGCTGTAGAGAGAATAACTTGATTGGCCAGAAGCTCAAAAAAGAGCCATAACACACTAATGAAAAAACAAATCTGTATTTCAATACTACACAAACTATGGAGTAATGAAATCTACCTACTGCACTTGATGACTGACTGGACTATGATCTAATAATCATAGAAGCAAATGGATTTCCAGACCACTGTAGTAAACTCAGTGATTTGGGTAGGTCAGGTACCTTGAGATGAGCCCACAGGTCTTTGGATGTTTATCTGAAGTGCAATAGGTTACAGACTCCTTTGGCATTAAAATTAGCAACACAAATCTAAGATATTTCCAACAAGTAGTTAATTCCAGAGATCAAGGAGTGCTCCAGAGGCTGGAAGTAAATTGTAATGTTTTCTTAGTCTATAACTCCTACTAAGTGCCACCATCTGATGTTGGAGATGTGACATCACCTCTATTTTAAACACTTTGGGACAGGGAGGTGCTGCTTTTGAACACAACCTTTAAAAGACCATGTGATGTGCAAGGAAGTTACTTGAAAGTCAACTTAAAGAATAATTGCCGAGGTGACTCTGAGAGCTGCCATTAAACAAAAGGATGAGCACAAAGCAATAAACTATTTGGATCCAATAGCTTCCATGAATCTGTCTCCTTTTAAAGCAAGTATTGATCCTCACCATGAGACAAGGCAATCAGTCACTCTCTCACAGTCACACATATGCATGCAAGCAGTAATCACATGGGGCATCCAGTTTCCCAGAGAAACATCTGGTCTTGGACACGTGTGGGGGTTTTGGTGATTTTGTTAAATTTATTTGGAGCGTTTCCCAAATATGATGTCTTAAAAATTTTTTTTCACCACACAGGTGTTTTATAGGCACTTTTTGTTCTTTAAAGCTGTGAAAGCTAAGGCATGGCTGGGAGGCTAGTTTAAAAGAAAGATTGATTTTTAGGAAGGTTATTGAAGTCTTAAATGCTTAACTGCTTTATTTCAATTCGATTATATTGAAATCACTGCTCTTATCAATTGGTAATTTGCTTTAAAGAAAGATTTAAACATTATTTGCTTTGTTGTCCTTCAGAATACGTCTGTATTCTATGTTGATGCATTCTCACTTTGTGGGAGCAACAGACAATTAATTATCCACCCAAATCATTTAAGCTAAAGACATTTTAGTTTCCAAGCATCCATTAAAAAAAATCCACCAGAAAAACTCAAACACTGGGGTTAAGGGTTACGATTGTGTTTCATTCAAGTGTAATCGAGTGTAACTTTTATCTGGGAGTGTGTTCTCTGACTATGCAGACAAACTAGAAGAGGATGTATCTGACAACTACCTGAAAACCTTGTTATATCCATAATGCAGTTATATATCTGTATAACCATATATCCATGTGGTTATTCCATATTTCCCTACTACTGTGCTTGTGGTGTAATAAGCCTCCATTTACTATATTTTTAATTGGCAAAATTAAGACTTGTTGAGGTTGGAATGCTTGCATATATCTTGGGAGCATTGATAGCCTGTTGTATATTTATGGCAGTATATTTAATATGAGAAGAATTGTTCTCGCCAAGTGATGTTTCAGGCAAGAGTCTGATTTTTCATTTTTGTCATTAAGAGTAGCTGATTTGACTCAGAGAAAAAGTTCTGGGATGAAAGAGGGGTCAGAAAACTGAGAACAGCACCAGGTTTCTGAAAACTGTTTTGCATTTCAATATTTTGAGTCTATTTAGTTTTCCATGGACTATAAATTATGGAGTCATCATAGATTGAAAAGTTTCTTGCATAGTTATTTGCACTGAAATCTTGACCTCCTGTAAATCAAAGATAAAAAATTTAAAAAATGGATGTCTAAAAAAGCTAGGGCTTTGCTCCAAATCATAGAATCATGGAATGGTTTGAGTTGAAAGGGACCTTAAAGTTCCAACCCACTGCCTTGGGTAGGGACCCCTTCCACTGAATGAGTTATTCCATGTTGCTCACGAGATGCCTGAATTTCCTTTTTATAAAATGATTTCTGAGACCATGAAATAAACTTTTCATTTTGATAGGACCTTTTTTTTTCCTTTGTGTGTGAATGAGATTTTGAGGTTTTCCTTAGATCTAGAATTGCTTTAGAAGCTCATGGCATTTGTAATGTGTTGCATTGTCACTCTGAAGCTTCTGAATAGATCACTGATCTTGAAATTCACAAGAGCTCTGAATATTTATATTTCTTACACATCTTATGTGTAAGAAACACATCAGACAGACTCAAGAAAACTATAATTAATTTTGCTGTGCTGTTAATATTAAAGCAGCACAATTTTAAAGCAATCCTTCCAGAATTTGAATCTGTGGACAAACATTTGAAACTTCAAATACTTTGGAAGCTTTAATATAGCAAAGGATGTACAGTCCCTAAACCTTAGCTGGCATAAATGTAGAATTTGCTCATCAGACACTGTTTTTGGGAGAGATTCCAAGCCCCAATAGCATCCTGAGAGGGGATGAGGTACAATAAGTAATTGCTCATTTTGCAGCACTTTTAGAGGTTGTTCTCAAAGCTCTGTTTTGTATTTTCATGTTTCTCTAAACAACTGTCAAGGTAGGATCCACATCCATAAAATATACAATCAATGCTGACCTCAGGTCCCCTGGCTTCAATAAGACAGCCAGCTACAAACTGTTCTAATTGAACTCTCGACACCCAAAGTGTGCTGATAAGATTGGTGTTGCCTTCTGCTGAGGGATGATAAATCAGCCGGGTAAAATCGGTTCATTTAAACAAAGTCATATACAGGACTGAATTCTATTTTCTGGGAGAAAAGGGGTGTATCAGTAAGAGTGGACTTCAAGCCAGAAGCATTGTTCTTTGAGCTGAAAATGATTTTTCAAAGTAAAAGCCCTGGAGAATTTAAAATACAGGGTGAAAGTCTGTGGGAGGCTCTGGTGAGGCAGGTTACTTTCTCAAATAATTGTTTCCTGTGCAGGACACTGGTACCCCCAGGGAATGTAGCAAACACCTTATAGAGGGGACTTTCAGAATTCAGTTCAAGGCTTTTCATTTTACATTGTTCTTATTGGAATTTAATTTTTTAAAAATAATTTAAATAAACTGCATTAAGGTTTTGTCTTGGGGAATTCCATTTAGTGTGCCAGACCCTTTGACATAGAAGTGTTAAAAGCTGGTCCCTTGGAAAAGTGCTGTATTGGAGCTGATCTTCAAATTTGGTCCTAGAGGAGATGCAACATGGGAAACAAATGCACTGTGGGATATCCTCAGTCTGCAGCTCCCAAGAGACAGCGAAAAGGCTGGAATTTGGGAAGGACATGAGGCAAATCCACTGTAATCAGCAGCAGAGAGGGCCAGAGGTCCCCATGTGTAATTCCTGATGGGGAAAAATCTGCTCAACCCTTTAATCCCATTTCACAGGATTAAAGGTCATTATTTTAAATAATTTAATTTTACATTTAATTTTAAAGCTCTTGAAAAGCAGATGTAGCAACAGAATTGGATAAGGTGCTCTATATTCAGGTTTGAATTCTAGAGACATCTGGGAAGAGAGTGAAACATTCCTTCCTGTGCTGACCTAACAAAGGGGCTCAAACCCATCCCTGTATTTACTGTCTGATTGTTGTTGGGGGTTGTTCTTTTCTTGGAGCTTTCTTGCAGTATAATTCACAATTGATCGAAGCAAAAATAGTGGGTGGGAGAGGCCATAAATCTAACCCTCTGTTGGAGAAGATGAGTATATTTTCTAGAAAGAGAACCAAGGAACCCAGTGAATGTGCCCAGGAGAGCTCCTGCCTACGGCCCCAGTGCAGAATGTGGGGTGGGAAATGCAGCACTGGTGTCCCGTGTGACACAGGTGTGACACATCCTGGTGTGTCCCTGTCCTTGTGCTCGTTGCTTTGGGACAAGGTTAAGATTTAGGAGTGTAACAGGCACATTTACACATCCTGAAGCAAACAGAATCCTGAAGATGTTTCAGCCCACCAGGACAGGGCTCCGTGCTCCTGACCCAAACAAGGACAGTGGGATGCTCTAGCACAGGGACACTCCCACTGACTCACAGCAGGTTTTGTTTGATTTGTGTGAGGGCACAGCAGAGACTGAAATGTACAGGGAGCCTTCATTTGGGGTATTTCAGACAGCACTGGCATTAACTCTTCCATGTTACATCCTGGACTCAAGACTGTGCACTGAGGTTTTTTGGTCAGAAGATCCTCCACAATAAAATAGCAAGATGTGCAATGTATCTTCAAATGTATCATCACATGAGTAGTTAAGTGTTTCAATTCTAATATCCAAACATAGATTTTGTAGAGGTTTTTATTTATTTATTTTTCTAAAAATGTGAGGAAAACTTTTTTCTGCTCTAGTCTTCCATTTTCATCCCAGAACAGCAGGAGCTGAGCAAGATAAATGGGTTCTCTTGAGAGCAAACAAACCAGCAGCTACTCATAAATTGAAGATAAGGATGTAGTGGCCAAGACAAATAAAACTCACCTCATCACTGAAACTTCTAATTTCTTGGACCAGTCCTTTGTTACAGTCTCCTGGGAGGAATATTGTCATTCCTGAAGGAAAAGATTTTATTGGGGTTTTCAACATTTTTTGACCCTTTAGCATTTCAACCACTAACTTAAAAGCTGTGAAAGAGTCACAGAGTTATTTCTATATTGACTGTACTTGTGAGTTGTCAGTGTGGGCTCTGCTCATAGACTGAAAGGTGAAGAATTTTATAAATGCAGGTGGTCTAACACAATAAAATATTAACTTTAGCACATACCTTAATAGTGTGTATTAGTTTTAGTTATTTATTGCATGTATCATTAATGCATTTCATACATTAATATATTAAATTGTATTAACCAGGATAACAATAACTAGAAGCAGCTCTTTCTTTATTATTTAAAACTCTGGATGACCCTATTAATTTTGATTAGATGTCATCCATGAGTGTATGGAAGGTATGTATATATACGTGCAAGCTATGGCAGAGGAAATAAATCAATTTTTAAGACAGAAATAGCCTATACTTATGGATTGCATGACTATTATCTGATACTGTGTATTAAGTACTGTTTTTCTGTTCCATCACATTTTTACCCCCGTTCTTTATGAGCTGCACAGATGAACAGCAAACTGTAACATTTCTCTGCCCTGATAATCATAGAACTGTGTGTTTCTGCACTGTGTTATGGGCAAATATTTTATGCAGCAATGTTTTCATTTCTTCCAGTAAAGACCAGAGTATTTAATGAGAACTCAAATATTTCCTGGGCTAGTGTTTAAAAGCAGAGAATGCACTTAAGCAATGATTTGCTGTGCCCTGCCCAGATCTTTCACCTAATTATGGACATTTAACCTTCATATCCCCAGATGGTGAGGAGATGTCTTGTGATGTATTTTATGCTGTGTGCTCTTTGACTCCTTGGTTAACATTCTTAAACTTCCAGCAAAAATGTGTAAATATTAATGAAAGCCCATGTTACAGTCCCTTTGGGCTGTCTGCCAACTTATCTATCTAGCTAGTAATAGAAAAAGTATCTGCCTGGCCTTTTGGATTAATCAATATTTAAGTATCTCATGCAAACTGGAAAACTTTCTACAGGAAAATAAACAATTCCAAGGCAAAGCAGGGATCTGCAATTGGTCAGAGAGCACCTTTAACCTCCAGTGGGAATCCACCTGCTCCTGTGTGCTGACCCCTTCTCTCTGCTTCAGCTACCCAGCCTACCCACCAGAAAAGATCAAGCCTTCTGCTATCTTAGTTACTGGCAGAAATATCATGATGTAATTTGGGGTTTTGCTTTGGTTTAACTTTGTTTAACTGGAATTTTGCTCAGGGTTAATTGTGTTTTGCTTTTTATGTAATTCTGGGATATGGAAAGGTTGGAAAATGCATCCCTTAATGGTTGCTTTGAAATGTTGTGTCCTTTTTTAATTGTATATTCTTTTAAAAAACCCTGAAAATCCAAAATATCTATTTATAGTTTCTTCTGTCTTCAAGAATTTCTAAACAACAAAGCTTCTTGACTGATCAATAGCAAGAATGCAGTTCATATACCCAAGTAAGACAATTTTTAAATCACATCTTCGATTCCTATAATGAAATAATTTTTCAGACCAGTTTTGGTACTACTGATCTGTGCTGCTGTCACTGTCTGCAGCAGCTCACTGGCAGTGTCTAGAACTGATGCAGTATTTCCCTGTCACCACAGCCATTCCTCTCTTACCTCTGTGGCAGCATGAATGCGAAATAGACACACAATAACAGGCCTGTCAAGTGATAACCTTTGCCTTCAGAGAAATCTTAGCATCAGTTGGTCAAGATCCTTCCCTGGCTGAGTGTTTTGAGTACTGACCTCTGGAATCCTCCTTCACGGGGGTGTGAGACATTCATTTCCATGTGTCAGGGTAGCGCAGGAGACTTAGGCTGGCTTTTCCCCAGCTGTGATAATCAGGTTTTCTTCAGAGAATGTCTACAGAGTAAATTATCTTCTTCCTGAAGTGTAACAAAAATGCTGCATTGACTCCAGTGAGTGCCATGTGAGTACTTAGAATTAAATCCTAAAATACTTAGTAAAATTTTAAGTACTTTTTTAAGATATTTGGGCTTCCTAGAAGCTTGCTAATTTTTTTGTCTTTTTTTGTTTGCTTGTTTGCGGTTTTGGGAGGGGGGATTGTTTTGGTTTGGTTTGGTTTGGTTTTGGTATTTGTGTGTGTGTGTGGTTTTTTTGTTTGCTTGTTGGAGGGTTTTTGGTTGGTTGGGTTTTTTTTGTTTGTTTTTGGTTTTGGGTTTTTTTGTTGTTGTTGTTTTAGGGTTTTTTGTTTGTTTATTTTTTTAACTGTGTCAAGTGAACTAATTGGTCACAGAGTGACGAATAGTCCTGCAATTTTATCAGGCTTGTTCATCTTGCTTGTATCCCTTGTCAGCTGTGGGCCAAATGCCACAACCTTAGACTCACAGGTTTGGAACTGGAGAAAAGAGATAAGTCTACAGTGTCTGCACTGATAGCTAGCTTGGAATAAGCAAATATTCACTGAGCAGCAAATTAACTAGGCTTGGTTTCCCACAGATCTGTGCCATGTGAAAGCTTTTCAAGCTTTCATAGAGCATCAGGCACATGAATAATATACGTGTTCATACCACAGCCTCTCCCTTAGTATTCTAGTAGAGACAGTTAGAAAAGCTCTCTTCTCATCCATTTCTCCTGTTGGGATATAGTTATGTGTGAAGCCTCCTGCCCTTTCACCACCCTGAATTAAAATCAGTCTGTGTATTCAGAGCTTGGTAGCTTGTGCACAAACTCCAGCACAGAAGGAATGCATGAACACCATATCCTTAAGAAAATATACTAAAAACTTAGTGTAGCTGTGAAAAATGAGGGAAGTTCAGATTGGGTATTAGGGAAAAGTCTTCACTGAGACAACTGTCAAACATTGGAACAAACTTCCCAGGACAGTGGTGGAGTCACCATCCCTGGAGGGATTTAAAAGATGTGTAAATGTGACATGACTACCATTATTTAGTGGTGGCCTTGTCTGTGCTGGGTTAACAGCTGGACTTTATGATTTGAGAGGGCTTTGATTTTCTGTTCTGTGTTGAAGTGCTGTAGAATGGGACATCTGCAGCCCCAGCAGTGGCTGCATGTGGTCTCTGGAGCTCAGATCACAGGATGTTAAGCTGTGATAGATGGACTGAAAAGATGCAAGTGCCCAAGTAAAACTAACGTCTTCAAGTCCTTCCTAGTGTTTCCCCTGAAATAATGGCCCTACCTACAAGTTTTCCTTCCTTCTTTGTTAGTTTGTGGCAATGAAATCTCCCTTTCTTACCAACACATTTGCTATCTTCTCAGCATCCTGCAGAATAACTTCCAGAAGCAGCCACTTTCTGCAAGTTGTATCTTACATCTGTCTGAGCTGTTGAGTGGACTGAGAATAGCTTCAGTTCAAGGAATTGGAGGAATAAGAACCTGCAGAAGTACCTTTATATATGCAGCTGACAATGCACATTGTTAACTATATCATGTTTGTACCACTATTACTTTGGTACCATAATTGCATTTCATGAGTCTTCACTCTGGTGTTATTAATGGCTATCATATTGGCAAGTTAATTTGGATACAGTTATTTCCTTCTTCTAATACAAACAAGATTTGATTAATGAGAAACATTAGTAATATACAATGGGCCCATTATTGCAGTTGTGTGTTTGCCAGCATGTATTGATGGCTGGAAGAGGCATTGTGGGGTTTTTTTGCTCATGCATGCATTTATTTCACTTGCATTCAGTGTTTTAAATAACAGAAAATTGCTAAAGTAGGGAAGCAGCAGTAGAAAAAAGTGTTTAGAGCTGGTGATAAAGTAATGTGAGTCTGTTACACTCCAAGGTGTGCGCAGTGAATACGGACACCATTAGAAAGCCTGGTTATTTCCATGGTGTTTTAGAAGTTCTGTGTTGTTCCTCTTCTGGATTTGTGCCAGGGTCAGGGATGGAATATTGATGTGCTAATGCTAACACTCACTGGTACCTCCTGGTTTGAAAAGGTATCAATGACAACATTAATATAAATACAGAAAGAGTTGTCCTGCCTGTTTATGTGATGACTGAATTATGAGAAATAAATGGATTGTTTATGTCAAGGAGGGTATCTGGACTTGAAGCTGTAATCTTTCCAGTTCAGCCCACTCCTCTACCTTCACAGCTTTCTGACAGTTAAATCAAATTGCACTGCTTTTATGCTTGGTCTCTGCCCAACCTTCCCCCCACCCCCAGATATCTGGGTTTGATTTCTAGGAGGAGGTGAAATATGCAGAAATCCTCCTGTGGAAATACTTCAAGCTATTTTTTTTCAGGGAAGAGAAGGTAAGAATAAGAGTAGGCACTCATGATATCCCTTTCCAATGATCCTGGTTAGAATCTTCAATAATTTAAGAAGTCTAATGAGGACTTGACCCTTTACAGCATCATTACATGCTTGCTCTCAGCAAGCACTGAACAAACCATTACAAACTCTAAGCAAAATAAAAGGTGTGAATATGAAAAGTGGCAGCAATTCAAGGAATGCCACATCCCTGTGAATTTTATGTACACCACTTTGCCTTAAAGGTAGAACAATGACATTTTGTCCCCTTCTGCCATGAATATAAGGATATTCCAATAGATGCTGATAGCTACTGCTCAATAGCCAAACAGTGAGAACATGAGGATCAAAGGTCCCTGTTCAGGACCACTTTCCAGAGTCTGCATGGTCACTCCTGGATGTTCCCTGCAGCACTGAGGCATGAGTAGAATCCAGCATGCAGGGAAGAGTAATAATACATATGTAAATTCTAGGCAGTGTGAATTCATGATGTGTTAAGGGGAATTAGAGAGAAATGCAGAGGATCAATTTCCTCAGTGTCTTCTGGCCAGGGACTGTAGTTTACAGATGCTCTGCACAATTTGAACTTCTAGACTGTCCTGATGAGTTTGGCTCTTTAAGTATATAGAAGTATTGTGCTGGGTGCCATTTATATGCAATAGTGAATTTTTATTCACTGTAAGCCAAAACACAGTTTTAAGCAAAGAAAACACTGTTGTGATTTCAGTCCTCTTAGATGGAGAGGGAGCTGGGTTCTTCTCTTTGTCCTTCTTGCTCTCCTCAGAGGTTTTGCAGAGGGCTCTGAGATCAGGTACAAAGAGAAGCTCAGTACTGCTCAGTGCCTCCTGGGCTTGAGTGATTCTCAGCATTCTCAAAAGAGGTCCAGTTCATGGAGGCAGGGAGCAGAGTTATCCCACCCAAAAGTTTAATCAGTGCAGTTCCTTATCCAGGAGTACTCAGTTGTGTGAGTGCTTGTCCTGAGACAATGGAGAACTGGTACAGGGAAAAATAATGACAAAGAGGGTGGAGTTGGTCTTTTCCAGCCTATGTCAGGTTCAGGCAGCTGTGAAAATGTGTTCCTGCCATGAAGGAAGCAAGTATTGCCATCCTTCCCAATGCAATGTTGTCTTGCAGTGTCTTCAGCCCCATTCCTTGTATATTAGATGGGACCCCCTGGTCTGAGGGAAGTAAACAGAATACAGCAGCAGGGCTCTAGCATACAGCTTTGAGAAGCAAAAAGCATTATGAATAAAGAAGATGGAGGATTTATTCCAAAAGTCACAGCATATGGTTAATCCATTTCACCTCTGATGTTATCCAGGAATTAGGCTGTCAGTTTTGGCTGATCTATGGAGGTATTGATATTATGAGCATCATTCTGCTGTCTCAGTGCTTACATATCTGTTGTATATTGGGGAAGAAACATCTCTAATTTAATTAGTTCAATTTATGGCATGAATGAGTTTAGGAATTATTATACAGTGGATGCTTACTTAAGAGAGACTTAATTTTTCATTTCTACATTTGGGTAACAATAACATTGCCTCACCAGAAATACAGTCCTGTTAAGCTTACAAGTATTAGTTTCTTCCAATGAGCTGTGTAAAAGTCTGATGAAAGAAAAATCTGATGCAGACACAGTAAATTACCCTGCTCCCACCTCACACTGAGATTGAGTTTAGGCATGATTAATGTGCTATAGATTTCTATAGCGGGTCAGAAGATGCAAAGAAAATGATCCCCTCATTCTCACCAGGACACCACAGCTCTAGTGTTTAATATGTTCATCCACGCTTTGTCTGTCTCAAGGATATGAATTTGGAAGCCAAAAAAGCATTTATCTTTTTTCTGTGTAGAGAAGGGAGGGGATGACAATTAAATTACATAATGGAAAGGCTAAGCCTCTGCAGTTTGTATTTGATCTAAAAACAACTATTGTCTAAGAAAAATTGATCAAATCCTACTTTTGGGGATGTCATTACTACCCTGCATTGTTAACTAGACAGCATGAGTGTGACTGAAGAACCTTCTTCTGGGTTTGTTTCATTGGATATCTACAACTTCATGTTACTGATTAAGAGAAAATCCTGAGAATTAAATGAATGGTTATTGGGATGAAGAGACTGTTTTCTCCACACGTTAATTCATGATGTCTCTCTACTGATGTGTTGTGGCAACAATTTCCATAAGAATTCGTTTAGATAACCTGGATTTTGAAGCAGAATTAACTTTTCATTTCTAGATTAATGTGCTTCAGTTCAGGACGTCGCTGGGACGTGTCCTGTGCTGGGAGAACTGGAAGTGTTCTTGCTCCTGTGGGGCAGTGCTTCCACAGCACATTGAGACTTCTGTTCCTGTTGGGGCTTTTCTTCCTTCTACAAAGGGATTGTCTGTAGGGGAAGTTGATGTTCTGTAAGAACATCATTAAACCTCTAAGATAGGTTATTCTAGTAAGAGCAACTGAGTGGGTTTTCCTGAACAATTAGTTGAGTTGTATGCAGGCAGGACGTCAATTCAATTGGCAGACAGCTGCAAGAGGTGCTTTTGTAAATATTAGATGAAACAATAATTGGTATTTTCTCAAAATACCAAAGTTTTGTGTCTCAAGCCAAAATATATTAGGTTATTCAGGTGGTTGTTATTTGTGCAGTTTTGCTGGAATGGTTTAAATTGTGAGTCACTGCCTCTGGAACAGGATCTGTTAACAATGATCCCACTCCTCATGCCCAACTTGAATCAGGCATGAGCAAAAGTCTGAAAGCAAAATAAAGCTGTGTGTGAAGCATTAGAGAACTCCAGTAAGGAGGAAAACTGAAGTGGGCTCAGCTTGAAAATCATTTCAAAGGAAATGGGGGACCCATTTGGAAAAGCTTTTTGCAAGCAGCTCACTTGCTCACACATTCAGGCCCAGTCAGCAGCAGGGCTATAGCAGAGCAGTGAATCTCCAGAGCTTCTGAGCTGTGTGTTCGTGTCTGTGCTCCAGAGATCTCCCACATCAATATTGATTGTGCTGCCTGCTCCAAAATACCCTGGGTATGTCACTGTGCCAGCCCAATCAGCCAGGAGTGGATACAGGGTGACTCCCAGAGCTCAGTGGGGGAGAACCGTTTCTCTCAAATCTCTTCTACAAAAGAAAGACATTTTCCTTGACCAATACATGTTATAGGTACATTTTCATTTTATCAAAAGACACCCTTTTGTTATCTTTTTTTCCCCAAAAAACCACCCCCACAGACCAGATTTTTATCTGCTTCATTTTTCATGTCTAGTTTTACTCAAACAATAAATACAACGTTTCAAACAACAAAGCTGAGACAAATGCAGAACATATTGAAGGTACATACCTGGGAAATATAATCTGCTAGCCTATTTTTTTCTTTCTTTTTTTCTTTTTTCTAAAGGAAAAGATTTGTTCCTGAAAAATATTGTTGCACTGCTTCATGGTGAACTCAGACACCTCAGAGTCAGCACGTAACAACAGCCTCAATTCACCTGCTTTCAAGGTTTAGTCACCTCTCCTTGTCTGGATGTCAGAATTTCAGCAAACCTGTTCTGCAGGAATATTTAGTTACTTCTTGAGCATTGCAGTGCAATATATTCACTGTTCTGTCCTGGTCTATTTTAAACAAATTCTCTTTTCCTGCTTGTGATAGGCTAGTCATCATCAGAAATTATCTCTGATGTTTGTTGATCAAGGGTGGATGCTCCAGAGGAAAGGGAACATGATGCTGTCACATTATTTTTGTTGGGAAATATGTCTTAGTTGTTACCAGATGTGATACCCAGGGTTGTGTTAGGATCCAGTCATTCATGTTGCCATACCAGATGATAAAGGCAAATTAATATCTTTAAAAAATAAAAATAAATAGCCTTTTTCTTTTCCTCTGTCCAGTGTTCCTCTCAGCAGCAGACAGCAAGCAATTGAAATGAGTGGAGTTTATGGATGGCTGCAGAGGCTGTCTCCATTCCCACCCTGTATATCCATCAGCCACTCTGCAGCATTTTCCTGCAGCAGCAGGGAACAGACAATCAGCCCCATCCCACTGGAGTGCTCTGATGGGATGGAGAGGCTGCACTGTGGCTTTGTGTAGGCCTGGAAATGCACTGGAATGAGAAGTCTTTTTAGTGCTTAAGCAGTCAGAGGCATTTTAGGGGAGTAAGCACCCCCAGAAAACACACATATTAATGCCTTTGGAGGTTTTAGAGTAAAAGGAAATGTACTATCTAATTTTTGGTTGCTCTATAAGGCAAAAATTGCTTATTGCAAAAAATTAAGTACCCATTAAATAATTTGCAGACTCTACCTTTACTTAATCAGACTTCCTTACATCACAGCAACTCAATTTAGAATACAGTTGAACATAAAAAAATGTATTTTTTTCATCTGTAAATCACTTTCAAGAGCAGAATCAATCATGATGCCACTCCACAGCTCCAGTTGCTAAAGGGAATATTGCAGTAAACAAGCAATGTTAAGAGCTTATTTAGCATACAAAAGTGTAGGTCATCACACTTCAAATGGAAGAAAATGGTTTTAAGTAGAATTGGGTATTTTGTGTGTTTATATGAATTTGACACAGGAGATGAGAGGTCCCCAGAACATCCCCCAGATTCTCTCTGAAATTACTTTATTTTGAGTGATGAGCTAAAATAAATAACATTGATATATAAGGCAGCAAGTATAGCATGATTCTTGCTTTAGAAAGACTCTTCTGTTGATTGTACATCCAGCCCTGCTCTATCCATCTTCCATCTCAGGATTTTTTATTTTATGCATTCCAAAAAAGCTAAGCATACCCTATGGCAGCCAGGAGAATATATATGGTGTATATAAATAAAGCAAATACTTCAGCTATCAATCTGCTGAGCTGCAGAGATACCTGGAGTAGCTCAGTGCTCAGAGGCGGCTCAGAGCACTGCACTCCAAAGAGCCAAGCAAGTTTTGACATTTTAAGAGATATATTGAGAAAAAACCAAGGGTCATCTCAGGGACTTGAAGGGTATTTTGGGGAAAATGTTTTATCAGCATTTGGATTTGATAATCTTAGCTGCTAAAATTTGATGAGGTCACTTTTGGAGGGGATTAGCTGCTGCTGAAGGATTGTTTCCCAAGTGCAAGCCTGGAAAAGGAGGAAATATTTTCAACTGCTTGAGGAGATAGCTGGGAAAGTGACTGTCAGAAGCAAGAAAACTGTTCATATGGAAAGGAGAACAGTCTGGTCAGCCACGTGTGGAGAACAGTCAAGCAAATCAGGCAGAGGAGGAGCAGACAGAGCACAGGCCATGTAGATGAGTTAGGGAATAAACAAAGGCCAGCTGCTGCCTTTCAGCGAAAATGATCCCTGAAAGGGATCCTCAGTTTTAAGATCTTTGAATCTCACCGTGCTGTCTGTGGAAAAATAAGTCTTGGGATCAGAGTTGTGTGAACAGCCTGTAAAACAGTGTAGCCAAAAAACCTGGATAAGCAATCAGAGACCTTCCTCCTTCATTGCATCCCTGAGTGCTCCCACTTCACTTGGGGTCAGCAGAGCCCAGCCCAAGCTGCCCAGGAGAGCTGGAGATGTGCCCTGGGACAGGGCTGTGTGTGTCCACATCTGAGCTGCTTTCTGCAAAGCAGCAAAGGAGAAAAGCACTTCTGAAACCTTCACCACCAAAGAAGAGGAACATGAGTGTTGAAATAACACATGGGAAGTGATGGTGGATTAGAAGCACTTGGAGGGTTTCTTCTTAGTGAAGTGGAATTTTAATCCATTTAATGAAAAATATACAATGTTATTGCCTGGCTAGAATGAACTGAAAGTAGATTCAGATATAATTTCAGTCTGGAAATGCTGGAATTGTAATAAATTGAGAAGGTTATTATGTATTGAGCTTGCTGACAATAAGTTGTTGAGGTAGGTCCAGGGGATGTACTGTAGCAAATGTCCAGCTTTCTAGGGATAAATTCTTTAGCTCACTTTTCACAGAACCACTGGATGATTAAAACTTCAAACAAATAAACTACAATATAGTTCAGCTTTCTCTAGAAATTGATGCTGTCTGGCTTTGAAATATAAAGTAGGAAGCAATCCATTGTCTAGTTGACGAGCATTATAGGTACAAATAAGCAGTCTTCATCAGAAAACCAAAAAATATGGGAAGAATCTGGAAGTGGCAGGATGGTGAGGAAAGGCAAGTTTTGTGTGAGCACTCCCTAAATAATAATTTTTCAGGAAATTCCTTCAAATTTCCTTTTATTATACAGACAGGTAAGAAATAGACACATGACTTTGTTTTAGTCTACAGCATAAGCAAGTTATGAATTGCTGTTTGTGCCAGTGCTGTTGCTGCAGATGACAGAAAGGAATCTGTTATGCTTAAGCATAGGAAGAAGTGTGTAAATTCTCAGCCATGGTTTTCCATTATATATATATATATGTATATATATATATAAAGAAATCAGGTGCTATTTCTTTAGTCTATTCTGCTCTCATTTCTGTCACTTTTACATCTCTACAAATCTGTTAATTTCAGTTCACGTACTCCTGATTTATATAATCTGTCCCAGTGACTGCAAAGTAAACAGAGAGAAATAGGTAATTAAAGATATCAAGGACATTTAGGAGAGAGAAACTCTAGTGACAATCCATCAAATGCGTTGGGACAGACGGTGAAAAATCATGGTAAGTCCATGACAGCCAGAAGTGAAATAGAAGGCAGAATAGGAGTTGTTTTTCTGACATAAAGAATTGCCAGAGTGAAAGATAGTGAGAATACATTGGAGATGCAGATTGCAGAAAGCCAAACAGCCAGGCTAAGCTCATAATAAGAGGAAATAAAGGAGTTGGGTGCATATCCTGAAGAACAAGTTAGAGATATTTGAGTGAAAAAAGGAAAGAGACAAGAGAGGGTTAACTGTAAATTGTCTTTTACTAAGGAACTTAACATAGTTTGCTGAAAGCAAGTATGAAGTTGGGAGAAATTTAACAGATCAGTGAGAGCAAAGGAGGTTTAGCCTGATGGAATGCAAAACTAAAAAGAAAATCTGAGCCAAGGTGAAGAAATGCAAGTAATAAGAAATCTTTTAAGTAGTTGCATACTAAACTTGAAGCAATAAGCTCAGAACAAAAGCAACTGCTAACAATCTTCAGTGAACCCTCCTTTTGTTGCTGGAGTTGTCAGCAGTCACAAAGAAATCTTTGCAGTGTTTGTAAACCACAGAACCACTGAACCTTGCAGAAAGAAATAAAAGATGTACAGGTAACTGTGCAGTTCTCTTTATTGTCAATGCAAACCTTCAGGAGAGAAGCTGTACAAATGAAGGGGCACTCAGAAGATATTGAAGGTCTTAAAATCCAGAATTATGAAAATTTTTGATTAATGAATTTTTGCTTCCCCACCTTATTTTGAAATGCTGATAATATTTTTGAAGCAGGAATGTGAAATTAAGCATACAGAACTAGATACAAAAAGCTGTAAACCAGTCAGTGGAGGCAGTTTTAAGTGAGGTAAAGAGCTGCATTTGAGAGTGTAATTGCCCAGATATGGTAACCAGGAGAGCACACTACAGGGTCACACCTCACAGTGACACAGAGCCACACAGAACATTGAATATGATTATTTTAAGTTCTAAATATATTGGTTTAGTGTGGGTTTTTCAAAAATCAAGGGTCCATTTTTTTATTCCATTTCTAGAGAAGAGGAGATTCTACTGAGCCAAAACACAGGCAAATAAAGCAGTGCTGTTTCCTGCAGGGACATTGGTGTGGGGTGTATGTTTATTCATCCTTCTCAGCAGAGGTGAGATTCATTGTGGCCATTTTCTTCAAGCTCTTCATGGCTCTTGTCATGATTAATGACACGATTTTTGAAAGGATAGTTGCCAATGTGTAATGGTGCCTTCCAGCAAATTTCAGGATCTACCAGCCTGTCTCAGAGGTGAACTATAGATGTAATCTCAGAAGAGGGTCTGCTATAAGGAAAAGAATGATTAAAAAGCGCAAAATATGGTCTGTTGGCAGATGGCTCTTGTGGTTCCTGCTTGCCCTTTTGCTCCTGCACTGTACTTCACCTTCTGGATTCATCTCACACTGGGTCAGACTTTCCCCTCACTTCCTCTTCAGTCAGGATTATTGCTCATCCCACAGCAGTTCAGCTCACATGGTCTACATTGAACCATCCTCTATTTATTCAGGATCTGGTTTAGTCCCTGAAGGTCTTGAAGGAGTGTGCAGTGAGCAAAGGGCATTTATTTCTTCATTAGCATTTTAGTTTCCATCCCAGTCTACCTCAGAAACAAACCTCCCACTTGTTTCCAGTCACTGCACTCCTCGCATTGCAGAGCACATGAAATAGATTCTTTATTGATGAAAGGAGAAAACAAGATGTGTTTGGAGATGTGTGAACCTAATAGCCAAGAGATCAGTGCAGGGGATCAGGCTGGAGCTGCTGCAAAGTGTGAATTTAATGAGCAGGGTAGATGTTGGATCCTCAGTGTGAATTATCCCATTGTGCAAATGCAGTCCCCAGGCTCCTGTTGATGCAGGTGTCAGAATCTGCACTGCAGGAACCTTATCTGTGTATCTGCTTTCCTTCCATGAGATACAGCTGCAAACCTGCTTGTGCAAAATGCCACTGCTGAAGGGTCTGGTCCTCCCTCTGTCACATAAGTGCTTTTCAGCCATCAGATGTTCTCAATCCTCTGTTAAGAAGTGATACATTAGACCATAATTTGCATTTTATTAACTGATTGCAGGATTCTAACATGTAAACAAGTGTATGCTGTTTCCTTTAAACATCCACTGTGGCACACTCAGTGTCTCAGTGTGGTTAAACCATAATTTTCTGAGGACTAGACAAACTGGGAGATCTAGAAGAGTGTTATATAGGGCAGATTTTTCCAGTCCTCCAGCTAATATTAAAATTCTTTAGGATATTTTTCATTCACCTAGGTTTTTTTTTCTCTTGAATTCAGGTTGCAGTTTCCCTCACAAACATTTCTCAAAATACTTGGGTGAAAATGAGTTCACCTCTGTTGAAATATTCCTCCAGCTCATATTATGTTTGACTGAGCTGACAAATGGCTTGACAGCCTTCTTGAAATCTGCCAAAATACAGTGTCAGGAATGACAATGCCATGCAGGGTAATAATCTAAATGAATGTTGCTGCAGCTGAGCAGTCACATTCCTGACTCTCTATAATTCAGTTAGAACGAGGCAAGTCCCCAGATGTTTGTTTCTTAGCAATTGGAAAAGTTTGGGTTGTGTTTCCCTATTAACAGATGATTATAATTCACATTTCATGGTTAGCTTGCAACAAATTAACACATTTCAAATTATTCCTTAAGTAATGGTGCTTTATTTATCTGTTCAAACTCCACTGGAGCAAGAGCTGCTTTTATTTAGTTTCTCAGAAATCCCAAACATACATGAACTAGAAGTTTCATAGTGTTTCTGAATTTAATCTTGTGGAGTATGGAACATTAGTGGGTTTGAAATGTAATCTGCAATTTGAGCTGTCTGAGAGAACCTACAAATAGACATTACAGCTTTAAATGTAAAATTATCTTCTCTGCCTTACTAAAATGTGTCTTAATTCAATTAATATTTTAATGACACTGTTATCACAGAATCACAGAATGGTTTGTGTTGGAAGAGACCTTAGAGATCATCTCATTCCAACCCTTGGAATGGGCAGGGACAACTTCCACCAGAACAGGTTGTTCAAAGCCCCATCCAAGCCTGGCCTTGAACACTTCTGGGGATGGAGCAGCCACAGTTTCTCTAAATTGTCAGGTAATTTAGTGTTTTATATCTTGCAGTACATGTTTTCAGAGATCCTCAGCACATTTCTTTAATTCCATACCCTGTAGTTGCAGCTGCTCTCTGAAGTACTCATTTCCTTTGATTTTATATCTCTAAGGTTTGGAGATTAGTTACACTGCAAGTTCGAACTATTTTCTCAGTTGTTAGAATTAAATAGCTAGTTGTACTAGACCTCAGGTGTAAAATTACAGCTGATCAAAATGCAAATGTTCTCTTTTTCTTAAAGAATTCTCTATGACCTTCTTTACTCTTCAGATGTCTGTCAATGCTAGCTTTTTCAGGTTCTGTTCTTTGCTGAAATGCTGTTTTGATTTTCTTTAAACTCATTTCACGATTTAATCCCTTCAAGAGTGAGCAACTATAATGTCTAGAGATCAGGAGCAGATTCTATTTACAGCTGAACAGTTCAAAAACTTTGAGATCTGGGAGCTCTATATTCTCTTGAGCCACGGGAACTTGGTTAGGAGGTTCATGAGATTGGAAAATAAAGTTTTGCTGTATCTTTCTTTCTCATGCCATTGTTCACTCCATGCCATTATACATAGTGACCTTCTGTCACTGATGCAGAGAGTCATGTTGTGGCAGCCTCAGGAGTGCATTATATCTTCCTGCAGGAGACTCTTTCAGATGTGTGTCCTTGATCCCAGTGGAAGAAATGAAAGGTCACTTAGTTTTCTCAGTTTTATCTGAACTTGGTTTGAATGTTGCTTTATCATCATGATGATAAAGCTTCTACAGCTGTAGAAGCCTAATACAATATATATTTCCTATTTATAATTTATCCTTTTCTAAAGCAGCTCTGAACGTGTGTCAGTAATTAATACTGACTGTTGTTTCTGGAGTGCTTACTGTGTGAAATTCCCTATGTACACAATTACAAATCTTAGATGATGAATCAAGTGCCAATGCAAGCATAAATAAAATTATCAAAGTTTCTGAAAACATGTTACACCAGTGAATTATCTTTGAACCTTTCTGCTGCCTTGTTTGACATGATTCTGAAACAAAGAGTCCAAGTATAGCAACATAATGGGGTTTGTTATCAACTTCCAGCTGGCATTATGATGTAGGATTTGCAGCAGTACTTTTGGAGTGAGCAGTTCTGGGATTAGGGTATGAGGGGTCACTGTCTCCCTCCCTCCTTGAGGGGAAGATACTGAGATGGAGTAAAATCTTTATCCAGTATTGCTGGAGTTCCTTTGCTGTCGAGGAGTCCTCCTAGCAAAGAGAGGTGTGTAAATTAGGGCACCTTCTTCATTGCAAATGCAAGAGTTCTGTGGCTTAAAATGCTCAGCATGGATCTGAAGTTGCCTTTGGAATGTCTTCTGTGGACTTCTTAAAAACAAGTTCTACACATGTTGAGCAGTCAGGTGCTCTCTTCTGCTAAAATAAAGCAAGCTCAAAGGTAGCGGAAATCTGTGCTGTGGACACCAACAGCCTTGCCATTTGAATCCCACTGGAACCATTACTGCAGTCTGCTATCTGATGCCTGAATCAGAGTATTTTGTTTCTTTGGCCTTTTTAGCTTACTATTTTTTATTATTGTTATTGATTACTTGAGCTAAATCCTTTGAAATACCATTCCAAAAAAGCCTGTTTCTCTCTACAAAATACTATTGCTTCTGCCAGATGGCAAGTAGCAGTCACTGAGGAAAGGTAACTTGTCATTGTTACTTTAAAACTGACACAGAAAATTAATTTCTTAACATTCATAAAAATCTTATTTAATCAGAGTAATAAATTAATGAGGAACTATCAGTTAAAAAAGTTCATGTATCTCCAATGATTTTTCAGGAAATGGGTAGAGATAACACAAGTCTGTCAGTAACAAAAGAGCTTCGTGAAGGACTTTCCTGAATGGACTTCACTTGTGGATGCCCCATGCCTGGAAATGTTCAAAGCCCGGTTGGGTGGGGCCCTGAGCAGCTCAGTCATGGGTTGGAACTGGTTTCCCTTAAGGGCCCTTCCAACCCAAATCATTCTGTGACTCTGAATGGCTGAATCCACCAGCCCCAGCTATTATGGACACTTTCATCATGCGATAGCTTTTATAAACTGAGCAAGATACTTAAAATAACCTGCTGAGGGTTCAAGTTGGTGACAACCAAGGTGGGGAGCCTTTAGCTGAGGGGGAACAGCATTTCTGTTTGCAGCAACTGCTGCACGTTTTTCCCTGGTTTGCTCCCATTAACCCGCCCTCAGTTCTGCATAATGATTTTTGATGTACTGTTCTCTTTTTTTCCTTAGAATGGATAAAATGTCAGAGACAATTAAGACGAATTAAATGATGTTAAAAACTGGAATGAAAACTGCACATTTGTAATGGCTCACAGGGTTTCTGATATAAAATGTGTACAACCCTCTCCCACACTCAGCAGCTGGTTATATCATGGACTGGTTGCCCATGACTGCTTCTTCCTGATGCAGTTCTGAGAAATTTCAAATATTGGCTGAAACTGACTAAAAGGCTGCACAGTTGTCCTTTTCAACAGCAGCACGTTTGATTTCACCTTTTTGCAAAGGTTTCTTCAACAATACTTGGAACTAGATTTTCCTTGAAGCTACAAATGAAGTGCAAAGAAATGCCTGTGTGCTCCCAGGGTCAGTGCATTGCTCATAATCCAGTATAATTCATACACTCTCCAGTCATTAGTTATGCATTTAAATAAGTATTTGAAAGACTTGGGATGTTGTAACTAATTTAATTGTCTCTACAGAAAATTGTGTCCCTAAATATCAAAGTTAGATAAGTTGATTTTATTCAGCTGCTGTTTGTTGCCTTGTATGTTTTGACCGCTGGGATTTGTGTATTTAAGTGGAACATCAGTATTTTATGCATAACTTTTATTTTACAACTTTGATATTAGGAGAATTATCACTTTGTTTCATAATGAGATTATTCCCATTATGGTAAACTAAAAAAAATTTCACATGACTCAGAACAAATTTCTGAAAACTTGTAAAATAAACCAAGATCTAGCAATGTATTTAATCATTATGCAAATTGTTATTCGCTGTAAAGCAGTTCCCATGTGAGGAAGCAGTGGTAACATTAGATTCTTTTTGTGGGTGTTGTTCTCCAGATACAACCCCCAAATGATCAGCTGAAAAGAACCAGTGATTGTGTCAAGAACAGCTACTGCAGATGTACTGTCAAAGCAACAAGGGTGATGAAAGTGAAGTCACATTGCCAATGGCTTTATAACCTTCAGGCTAATGTGTTTGGCTTTCAAGCTGCCTAGAAACAATTGCTTTCTGAGCACATAATTTAATTTTTTGAGTGAAAATTAAGATGTGGAAAGAGTTTAGCAGCTCTCCTTGCAAGGTTTGTTTTCAGTATTACACCTGTTGAGAATATGATTTATTAACAATACTATTCTCTCTATAGAGGAACTGAAGGGGCCATTCCCCAATAATGTTTGCAATTATAAACTGAGATAAAGGCACAGTGGTTTTTGTAAGTGGAAAACCAGCAAATGATCATCAGTGGGAAAGCGTCATTAGGCCAGGTTGTGACCTGTGAATCTTCATTTCACGTGGAGGGCACTTCTGTTATTTTTGTGCATTAGCTGGGACCTTGTAAGGCTCACCAGAAGCAGTGAGTTAACCTGGCTATCCAGCTGGGAATTCATGCCTGGTTTTAATTCAGAGATCAGCAGCAATGCTGCTTTGAGGAATTACACCTGGAAGGAGAGGGGATAGATATATTTTTGTTATCTCTGACGGGGTGCTGCTCAGCTGGGCAAAGTGGGAGTTGAAGGTTCCCATTGCAGTGTTCGGTCTGGCCTTGGAGCTGTGGCACTTCCAGCACATCCAGCCCAGCAGGGATCAATGAGTCCATCCCTTGGGAGTTTTGCCTTTCTGGCCTTGTGAGAGCTGTCCAGCCTGCAGCATAACCTGCTGTGACCAGTGGGACACGCTGAAGTGAGAAAAGCTTTGTGAACATGAAATTAGAGAGAATTATTTCATTCAAGCAGGGGTAACAGGCTCTTTAGCACATGCAAATGAGTGGGAGAGTTCAGGCAGAAGTGCATTGTAGTTCTGAAGTTAATCTGCCAAAAGAGAGAGCAAAGAATAATAAAATCCAGGCACTTTTCCCCTTCTACTCTCCAATTTTAGATATTTCAGCACAGGCCAGCGCAGACAGTTGTGTGATTGTCCCAGCCACCCAAATATATCATCTCTGTCAGCCATGTGTGCTGGCACAGGGCTGTGCCACTCCAGCTCTGTAGCTGCTGCCTCACAGCTGGCCCTCATTCATCCTGCTTGGAGCACAAGCAGGGAAAATGAGCATCTGTTTGCCCTCAACGTTGGAGACATACACGCTGGCTTTATTCTTTTCGATAAACAAAGAGTGGTTTGGGGTTTTCTAAGAAATATTTTTGATTCTTACTATATTTGTCTTTTTACAGAAAATCCTAAAAACTGAAAAAATCCTCCCAAAAAACCCCCAAAACCAACCAAACAATAAAAACCAAAATGGAAACAACCAACTGCAAAACCCAAGAGAGCAGGAAGAGTGCCAGGAGAGCAGTGTTTCTATATAAAAACCCATGTGGTTGAGTTGTAAAGAATGACAATTCTTATTCTAGCTGATCTGGGCTCAGGGGGAAGGAATGCATTTCATATTTTTTCAAATATTTTAATTTAATTTTTAAAATTGTTGCCACCCCTGTGAATGATTGTGAGTGTGGGTAGAGAAAAGTCTATGTTGAAAGTTTCACCTGCCACTTTCTCAGCATTGCTTATGCAAACTTCTGGAAATGCCTTTCAGCAGAGCAAGAGTGGCAAACTTTTCCTAATATAGCAGAAAAAACCCCCAACCAACCAAAGATAAAATTCTAAGTATTGAAAATAAGAAACCCAGTAACATTCTGGGCCATTAATGTAGCCAGAAATTGCTTTTGCACATTAGTGGTAGCTGAGTGAAAGTCTGTGTACTGAGAACTTGAGTCTTATGGGAAATCTGAGATTGTAAGATATGGTCAAGGATCTTTTCAGTGTCACACACATCTGAGAATTTATTAGGATATTTATTTATTAATTTTATACCATTATTAATAAACCACTGTTAATGTACTTGGCATTATATAAGAATCTAATGTGAATGCTTATACTTTTATCAATCATTATATTTTTATAAATGACTTAGCATTCTAGGCAGGTCCTGACATCTGCAGACTTTTCATTACATGTGACACTGCTTCCTTCTGCCATGGTTTTACTCAGTGTCATCCCTTTATGTTGGGAGCTCTTTTAGTAAACTCAGATATTCCTGGCCTTTCTGGGACATTTCTTACAAAACTTAAAGCTTTCCCATACAAAATTTAAAACTAAATATCTCCAGCAGCAGCATTACTAATTCACTAAGCCAAAGCATCCCTGTTTGGATGCAGTTCTCTGATTTCTGGGAGAGAGAGAGAGCACTAAATTGGTTAGACACATCTTGACGTAGAAATCTCATTGGGGAGCTTTGTTCACTGAAGTACTCAGTGGGTAAAATACATTCTCTTCCTCTTAAGCAAATAAAAAAATAAATAGATAAATAATGTGTAATTTGCTGACACAAGCTATTTGCTTAAAACAGGCAATAGGCCTTGGGGAGATATTTATGACAGGCTGGATTGACTTTAGCAAGCAGCAGCTGGTGCTTTAACACTGCTTGGTGTTGGAATGATCTTCTGCACTGCAAGGTGGAGAGGCAGAAAATGCAGCTGCATCTTTCTGGAGCTAATTTTAACAAAAGCCATGAGCTGGTGATTACCACTTTTTCCAGCTGGGTCCTTATGAGGGTAAATGGTTTATTCATAGATGGAAGGTGGAAGAGGGAAATACTAAGCAGGCTGCAAAGCAGTGTTAATAAATGTCCCTCCTGGAGATACTTAGAAATTTAAACTGGTGTTGGCTAGGAGGGAATGAGCATTGCTTTCTCGAGGGTCTCTGTGAGTCCTCCTTTGTGTGGGAGGTTCCTCAGGAGGGGGCTGTGATGATTCTGATGATTCGTGATGATTCTGCACCAGTTCTGAGGGATCCTCCCAGACCTTGGGGGAATGAACTGAGCTGAGCTGGTTCTGAAAGGTACAAAATCAGGGGAATGTTTTCAGTCAGCATCTCATTTCTGCTTGAGTCATACAAATAAGTTATAAGCTCAATTAATGCAACAAATATAAATATTTATGAACCCATTTAGCTAATGTTTGGCTGTATTTATAAATAAGAGCATCTTGCAAGAGCTTCTTTTTGACAAGTAAATAAAGTGTAGAGAGTGTTTGTGTGTTAAATTATCCATGCTTCATTAACTCTTCCAAAATATCAAGTCTTAGGTAGTAACTAAATTCAAAGTGACAAAAGAGTGGGATTAGTGGGAATAACTTAATACTTAAACTTCAGGAGAACAAGAAATTGTTGTTTACTTTCTTAGTTGGTAGGGGAAAAGAGGATAAATGTGTTTGGTTTTGCCATTAATTTATTTTTTTTCTAAACTGTATTGTTATTGTAGTGATAGGAGGGGTAATAGGAGAGGAGAGCAGTCTCATATTAATGTCCTGGTCCCAGGGACAATTTCTATTTGCTGACTTTTCTGAGGTGACTAACAGGAAATTGTATTAGACCCACGTCTACTTCAAGGCTTGATTTTTTTGCAAATCAAAGCACATTCTATGAATTCTGATAAATCTAAGGGTTCCAATGGATGACATTTTTGACTGTTCTGACTTTTTGTGAACTGTTAAACTCGTGTTTTTAACATGCCCTTCACATACTTAGCTTAAGATATGAATATTCTCCTGATTGACTTCATTGATGGCACATCAGTCTATGTTGGCTGGATTTGACAGCCACATATTGAATGATAGAGGATCATTTTGGTCTTCTTAAGAAACAACAATTTATTATGCATGATGTGGTGAAATGGATTTTAGAACATGGTGCTAGTGATGCCAAGGTCACCGTTTCGATCCCATGTGTACCATTCACTTAAGAGCTGAACTTCATGATCCTCATCAGTCCCTTCCAGCTCTGTGATTCTGTGAAAATGTGTTTGCTCTAATCTCTTGATTGCTCAGATCAACGTAATAAAAATGCAATAAGAAGGACTGAGGCCCAAGTCTAGCAATTTATATTGGCTTTTATACTTTTTTTTTCATTTGTTATGTTCACAACTGATTCCTAAGTTAAATATCCTGAGGGTAAAATCTAGAAGAAGGGTTCCATGATGCTAAGTGGTGAACAGATTGAAAAGGCAGCTCCTGTCCCAAATCTTGCAATGTAATTAGGGTAGGGGAAGTCCCTGGTGAGCTCCTTTCTGTGTGAGTGGCCCCTGGGCTCCTTGCCTTGCTCTCCCAGGCTGTTGCCCACCTCAGGCACACAATAGATTCTATAAAGGAGGCAGAAAAGAATCTTAACAAAGGTCTTATGCCACCCCGAGTGAGAAGAGAACTCCAGATTTCCTCAAGAATTGCATTGGGCCTGGTTTGACAGGAGTTGAATTTCTCCTGGTTTGACAGGAGTTGAATTTCTTTTCCTGAAACTGGGAACTGGAATATTTAAGCTGTCATGTCAGACTCAGAGTCCAGAAAGAGTCAGTTGCATGCAAACACATCACTTTTCTATAACACTGAGTTGAGCTGAGGGAACTCAGATACAGCCTTGGCTTGCAGTATCAGCTCTTCTCTTTTCATGCATGATTTTAGGTGTGCAGAGTTCCTTCAGTTAATTAAAAGATTGACTTAGTCATATGCAGTCACTGAACCATAGGCAAAACCTTCAAAGTGTGAATTCTATGCAAGAAGAAAGATATTTTCAAATATTTGTTCATCAAAAATATTTCTCACTTGCTGTCACCTGCTGCATTGAAGTGGCCTTGTGCCTGGTTTTGCATTCCCTTCAAAGTCCATCCAATAAATAGTCTTTAAAGTCAGCTGGGAAAAAAATTAAATTACGTCTCTCTTATACCAGGTATGTACAGATGAGTGTGTGGAAAAACACTTTATGGTGGTTTTGTCTGTGAAAAGGGAATGAAAAAGCCTTTTTTTATGCTTTACAAGAAAGAAACGTGTTAGTAGAATGGCATTTGGCTAATAGTGTAGCAGATAAAAAACTGGGTCATGGCAGCAAGCAAGAGAGAAAATTGTTTCATTTTGGGGTGAAGGTCATCTGAAATAAGTGATTTCACATTTAAAAGGCCACTAAGGAGAAAATTGATGAATGTGAACCTAATTTTGTATTGCTTTATTTCATTCTTTTTTCTTTTCTCATTTGTAATGCTTACGTGTTCAGGAAGTTGAGGTAGGTTTCTCAATTTTAACTTGTAAATATCCATAGAGTGAATAAAAATATTTACAATATGTCATAATTCATTCAGTGTTTTAAACTCTTATGATCAACTGTTAATATTGTTACAAATGAAAGGCACTGGTACATGTTAATGTTTAATGTGTTAATATTGATTAATTAACATGTTAATATGAAAATTGTGTAAGTTTCATTTGTTACAGAAGGCATAAGGGATTTTTAGCACATTAGTATCAACCCTAGTAGAATGCTCAGAAATGTATAGCTTTTTTTCTGTCAGGAAGGTGTTTTACTGAATGGGAAATTTAAATCTCTTAAATCAAGTTGATTGTATTTATATATATATATATATATATATATATGTGCTGCTTCTCTGTTGGAAGAAGTTACAGTGAAATGATGATATTCCTTCAGAGACAATCAGAGTTCCACCTTCTAACAAAAGTCATTTGAGGATATTGTTATAAATCTCATCCCAAGTACTGGCACAAAGCCCTGTCTGCTTCTGAGTCAGAGCTTGAGGTTGTATTTAAATATGACACAGATTTTCTGCTCACCATATCCACAGGGTGAGTTTCACCTTTATGGTGCCATAACCTTTCAGTCTCACTTCTTGCTGCTATGGATGCTGAAGTGGAGCCCTGGTGCTATATTTTGTGTCATTTTGGTTTAATCCAGGTACCACCCAAATCACACCCTCACCCTCCCCATTACCTGGGTGGCACAGGGAGGAGAACTGGGAGGAAAAAAGATAAACCCCATGAGTTGTGATAAGAATATTATTATTATTATTATTATTATTATTATTATTATTATTATTATTATTTTATTACAAAAAGAGAGACAAATGAACCATAAGACTAGTAGTGCCCACCCAGTACAATTTTCACCACCTACACAGCAGTGCCCAGCTGGTCCCCCAGTACTGACCATCTCTCCCCAGCCAACTCACCCCAGTTTATATTCTGGGCTTTGAGGTGTGGAATATCCCTTTGACCAGTTTGGTCCTGGCCATTCTTCCTCCTGGCTCCTCTCTGAAGAAACATGGGAAACTGAAAAGTCTTTAAACTTTGGAATAAACACTCCTCAGCAACAACTAAAACATCAGTGTGTTATCAACATTATTCTCATCCCAAATCAGCACTGAACCAGCTGCTAAGAGGAAAATTAATTCTATCCCAGCTGAAACCAGGACAGTTGTCCAACTGCATAAGTTATTTTGAACTGCTATTGACTGCATTGCTTTAATGTATGTATAGTCATTATTTACTCCTATAAATAATAATGGGATTTATATATTGAAAATCTCAACGGTTTTCTCTGTTCCACCTTCTGGGGTTTTTTTCACGTATTTTTTCTTGTGTATTTTCTATGTTATCACACTCTGGTTTCAGGCACATTCTAAAATAAACATAATTTCAATTTTCAAAATGGAATACTAAACCAGTCTGCATGAAGGAGAGGAGGAGGAATAATAGATCTATAGAAGAGATGGCTGTGTTGTAGGTATTTTTGTGAGGAAGGTGCATTTTTTTGTAAAATATTCCTTTGACACTGAAATTGAGATAAACCCCCTTTCCAATCCTTATTTCTAAACTGGTTCCATATGCCACCAGCGTAAGAAATCCTTGTTGGGAGTTGAATTATTTAACAGTTTCTGATGCTGAAAACCCACCAGCAAAGCAACACCTTGGAAAAAATGTAAGGAGGCACAAAAAGAATATTTTATTGCTGAAAAAAATCTGCTATAAAAGCTGAAAACCCAACACATTCTGAAAAGTGATTAATGCTCGGTGAATTTAGCAGTACATCATCAGTTACAAAGCATTGTATAACCATGAGGGGGTTTTTGTATTAGCAAAGCTGTGAAATTCAAAGGCAAGCCTGTGATTCTATTTCTGGTGCCAAGCCTTGTACTTGTGAAGAAAAAAACATGGATACTTCTGATGTATCTGAAATAAATTATGGGTAACATTTTTTTTTTTGCTGTTATTGTGGAACATTATCACTGTCTATGAAGTCAGTATGACACTGACCATGAACGTATTAAAAAATATATGCATTTCCTCCTGCTTGTCATGCAGTATAATTTGACCTAAGCCAGCCCGTGGTTGCCTCCCCCAGAGCAGGCAGAGAAGAGCAGCAGAACAATCCATGGTTCTCCATGCTGTCCACAGTGTTCTGAAAGGAACATGAAGTGCATCTCCTGGTGTTCACTCAGGCTGTGGAGTCCTCACTCCCGTAACAGCCTGTTCTGAACCCATAAAGTCATGCTGACTTGCAAGTCTCCAAAATATTCCAGGTTAGGGTGACTGGATTGCATGAGAGTGTGTGAAATTCAGTGTACTGGAGATAAATGTTAAGTGAAGCCCTATAGAAGAAATAATTTAGATGTCTTATTCACACAGATGGGTTTTTAGTTACCATCCTGGCAGGAAAAAGAAATCTCAGTGTCATTCTGGACAGCTTGATGAATACATCTCTTTAGTGGCATCCCTCAGGAGATGAATATAGAATACTGGATATATTAAAAAGGAAACAAAGATTAATATGCAGAAAAATATGACAGTGTTGTAGAAGTTTTCTATGCTTCCTCACTTCAAATAGATAATTCTGTCATTATCACATCCTCTCAAAGAGGACGTAAGTGAGATAGACAGAATATGCTGAAACTGATATATCAGCTGGGCTTAACTCCCAGTTCTTCAGCACTAGGGTTGATGACACTCTGAAGCAGAGAAAACTTTGCCTTCAGATAAATATTTGCTAAGTACAGAGAATACAGATTGATCCAACACATGGAAGAGTTTTCCATTCTTTCTGCCAAGAGACTAGTTTGCAACAGTCATTATTTGGCCAGGCGCTCTGACAGTCCCTGCTTTCTCCAGTGTAAAATCCAGTGAGAATTGTGTAGAACAGAACCGCAACACTCACAGCACAATGATCTCTTTCCATCAGATTTAAAAAAACTTTTGGAGTTTAATAGTGGGAACAGTGACAAAAATACTGCAAGTACTCCTGGAAGTTTCTGTACTATTTGAATGTAATGTTTGCAATATTACTCCTGTATTCTATATGTTCAGAATGGTTTGATTTACATATGTCCAAATGGATGTATCTTTGAATTTACTTTGCTGACCTTTCACCACACCAGGATGGTGTGGATCATGTTATACTACCTGAACAATATGTTCTTTCTTGTTAAAGACTGTAGATTAGCATGAAATAATCCAGAGTTATTATAAAATATTTAATAATGGCTGTGTTTCAAAAACAATCCAAAGAAAAATTCAAGGTGCTGAATCCAAGGAGTTCTTTATTCTTTAATTTCTAACCTGCATTAACTACTCTTTAGGACACAACCTGTTGATAGTCTTATCTGATTGGAGCTAAATCTGTTGGAATCAACACACAAGTTGATTCATTTAATTGTGTAAAATAGTGGTGAAAATACTGATTGTATTTTTCCTGAGATTTCTTTTTTTTAATCCCCATTTAGGATGATTATTTCAGAAACTGGAATCCAAACAAGCCGTTTGATCAAGGTAAACTCAGTACACATTTTGTGGCTGTCTTCTGCTATTTCGTGATATCCCCATATGGTTTATGCCTTTCCTCCTCTGTCTGTCCCATGCATTAGTGGAGATCTATATTCATACTTACATCTTGTTCCCAATTTAGTCACAGCTTGAGGTGGTTTATGTAGAAGAGTTTTGACTCATCTCAGTATTTTTTCACCGTGTTTTTTAATCCCCATCCATTCCACTTTATATTCAATGATGAAATGTGTGCTCAGAGAGATTCTCTGTAACCATGAATCTTGGTTTAACGTGCAATTTAAAGCAGGGATCTTCACGTTCATTTTCTTTCATGTTAAAGGCTTTGCTAAATTAATGTCCTAAGTGTAACCACTGCATTTTCTAACACTCAAGGGGCCAATTCTTTGAAACCAGCTGTAATGCATGAATTTCAGGGCTGATTTTAAAAGGGAAAGGGTGCTTTGTATATGCTGCACTCTTTAGTGGCATATGCTTTAGTGTATATGCTGCTGTTTCAGACATGCTGCTCGGTAAATGATGTTTTGCGCTTTGTCTTGGTGAGTGTTTAAGTTATTGCAGTGCTTCAAGTATTTCCAGGCCAGCCGCTAAAGGATAGAAAAAAAACCCCAAAAAACCCATTGTAATTGTGCCCAGAATAGCACTGGATACAACAGCCATACCAGGAAAAAGAAATTCAAAATCATTCAGGTGTTTAGGAAGAAAATACTTAATGGAAGTCTCTGATGGTTCTGAAAATTTCACTTTCCATTTATTTCTATATTTCATTGCCAAGCATGTTCCCTGTATTGTCTGTAGCTCACAGGAATATCATTGGGGTTAGAGCTTAAGAATGTAGATTGTCTGTCTTTAGGGAAATGGAACTTCAGTGTCAAAGGAAAGGCACAGTTGATGCTTTTGTCAAGACACATATCCACAGAGGTTTTCAAAGGCATTCGGGGGATTTAGGATTACAAATCCTATTGACTTCAAATGGAACTATGCTCCTACAACTTTCGGAGGCCTTGTGACCCTCTGTCTTCCCAAGAGGAAAAACAAAAAGGTAAATCCTGGCAAAGTATTGCAGAGAGATTTTGAACTGACATGCTTTAAAACTGTCCTGTTTATTGTGTTACTGAGATGTCTGACTCTGGGCAAAACCAGGAATGCTTGTAGAGAATCTAAAGTCACGCATGGATATCTTGGAGGGATATGTCGGATATATATATATATATGTTGAAGATTTCTGTCTCTTTGTAAAGAAAAGGATCATTTCTTTTTCAGCGTAGAGTTTCTCTGACACTGGATGTCTCTGGTCAGGAAGCAGAATGCAGACTGAGGGATGCAGTCTGAGCAGGGTGCTCTGCCTTGCACAAAGATCTGTGCACTGCTTTTTTGTCACTTAAATCTTCCAAATGGATTTTATTTGACCAATAGATCATTCTTTTTTGACAGAGGTCCCTCCTCTTGGCTGTGGCAAAATTCGCCCTGACTAGAATGTTAAAAATAGCCACTCAAACATTTCTAAAGAGATATATTGCACAAAAAAACCCATTTGAAAACTGTTGATTAGTTTAGTTACATGTACACAGAGTGTGAGTCTTTAGTCATTGATCCCAGTGTTATCACCCAAAAAATGAAGAGAAATCCCATGTTGCTGCTTTGGGCCCTTTGAGTCAGATGCTGACAAAACTAATCCTGAGTTTATATATGCATATAGGTATAGATATATGTGTAAATGTATACATGATATATTTATGTGTATATAGAGGGAGTGGCATTAAAATAGAAAGTGCTGAGATGAAGAAAGGAAGGAAGGGAAGCTTTCTCTTTCCCAGATGTTACCACCAGAGCTTTAATTTCTGTACCAGAGCTTTAATTTTTGTAATTTTCCACTGAGAGGAAAAAGAAGAGTCAGAAGAATTTGTCCCAGCTCTTTCACACAGCATGATCTGCAAGACAATTGTCTAATCTGTTTTTCCTTTTCCGTTCTCCCTGCCCTGGTATTTTTCCCATGTTGTTCTATTTGGCTTTGGGGAGTTTAAATGCCCCTTATGCTCATGTATGAAGGTTTTGAAGATAGAAAAGCTTTCATTCTGTATTTTTTGGGATTCTGATATCTGGAGAGCTTGTGCAGATCCTGTGGTGAGGAGCCCTAGCTTGCTCCTGTGGATTGAGTAGCAGCTCTGTGTTCTCACCACACAATTCTTATTTTGAGAGATATCCCAAAAGCTTCTTTTAATCTCACAAGACCAAGATTCTTCCTAGTTGCTGAACAGAAAAAAACTTCTCCAGTGGGTGAATGAAAACAGATTGGGGATCTTATAGAAAATCTAAGTCTGGTGTCACCAAGCTAAAGCTCTTTTGTGCAAACACTAACTTTTTGGGATGGGTTTACAAGGTTTTAATATTAAAAATCTACTTCTCAATTTTAAATCTAAAATCCTGCTTGAATATTCTAATTGTGAAGTCTTCATGTGGGGCCAGACTGTAGAGCCAGGCTGAAGAGTTGGGAGGGCAGGGCTGCAAGTAACTGAAGGCAGGAAGTACCTGCCAGAGGGTCCTCACAAAGGCAACTGGAGGATTCCATATCAGATGGAATTAAACAAATTCCATCTGACTTAAAAACAGATGAAAACAACTTTAACAGATTTAAAAACCAACAGTAATCAGAGGTTTTGAAAATCAGCAGAGTTCTGCTTCCAGGCTTGTACTTCATTTGCATTTTTTAAAGAAATCTTCTGCATCCAACCAACTCTTTATTCTTTTCTAACAAAAAGATGACTTTATTCAGCAGGATAAATTATTTAATTGTGCATTGAAAAACAATAGCAGTGTAATCAAGCTGTCTGCGTTCTGCTTGCAATGTGGAGAGAAATACCTGAGTGTTTGTCTCAAACAAAAAAATACCTTGTTTTGTAAAAAAAACATTCATTGCTTCACTGAAACCACCTCTAGGGAGTGACACGAGGTATCTTTGGATAACAGGCCTGTTCAAGGGAAGTCAACTTGAATGGTTCAACTGCAGCTCAGAGGGCACTTGAGTGATCAGTTTATTTTTAGCTGAGCTACCAGTCCAGCTTTCTATTCATCTTTAACCCAGGAGAAGCCAATAGAAAAGTGAGCATCTTACTGGCAGAGCTGAGCTAACGAGGCACTTGGACTGCAGAAGGCAATAGAGTTTGTAGCCTGGAAATGATTGCTGGTCATTAATATTGAACTCGATTCTGTCACAGTTACAGAAGCAGGAAAGCAGAAGAGCAGAAGGGGCAGGTTATTCAGGATTTTGAAATATGAATCAAAGAGTTGGGTTTTTTTTCCTGGCAAGGTCATTTGAGAGTTCTTAAGGAGCTTGACAGCTAACTTTGCATACTTTTCTAGTCTTCTTCATCCACTTTGGAGAAGGAAAAGAGGGAATAGGGGAAAACTTTAGTATAGCTCAAGTGAGATATTTTGGTAAGTGTCTCATATTCAGCACCTATTCAGACTTGCCAGAAAATGAACTTGTTAAGACTTTATGGATTATATTAATTGAAAACTGTTAAAAAAAAAGTTAAAGTTACTTAAAATTTCTGCTGGAAGCCACCCCTATAATCATTGGCAGCAGTTTGGAATGGTGTCCAATTTGTCATATGACTTTTTAAAAGCATCGTTACCGAGCACCCAGGAACTATGGAAGTAATGGGGTGCACTTTGTGTTGTAGATGCATGAGCTCTGAATCAAAACACCTTTAAAACATCGAGCTGCCATTATTATTAACAACACAGCTGTAGAAGGATGCAATAAGAGGGGCAAAAATTTGATTCTGTGGTAGTGTGGATTTTTTCCCCAAATATGTGCTTAAGACCATCCACTGAACTATGGAATTTTCTGTCCAAGGAGGTGCAATTTCCCCCTTTCCATTTGGACTGTGACACTGTCAGAGGATTTCAGTGGATGGAGCTGCCTGGGTCCCCTCCCTCAGCCCTGCCTTCAGCACTGAGGCACAAGGACTGGCTAGAAACAGGGTACAATTTTACCCATTGCTGGTGGTAGCAATACCAAATGTTCCAAGCTGCAGGGGAAAAAAAGCTCCTGATTAGAAATAGTCTGACTTTTCCCCCTTGTCTTCCAGCCTTTGTTTTTCTTTTCACTGTCTATTCCCAATCCTCTTCCCCAATAACTGAGAAATCTGGACAGGGATGTTTCTTCTCAGGGCTTTCATTATCTGCCCTTGGAGAAGAGGGAATAAAAAAAAAAATTAAAATTCAAACTCTCTATTCCGTTGTATTGTGTGAAAATCTTTATCTGCCTGAATTGGACTTATCAATGCCTGACTCTAATATCAGACACACATTTAGACTTGACTATCATTACTAATTACAGACATGTACTCATTTCAAAGAGCTCCCCTTGAGCACTAATGAAGGGCTGAACTAGCAAAATACCCTTGCTTTTGAAGAGGAAACATTGCTTTTGAGTGGGTTGAGGCCTCCAATGTAGCATAGCCCATGACTTTCACAGCCCAGCAGCCCTGTGAAGTGAATTTGCCAAATTTAGAGCATTACATTTCAAGATGAATGTGTTGGTATCAATGCTTCCTCTCCCTGTGCACCACGTCCTACCTGTGTCTTTCCAGTGTTTAAATCACAAATCCAAACTCCAGAAATGGGCTTTTGCAGCTGTGCATAAAAAAATTTGCCTAAAATTCATAAGCCTTCCAAAACAAAAGGAGTGAAAATGGGAAGCCTGTGATGCAGAATGAAAATCATAGAACCTGCAATTAATTTTGAACATGTAATTTTCTGTTAGCCCAGTTAAGATGTTCTTTCAGAAAAGCCTGAATAAATTCCTCACAAAGAGATGTTTAGTACTGAGCACATCTCTAGTCACAAATATATGTTAGTTTTATAATAAATGTTTTCTATTACGGTGCCTCAGATGGCAGATTTCAATTGAATAACTTATTTTGCAATTTATTTTTTGACTGTGCTTGAATTAGTTTTAGAGGCTTATTCATAGTGCAAGTGCACATGAATTATGTTTGCAAATCTTCAGTAAATCAGTCCAATTTTAGGACATGTTAACTGAATCAACCAAAAACAATAGCTGAGATGCATCACATGAAATATACTGTCTCCCATCAAATGCATTTCAAGCACATATGGCTGCTTATCTCCAGGCAGATGCACATGGTTCTTTTTGCATGCTAGGAGCGTAGTATTAAATTCCTTATAAGCTTGTAAGCAACCAATTTTGTCATTAAATATGGCACGAGAAGTGACAGGGCTGGGGTCCTTGTGTGTGATTGCATTATGGCTGATGTGCTTTGAGCAGAGACAGTGATCGATAGGCTGCTTGCCTGGAATTTTATTAGCACTTGGGGAGCACTTGTTAGTTTTGTCAGTAATGGTGCTGGCTTGCTTTTAATATCTTACTTCATTCACTGTGAAGCAGATGTGATTTTCAAAGGGGAATTCATGCTCTCCCCATGCTCATCCAACTTCCATTGAAGTAGGGGCATTTTTGGGGAATATCACAGAACCCAACCCTGCTCTCTCTAGCATCTGTCAGGGAGCAGAGGTTTCCTTCCCTACTTCAGTTCAGTATAGAGGAATTAATGTTTGGTAACCTACCTAGACCTTCAAAGATGACGTGTGTACAAATGCATGCCTACAAGTCTTCCTTCCTTGTTTGCTGCAAGGGAAATCCCAGTGCATCATCCAAACAGGTTTCCATTACAGCCTTATATGCAAGTTAAAGAAGTTCTGTGTAAAATAAATAATTATAAGGTGGATACAAAATCAGTTGGAAAACTATGTTCTGGTGGTAGCTGTCAATGGTTCTGTGTCAGGCTGGGAGGATAAATTGAGTAGAGGGCTCTGTGATCTCTTTTGTACTATTACAGTCCAGTATTATTTACCACTTTTTAACATTTACCATTATTTTCTATTTTAATTAAACTATAGATGTTGAAATTAGGCTGCCTATTAAATGTTGTATGGAAATAAAATTCTTGGTTACCTTAAGAAATTTAAGAAATTATCTGAAAACAAAGGCTCAATTTAGTCTAGGCAGATGTAAAGTCCTTAGATAAGAACAATCGTCTGCACAAAACAGGATGAAAACCAATCAGTCATACATTTGGAGCAAAGGGCTGGGGGATTATAATGGATTACAAATAGAACATGAGTCAACAATGTCACTCTGCTGCAAAAAAAGGCAAATGTTGCACTGGCATGTGTAACTGTGAGTAAGCCTTCAGCTCTGAGCAGTGCCAGTAAGACCTTGGCTGGGATACATTGTCCAGATTTGAGTACCAGGCTTCTTGGGTACTGTGAACCAACTGGAAAGTACCCAGAGAAATGTAACAGGGATGATCAGAGTTGCAGAAAATATCCTCTGTGAAGAAAGAAAGACTGAAGGAGAGGAGCAAACCAACAAAACAGCAACAACAAACCAAAATAACCCACAAAAAACCAAAACAATGCACCAATCCTGTTTTCAAATACTTAAAATTAACTGCAAAGCGGAGGGCTGATTCTGCATCCATTGTGGATACAACAAGGGGGAGTAATTCTACACTGCAGCAAAGAAGATTCATTTTAGCCTTCAAAGTGGCAGCAATATTTAAGCATTGGGAGAGATATTTTAAAGAGGTTGTCTAGACTCTGTTGAAAGGTGTTCTGAAATATATTAGACAAATGTCTTGCAGGTAATGACCCATGGGTAGCTGGTCTAGCAATGGAGAGGGGAAATGGAGCCAGCATCCTTCCCAGAATTGCCATTCTAGCACTGTGATTCTGTGATTGTATTTTGATTAATGAAAACCAGCTAATTCCATTGAAATCGCAGAAGAAATGCTGAAGAAAGTATTTCTTAAAATAAACTTCCAGTCAAAGCAAAGAATGGAAAATAAATGAACCAATATCCTTGATAGATGTCTGGCACCAGCTGAAAAATCACAGGTTTTTATTTGAAAGGAGTAATGTTCAAAAACTTCAAGACAGGCACTAACCATGGTTGTCATGGGCTTGCAAAGCTCTGTGAATGTAAACAGGGACTGGCCTGTTTAGGAGGAGCCCCATTTTCTCTGACTGCTTCTTCTCTCTCTTGCTTTCTCATAGAGTCAGGAGGACTTCCTAGGGATGTAGTACTTGGTGTTAGTAGCTGTTTGTTGGGGTTTTTTTCTCCAGACAGGAATAAAGGTTGTGATCTAACCCTAAGGCTAAAGATTTGGGTGAAAATCAGTTACCTGTTCTTTTTCAATTCATTAGCTAAGATGTGATGATGCATATGTATTTAGGAATTAAGTCTCCCTCTGCTATAAACCTAAGTGCCCAGGTCATCAAAACACTAAGCGAATCACAGCTATTTTACTTCTTCTTCTCATTGCTTCAAATTAAACATATTTGCATGAAATAATATTATTTCTTCTCTAAGCTGATTGTTTGCATTCTAGCTTTGCAGCCTTGGTCATTTGGAAAGTTACTTTAAACTCCTAACTGCTGATGCTAAGCAGTCCATGGCAAGATGAATAAAAGAAATTTTCAAATATATTCTGATGCTGTTCTGCACTGACAAATTCCCAAGCATAGTATAAGTTATGTTTGGCAGGTGTTATTTGGTCATTTGATCTCATTCTGTCATTTCTCCCTGTGTCCTCTGGTTGCAATACATCCATGGACTTCACCATCAACACCTGTTTGTGTTTAGCAGTAACTGCCCAACAGCTTTGAAAGGCTTGTCAAATGTACATACATTTCTCTGAAGTGCAGAGACAGGAAAGCCATATCTGAAGACTGAAATTTTACTTCCACTGTCCTTCTTGCAAGGTCTGTTTTGGGGTTTATTCTTTTTTAGCCACGGAAGATCAGTACCAGCATTGTTTCCTTATGGATGAGCATCCTTGCACTGCCTCTTCTGCTGTAGAAGGATGCAGGCAGATGAAGTGCTGACCCAAAATGTGGATGTATTAGGTTCACTTTACCACAAGGCAAGGCAGTACAATAAAACCTGCAATATAAGTATGTTCTGCTCCTGAGATAGCTTTAATTTATATGCTGAGCAATCGAATCAGTCTCTCACTTCCCATCTTATCTGTAACAAGTAAACAGAACTCTGTGATGACTGGATGTACAGTAGAGCAATCCCAGGGATCATTGCACATTACAGCCACCTTTAATGCAATGTAAGTAAGCATTATGGTAATTATTTTATGTCATCTATCTATGTGTTCATAGAGTTTATCCTTTATTTAATTGCTGGAGGTTAAAATTCATTAGAAGAGGCACGTATTCTCTAAGAGCAAATGTATCTTTGCTGGGAAGACTCCAGCATTGAGACTTATTTCTCTCTTCAGTCGGGCCTTTGGAATGACCTTTCATATTTAAAACCAGTGAAAGGTTGCTGACATAACCAGAAGTCTGCAAAACCAAAAGGGAAGAAGAACCTCTACATTTCATAGTGTTAAATACAGATGTCTAACAAAAATCTATGATTCTCTCTCAGTGGACCAGTTGCCTAAGGACTCAGTGTTAGCCAGAAGAAATCCAGTGGCCATGATTTGTTAGTCCTGTTCTCAACTCTAGCATATGATTATAGTTAATTCATTCTAACCCAATGGATTTATTTATCCTCAAAATCCAAATTATGTTTAGCTATCCCAAAGAAGATAAAAGTAAAACCATGAAAAGCCATGTGCAAGTAGAGTCATGAAAAGCACAAGTCTATTTGAAAAACACCAGCAGGATGTTAATGTGAATGATATATCCGAGTATCAGAAACATAAGGATATTGGTCGTGATAGTTTAGACATAAAGACTATGAGTTGCTATGTTTTTTATCTTTAGATACTTCATCAATAGAACTCCTAAATACGACATTGCTATGTGCTGGCTGTAGGCTGTGCTTAGTTGCTCCCCCTCCTAATTCCCTGACATAGTTCCTAGCTTCATCATTATTCTATTGCAAGAAATTGAGCTGATATTTAGGGAAACATTATTCATTTTCCTTATGTTTCTACTTCTGAGCTGCTTTTTCATGAAGCGGCACTTCTAGTGTATTTTCCTGCACATGGCTGTGGCAATAACATTTTCCCAATGCCTATAAATAAATTAAGTATACTGTGGCTTGAAAGTGAAATTGCTATCAGCTGGTGTTCCACTACCTACAAAACATTTTATCTTCTTTCAGTTTCTATTACTTTGCTCTCCCTTGATTTTGCAGGGGAAGTTGTGGTCCCTGTTAGTGTCATGTGGTGCATTTGTGAGCAGCGTGCTTGATGTATGGATCTCTGGCAGGCACCCAGGGTGGAGAGCTCTGCTTTGGAAATTGCATTGAAGATGAACTTTTTGGCAGATGAAGGTGTTGATATGATTTGGAAATAGGCCTGTTTGTATCAGCCAGTCAGGTACTTCATTTTTAAGATGGATAAAAAATAAAAAGTTTGGAGATGAAAGAGGAGAGGAGAGGCCACCTGTCTAGAGGAAGCAGAGAGCCCAGAAGGAAGAATGCACTCTATATATATGGCTGTTATAAGAATGCAACAAGTTAACTTCTCTTCTCAGGCTGCAATTTTAAAAAAAGGACATAGCTGCTTAACTTTTCTCATCTGCACAGTTGTCCAAAAGCTGCAGGTGGTTGTTCATTGTGTCTGTGGTTCACGTTAGGAAGCCACTCTGAGGCCTAGCTAAACCTAATTAACCTTCAGTGGGATAAAGTTAGATGGGACCAGGTGCAAACAAGATGCACATGGGGCTTCTTCTAGGCACTGATCTCAACTGAGACACTGCTCATGTTAGTTATACACAAGATATTTGGAAATTGCTTTATCCACATCTTCTGAAACAATAAAGAACAACTACTTCTGCCAGGCTTTCAAATGAAGACAAGAACTTGGAGGAAATGTGTGATATTAAATAACCATGACAGGTGGTTAACCTTAACAAGAGGGTTCTCCTGGAGCACGCTCCTCAGCCTTTGTATCATCTCTGAGTATTTGAAAACTACCCAGTTTTAGTGGGAAAAAGGGTGTGTCAGAATAAAGGCTTCAGGACCAGGAAACTTGTGGTAGTGTCCCTTTTAGTGTTTTCTTTTGAGTTGGGAAGGGATGAGGAAGAAAGAGAATGCTGAGAGAAGCAAAAATAAAGTATGCAGTACATGATGTTGAATACTTTGAAAAAGGATCAGGTAGATTAATAATGGATTTTTTGTACGGCAGTCCCCTGGCATAGCTGATTTTTGCCTGCCTGTTAGTGTGCTGTCTTTTTCTTCAATCTAGTAGAGAGAAAAGAGTCTTTTGCTTGCTTTTCTGAAATAACAGGAATTCTGTGATCTCTCTACAGGTTTTCAATTATTTTTATTTTTTAAAAATTAAAATATTGAATCCATACCCTCAAGACCTTATGAAAATGAAGTTTTTATCTCACTTCTAGTTAGTATTCAGAGAAAGGGGGGATGGGGTTTCAGGAGGTTGCTGGAACAAGGTAGTATAGAATCGAAATAGAATGGAAATAGAGCTTTTTGTCTGGTGGAGAAGGCAAGGAATGAAAAAGTAAAGGTATATCTGGAGCAAAGGTGTTTTTTGTGAACAATTTTATTTGTTTAAGGGATGTCTATGTTAAATACTATTTCACTATCTCCCTCCATGTGTTTGTCCAGTACATTGGCGCAACAAGAGGTTTCAAAAGGAAACTATTAAAAATTAAAGTCTGAAATATTTGCAAGCTTGTTTTTCTTTGGGCACTAAATAATTATGAGAGGCCATTCTTGTATGTCGACAATTTCCTCAATGATGAGACCACTTAGTTTGAGAAAGTAATTTCTGGTATGCTGACTAAATAAAAAAGTTCATTAAAATCTTTGTAGGGTCTGTAGTAGGGAGCAAATTACAATGTTTTTTCTTATATTTCAATTATGGTAGATGTGAATTAACAAGTACTTTAATAAAACCTAGTAGCATTTATTTTCCACCAAATGGTGTGAATTTAAGTGACATCTCTGACACATAAAGAGCCTAGGGTTGGATATGCGTGGTGAATGGATTTTATTTTAATGAATTATAGTATAATTTTCATGTCTTAGCAATTAAAGTTGGGCATTAACTCTAAATTCATTAATTCCTTTTTTTCTTTGGGAGAGGACATACTAAAAATTCCTTTAAGCTTATAAAACTGGATGGGGTGTATGACAAATAGATTTAAACCGGATTACTGAGGGGCCGAGCACAAAGGCAGAATTATATGTGTCAAATTCTGCCCTCAGTTACACGCAGACTCCTTGGTGAAGTTACAGTGATTTAAATTTGGCTGACTTGCATAACTTGGATGGAAAATGCATGTTCATTGGGTATTTCTTTTTCAGTCATTCTGATGTAAAACTGGCTACTGGGCATTTGTATCATGTGCATTTTCCTATCCATGTAAAAACATCATTACCTTATGGCAATAGTTGAGCAAATCTGGTCCAAATTAGCTGCTTCTTAAGCTTTAATTAATTGCTTAGTTTGTGGATTTAGGCCATTTTCTCCTCTGTCAGATAAAAGTACTAAGGTGCAAAAGCGGTGTTGATAATGTTGGTAGAATTGTCTAAAATTTTGGGGCCATTAGGAAGCCACCTTCTCATCTCCTGCCTTCCCTTCACACGACAGCCAGAGCAGTGCTCAGAGCCCTCCACCAGCTCTGCTGAGGGGTGACCACCAAACCTTGTGGGCTCCTTGCCTCTCTCATGTGTGGGTGGGTTTATTGTGGTGTCTAAGGTATCTGATGCCATTCTCCAAATGCTTATAAGGTCATGGATTTGGAAGAATTCTCAAAGTGAATGAAGCAGATGATGCAGAAGGATTGTGTGTGCATCCACCATTTTGTAATTTTGCCATTCAGCGCTGTTTTCTAGGGCACAATTTCATAGCAGAGACTGAAAAAGTGTCAGTAAGTCCAAACATGAAAAAATGAGCATGTGACCAGATCTGGCTTCCACAGTTCCCCAGAAAATATGCCATTAACAAGGAAACTGTAGATCTAGAGGGGAGTGATGAGCTCAGCATGATCCTGAAGTCTGACAGTTCTGTTCTTCTAAACGCTGTCTGATGCTGTTATGTGCTGAGTCCTTCTACTGAAGCAATTTCACACCTCATCTGCTAGAGATGAAAATGGCAGGGAACAAACTATAAATCCAGTTAAAACTTAGTTTAGTAGATATATCATCCTATCAGAATCTTTTCATATAAATAATTAGTTCATCACTTCCTCAATCCACTAAACTTGCAGAGCTTTGGAAATGACGTGGTGTGTCATTATCTCAAGAAACTCTTAAGGAATTAAGTAATCCACCTCTTCCTCAAAGGTAGCATCAACCTGATCTGCATTGCTCTTGATGTTTCCTCACTGCCCACAATCTCCCCAGCAATTTATTCTGGTATTCTTAACCATTGGAAATTTGTCACCTGAACTTCCCTTTTCTGCAGTTCTGTCCTCTGAGTTGAAAGCTTTTGTGTTGTGTGCCATTGACAAGACAAACAACTGGGTGTCACCTTAAATTCAGTGGCATTTTCTTTATATGAAGACCTGTTATGTTTCCTTTCAGTCCTGTTATCTTAACCACAGACCTATGAGTTCTTCCTCCCAGATAATTTACTGGCCTCATTAGCCTCTATCAAATGGGTCAGAATGAGGTATTTCAAAAGCAAGAGGGCAGAAACCAAGAAACCAAGGGTTTGGGGACTAGAAGGCCATCTTCTGTGCCTCATGGTACACGTGTCCTGGTTCCAGCTGGGACAGAATTAATTTTCTTCCTGGTAGGTGGTTTATTGCTGTGGTTTGGATTTAGGATGAGAATAAGGTGGATAACACACTGATGTTTTAGCTGCTGCTGGGCAGTGCTTACTGCAAGTCAAGGACCTTTCAGCTTCTCACCCCACCAACAGGGAGGCTGTGGGGGCACGAGAGGCTGGCAGGGGACACAGCCAGGATAACTGACCCCAGCTGATCCCAGGGACATTCCAGACCACATGAGACCATGCCTAGGGTATAAACTAGGGGCAGAGCTGGTCAGGGGCTGCTGCTGAGGAGCTGGTCAGGCATCACTCAGTGGGAGGTGAGAAGTTACACTTTGCATCACTTGGGTAATATTACTATTATTACCATTATTACTACTACTATTATTATCATCATCATCATCCCTTCCTTCTCTGTCCTGTTAAATGTCTTTATTGCAACCCATGGAATTTTTTTGTCTTCCCTATTCTCTCCCCCATTTCACTGCTGGGGCAGTGAGTGAGTGGCTGTGTGGAGTTCAGCTGCCATGGTGACATCCCTGTGAATTTCCATGTATGTGAGGGGCAATCCGTGCATCCATGGGCACAAAGGTCGATATATTTGGTGCTGTTTTTGCAAACAAGCAGAATCAGAGGAACAATGTTATGCAGTCATCAGAGGAGCAAGAAAGTTATGCAGTAGGATTTGAAACAGCACTTTCACATTCAGTTCTTTCTAGCTGCATGTAGCAGTTTGAAAGAGATTCTTGTCACATCTTTCCAAGATACCACAGTGGTTATGTAATTGCTATCATGAAGAGTTGCTGATAATGTTTTCCAGGGATCACACCTGGATGTTTTATGGCTCCCAGTTCCTTACTGCTAGGGCATGTGGACATTGGAGTGTGTGTGGGTGTGTGTTAAGATCTTAATTGTGCAGTCTGCTGATAAAACTTGCACATGCAATTGGGACCGTAACAAGGTTAAGGCAGGGCAGATACACTACATTTATAACATTCCTCTTCCTCACCTTTTTCACCCTGTGTATTACTCAATGTGTTATGGGTCTGTAGAGGGCTGGAAACTGTTTTATGCTGTTGGACTTGTTGACTACTGGCATTATGGAGTTGGCAGAATTGCCAGAAAAGTTTGCTGAGATTCTTTAGCACCTCTGCAAAGGTCTGTGATGCCAAATGTAACTGACTGCAAGCCTGGGCAGGTACTGTCACTCTCCATTCTTCTTTCCTTGTTCCACTTGTTTTGTGTGCTCTGAATGTGCAGAGAACTGAGACAGCACTTTGTGTGGGCACCCTGCTTTAAGCTGCAGGCAGGAAATCTGGGAAGGGTTTCCCAAACTGGACTGGAAGACAGTGAGACACATAAAGAGTATCATTCTAATGGAATGAACAGCCCAGCAGAATATTGTTCATGATGACTGCTCGTGTTTTGTTTGACTGCTTTGGACATTTACATGCTTGACCCAGTACCTGCAGTTGAACAAAATATGTTTGATCTCTCTTCAGTATAAACTTTGTTGCGTATAAAATTAAAGAGAACTTGGGCATTTCCTTCTTGTACTTAGGTTTTTTTCTGAGATTTTATCTCCCATAAATAACACAACTCAGTGGTTTTACTTCCCATGGTTTTCACTAGACCCTTCAATTTTCAGTTTGAAACAAATGGTGTTTCCTCATTGTTTGAAATAATTTCAGCCTCATTTCTTTCGTCTGGTCAAATAATCCTTTAATCCATGCTCAGAAACAATTTATCTTTTCTTTTTTAATGTTTTTCTTAGTGGATGCCTATATTATGCTATGGTAGTGCAGATAAAGTATGATTGATCAGTTAATCAAATGAGATTTATTACTGGTTCATTAATTCTGGCTACATAGATGATTAAAACTACAGATTTTTACACCTAGGGCCAGTGATATTTTTTTATAATATGGATTTAGAATATATTTATGCAAGCAGAAAATTGAATCAACATTACCATCAGTGCATTAAATTACAGGATTTTATTAGAGAAGAATTCCCTTATAACAGTAGATATAGACATTGGAAAAAAGAAAAAAGCATGAGAATTACCATGAAAGGTTTTGCATCTTTAAATTACAGTTTGCTCTTTAAAATATTGTGCATGCCCAAAATCATTCTTTTTGCATGCTGGACACCATTCCTATGTGATTTATGTGTTCTCAGTGTGCACACCCCTCTCCCTGAATCATGAGATGCTCCTGATGATTTGGTGTATGTGCCTTGATTTGTGCAGTCTGAGTTAGCATGGTCTCCTGGATCAAATTAAATAAACGGAAGGAAGGTGAAAATTCTTTGCTATGTGAGGACTGACTTGTTTCCTACATTATAAACAAGTGAAACATAAATATGACGAAGAATAACTGTTACTTAAACCTGAGTCAGGGCAGCAATACTGTGATTGAGGAGTCTCTTTGTCTCATTCTGGCCGTGCTGGGAAGTTCACAAGACTGGTCTCTAACTATGAATTCTGCCTATCAGAGAGAAGTAAATAACACTCATCAACAGGATCTAAAGTTCACATGCCCAGTATGTTCTCAGGATGAAACACCAGCTCTCTTTGTAGTCAATGGGAATTTGTGCTAGTGGAGGCAGATTTTCAACCCAGAGGCTTACATTCCTTTTGGTTCTATTTACTTCTAAATTACCTATAGAGATTTTTCAGGGATGAAAGGGGAGATGATGTTATTTGGAATAAAAGACAGGATGCAGTACAGCAGAATTGTTGGCTCATCTGAACTACTTCAGAGACCAAAAGTTCCTGTTGAATCTCAGGGTAAGAATTTCTCAAGTCCATTGATTTTTTTGAATTGGGTCTGGGTTTTGGCTTCATTTTCTTTCAGAATTTCTGTTGTATTTTCCAATGCTGTATCTTCTGGCTTCTGTGAACTTTGATGTTTTCTCTGCCTTTTAAGCCTTTTCTTTCATTCTACTACTTTTGGCTCTCTCCATCCCAACTATTATCTGTTTTCTTACTTCTTCAACATGGATCCCTCTCGCTTGTGAAGTGCTGATATGTTCCCCATCAGCAGTGTTGATTGCTCCCATTAATGCTTTTCCAGTATCTTTTTGTAGCAGTTGCTGTGTGATCAGAAAGGTCAGGTCAGCCTCCATGTTGTGAGCATCTGGTGTTTTTGCTAACATCAGTAGTAATCAGAGGAAAAAGGAAAGATAAGATCAGGGAGCAGCAAGATGCTTCCAGGACTGTAGGGCAGCTGGAAATCATGAATGAAAGGCTTGCTTTCAAACATTGCATATCTATATGGAGTCATAAAATAGCAATACTAAAAATGTTAAGTTAAAAACAAAAAACACCCAAGAAGAAAAAAAAAGAACAACAACAACAACAAACCTAAAAGGTCAGCCTTTTACTTAATGAAGTCAGAACTGAAGTCAGTCATAATCCAGGACAAAAAAAACGTTGGCTCTGCAGGAGTTAAGAAAACAAGGTGAGTTTGTTTAAATATGATCTCATACAGTTATGCTCAACCAGGTGACTAGAAAAGCAATTAAGGGCAAAACATCAGCAAGGAGATCTTCCAGAATGAAAATGAAACTGAAGATTACTGTTGTTTCCCTTCCACCCCTCTGAACTGAAATTACTTTTTGTTGTTTCTACATTCAAATGCAAAGAAAAGAACAGTTTAATCTATTTTATATATTTTCAGAAACTCCTGATGGGAATGATCATTTTTACAATCTGCTTTATTTGCGCCTAAAGAAATAGAAAAGTAGCCAAAATAATATGTTATTTTAGTATTTTCCCTCAGTTGCAAAAATCAGCCCTTACAGTTTCTCTCAAAGTTTCTTTTTATCTTCTCCACCTAATTGTCACTCCAAACATGATCTAAAACAGGGAATGTGGTCTAGATTTACAGTATGCTGTTTTCTGTGGGAAGATATAATGATATTTGGCTTATTATTTTGTCATATTAAGATGTGATAGTGTTTTTCCTTCAATGTACCACTGAAATGGGATTATAACCAATTTTGACAATACTAGATAATTCAAAAAAATAAGATATTGCCTGAAAGTTTGGAGTAATTTTTGCTGCTAGAGTCAATCATAGAAAAAATAATTTCTAATATGACTGCCACTTACTGATTGCCTGTAAATACATGTAAATAACCCTCTGTCTCACACTTAAGAGTACCTAAAGATGACCAGGAAAATGAGAATGATTTGTGTTCATACTCAAACTAGATGGACTCCTTAAGGACAATCAGCACATTCCTCATTGTGCTTTTTTACTGAAAATCTGTAACCCAGTTGTCTCTTCAGAATGCAGAAATTCACTATTTTCTTCCAGTTGTAGAACTCTCCAACATGAAACCGTCTCACAGAAACAAAGCCCTTACCTTGGCTTCCTGCTCCCCATATTCTTTTCCAGGGAGGTGAGGGATGATTTCCCTCTGTTTCCCCAAGGGCTGCAACTCAGCTGCAGGGCCTGTGAACCTTCTCCCAATAGCTCATACAACTCCAGCTGCTCACCCAGGCTAATCATAAACCTCTGGGGAAGGCAGTCTGATTCCTTGTGAAGATTCCTCCAATGCTTCACCAAAGCCCCCGTGCTGGAATTTGTCTGTTATTTCTCATTCTGTCCTTATAGATATGGAGAACAATCTTCAAGGATAACTGCTTGTTTTGTGACAAGTATTTTCTCATTTTAAGACATCTCATTACTCCCTTGTTAAGTCTTCCCTTTCTCAAATAGTTAAATCTATTTCTTTTTTTTCATTTTCTTTAAAACCATTTAAAAATTTTTATCAATTTTACTGTTCACCCCTGAATTCTTATCCTCATCTTACCCTCTTATCTTGTTTATACTTTTACCCAGACAGAACCATGCGCCAATAAAGGCATCAACAATGCTTAATAGAGCAGAATAATCATCTCCTGTGTTTTAGTTAAGACTTTCCTTCTAATACACTCCAGTTAAAAGAGTTTACTTTCGTTGCACCAGCTTGGCAGTTTTGATTCCTATTCAGCCAGCAGTTTGTTGACACTCTGGGATCTCATTTTGTATTATTTCTACCTAGTCAATCCCCATTTTGTGTTTATTGCTTTGATTTCTGCTTTGTGATGCTGCTGCTTTGTATTTGTGTGTACTGACTGTTGTCTTATTCATTCCTCTCATTTCCCAAGATAATTTTTAACTGTAACCTCCAGAGCATGACAGCTCTTTTCCTCATTTCTGTGGCTTATAAGCCTGCTCCCCATTCCATTATCCAAACAGTTGGGCTATGTTTTTTAATCTCAAAATACCTCCTCATTTAACTGAATCACGCCAATTAGCAAAATGCCCCTTGTGTGAAGACGGACTAATGTGAAAAAATGAAATAAACTCCTCAGATGCCTGTGTTCATTTTAGCACATTTTATGCTGGCCGGGCAGTTTTGTTTGTTGGCGTCTGGGGACTGAGGATGGATGTTGACTGTTTAGCATTTGCTCTGAGTTATCCTGTATATTCCAATTTCTCTGAGGGCTGAGCCTCCAGAGGTGCCGAGCCTGCCCAGCAGCCCAGAGGGAAGGAACAGATGTAGCAGCTTCACACATCCATGGGAGCAGTTTGCTGAGCCAGGGTAATGTTTGTTCTGTTTGGCAAGGCAATTATCAAACTGGTCAAAACCCAGGAGCCTTGTTCTCACTGTTGGGAACTGAGCATCCTTCCTGCTGAGAGTGCCTGAACCTAAATCAAAGCCATTAGGCACTAAGTACTGACAAAGTGACAACAAGAAGTCAAGGTGGTTTTGTCAGTTTCTTTTTTCCCTAGTCAGAAACTGAGCTGCTGAAAACTTTTTAACACAGAGATATTTCATGTAAGGAAATTCAGCTGTCTGAGGCTGATAGCTGCAAAGGAATAGAACAAGAGCTGCAAGTCCTGTCTTGGTACACTAAAGAAATTTGGGAGTGTGGGTTTTGTCCACTGCTACTGTGTCTGTGCTGCCTGCAGGAGAACTGCTGTGGCTGCAGCTATGGGCAGACTGAATGTGATTGTTGGAGTCAGAACCAGCCTGTGGCTGTGCTGGGGTTGGCAGCTGAACCACTGGACCCCCCATTTCTGTATCAGCAAGGACAAGAATATCCTTTGTGGACAATCTTTCCAGATCTAGAGCTTCTACATGTCAGCAAACTTCCAATTCAGAATAGTATGATAAGCTAAGATCAAATACAACTATGCTGAAGTAAATCATATTTCCAGCAATATTCGATGCTTTTCTTTGCATTTGCCAGGGGTTTTTCCCTAGTTCTGTGCATGGGGAAGTCACGTCTGTGCTCCTCACAGATGTTATCGTGCAGCCTCTCCTGGGAGCCAGGAGTGTCAGTTCTGTAAAATGCACTTTGATCCCATGAGGTGTCACTTCAGCCTTTACCCAGAGCGAGGTGTAGATGGCATGTGTGGTAAACACTTTAATTTGGTCAATAGTTTAATTTGGTCTGCAACTTAATGACATTTGAAAGTATGCGCTGGCATTTCTGCCAGGCTGCCTGCCATCATTTTTGCCTTGACATGGCAAATAAAGGCTTACTAACTCAGGAAGGAATTAGCATGAAAGATGTCCATCAATCTCCATAAAGAAGCATTATGTAGTAGATTTTTATTAACTCTGAAGTAAAGGCAGTATAATTGAACAGAAATGTGTGCAGCAACTGATAGGCTTGTTTGAGAAATTCTCAGTGTTGCTGATTTTCATTCTTTTTGAGCAGAATTTTAATTCCAGCTGCATTTCTTTTCCTATCACTCCTCAGCCTGTGGACAATACTAAATATTTTATTTTGAGAAGCTTTGCAGAAAAATCTGTGTTTCTTACTCCTCAAAAGGGGCTGACTGACCTGAAATCAGATAAGGTGCACAGAAGGAGGTTCATTCTATTACCCCTGTGCTGCAAAGTCACTTCTAGTTCAGCTGGCTGTTATTAGCCCTATCTAGCAAAACAGTTCACAGCATCCTATATTGATAGCAGAAGATAAATGTTACACCAGATGCACTTTAGAAGTTCATTCCAAATTTAGAAGCATCACTAATAGCTAAAATATCCAACAACTTAGGTATGAAGAGTATCACTGGAATTGATATTGCCTCGCAAAAAGATTTTGAGAATCTGCTGCAAATTAGCCTGGCTATTATGAGCACATTCTATTTTATAGCATTATATACTGCAAAGCATTTACACCTTGGAAAAAATGGACATAAATTAGCCTTGTAAATTGTTTCATACCTTGTATTAAGTGAACTGCTGACAGTCTAATCAAGAAAGCATGGACATAAAACAGATTCCCATTGATTTCAGAGGTCATGGGTTCAGATCCTTTGTGTGTGTGTGTGTGCTTATCAAAGTCATATTGTGAATCCATTCAAGTTCCAGAAAAATTAGCTACCTTCAGTTCTTTAACTTTTAAAGATCTAGGTTTGCTCATTATTAGGTGCAGGAATGCCAGTCATTATCACTCTTCCTCTCCATGCACAGTTCCTGTTGACTGCAATAGGAGTTTCCTGCTTGGGGAGACAGAAGAATCAGCCCTTAAAAGGTGAATGAGCCAGAATGACCTGCTCACCTGTCATTACTCAGAGTGCCTTGGTGACTTTTCACTGATTAATTACAACTATCAAGAAGCAAGACTGAATTAAGGATTTTTCTGTTGCTTCTAAGATGTTACTTTACAAGGTATCCTATAGATTCTCCATTTTGGGGTCAAAATATTTGTACCAACTGCCTATTTGTAACTAAATTGTTGAGATTGCCAGCTGTTGAGAAACACTGGTAATCATTGAATTTTTACCTCATTCCAAGTTCTCTCATATTCTGCAGTCCTATAGCTCCTTAGCTGAAATCCACAGCCTTGACATCAGAATGAGGTTTTTAGTTTATTGAGTAGATCAATGATTTTGTGACACACTTTTTAGTGAGATTAACATTCTTAATTTATTTTAAAAGCTTATTCAGTCCCCGATCTATTACAAGAAAATAACTGTCCTCTATCTCCAGAAGTCTCTTTATTTCACTGAGAAAGCATCTTTAACTTCAGCAGGAAGAAGCTATGTTAACTTTTATATATTGCTACCCACCGCCTAGCCTTGATTTGTTAAAACTGCATCCTATGCAGAAAAAGAGTCCTTTGGTTGGGAAGTGTCCTAATATTTAAACTCCACATATTTTCTATATCCTTTCTATATCTATCTACATCATAGTAACTTGTCACAGATTTCCTTCTACAAAGTTGAGCGATGAAAAGACAAAAATAGACAAAAGTGCATCAATTCTTTGCAATCAGATAATTAGATATGGGGCACATGAAACTCCTGGTTATTAAATCACATAAAAAATTATTTCACTTGCAGCTCTTTCTTTGAAGTAGCAGAGGCCAGATGCATCCAACATTAATAACATTCAGTTATCCGTTACCTCAGTTCAGCCCAATCAGCTTTATGTGGCACTTTGTAGAATTCCTCATTAGTGGGTTCAGGACCCTGGATGAAGCAATGCCCTCGCCACCTCGGTCCTCTGGGTTTTCCCATCAGAGATTGCTAATTGCTTTTGTGAAATGCTTCAGCTGGATGATATGTACAAGTAACCACTCAGATATCTAGAATCTCAGCTCTCTCACAGGAGAATACCTTGAATTGTTAGAGAGACATCTTTCTCTCTTTTCCAATTTTATTTATGATGCAGAATCAAGAATTGCATTTTTATTAGAGCCCCTGATGTCTGGTTTTGCTTTGCTTGGTTTCAGTGCACTGATATTTTTAAGCCTACTAAGTGCTTCTACCCTCATCACTCGTGTTTGTGTGTCTCGATGTTTTCCTTCCAAACACTCACTATTGCTTTCTTAACCCATCATTGCTTTGTTCTGGGAATGATAAAGGCAAAAGCTGCTTTATTGGTCAGCTCACTTGTGTCTTCATTTAGTTCATCCTAAGTTAGGCTGCCAAAACTCAGCACATAACTCAGACTTTGGATCTGCAGCACCTTCAGATCACCTGCACCTTATCCAGCATGCAATTAATTAATGTTTTTCTTAACTTTCAAGTGTGTCTGCAACTTCTGTCTGCTTGGTTTTCCACTCAAAAGCTCTGTGGTGGTTACTCACACAAGCCACTACTGAGTGTGGTAAGTAAATGTAGAAAACTCTCGTCTCTGGCTCAAATATTCTTGAGCATAAGGCCAAAATTAGATTCAACAAACAGCAAGGGAGAGGAAGATTTCATTAGGAATAGTGATTACATGGCAACATGGATTAAATATGTGCAGTATTGAGACAGAAGCATTTTATGCGGCATTTTGTAGGAACAGCTGTTTAGCACTTTTTTTCAGCTCCAACTGAGGAGCTTCCTATGTATTGTAGCATTTGGGCTTGTGTAGTGAGTGATGTGCAAAGGTCTAACCAGGCACTTCCATGAGATATTTGACTTATTTATTATAGATGTCATAGTAAAAAAGTAGTTCTCAGTCATGCAGCTCTAATTTTCCATGCAAATTCCCCACATTCATCTGCATAAATTGTGCCTTTCCTGTCTTTGGTTAAAGGCTATTCTTTTCTTTTCAAGGAAGGCATTTTTTTTTTACAAAAAATTTGGAAATTATGTGAATTTTTCTTGAAATAAATCTCTCCTGAGATAAGATATGGATTTGAATTGCAAAAAACATTATTTATGAATGCAAATATCTTTTAATCACCCCAAATATAACTGTCATCTCAAACGCCATATAATTCATGCAAAGCCCAAGTGGGGCTGCCTTGTGACTTGATGTTTACATTTCTGTGTCTTATAAGTATAGCTGTTATTTTTTTTTTCTTCTTCTTTTTCTTCTTTTCTTTTATAATAGAAACTTTGGAAATAAGGTCTTTTTCCCAGTGATACAGCTGAGGTCAGGCAGGATAGTTCAGTTGAATGTGTTAAATATATTCTCAAGACACAGCTCATCAAGTGATAAATATGTAAATACATTAGTTTAAATAAGTCTGGGCAAGGAAAATTAGCATCTCCAAGGGTATTTCCTGTGTCCTCTAGTGACCAAAGCTTCAAAAATGCGCTGCAGGAAAATAAGCTTTTAATTCTTTAGCATCAGATTTTTTTTTTTTTCCTGCTGTATAACAAGGGCAGCCAGGATGTGGGAAAATTCAAAGCTTGCAATTTTTTCATTGCTCTTAGAATTTCAGGTATAACAAAATAAATAAATAAAAGGCACTCAGGGAAACAATATTTGCATTTTTGCTAACTTGGGGCCCAATCATGAAATTCAAATACTACATGGTGTATTTTACTGTGTATATAATGTACTGTGTAGTACAGCTCAGGACAAAATGGGAGGAACATTTCTTGGATAGGCATTCTGAAAAAAAAATCCGTTGGAGGTGTGATGATCTGGTTGGTTGGGGTATATTGACTAAGCCTGTAAAATACTCATTTGTTTTCCCTTATTGTTTTGTGCTAAATGTACTGTAAATGCTTCACTGGAATCAGTGTAAAGTTTTCATCATTCTTGTTCCTCTTGTGCATTTTGTACAAATGTATTTTGCACTTTAGATATATGTCAAAATTATTTTCCTGGTTTGAAAAATGAGGACATACTAATTTGTCATTCAAATATCTGATAAGCACAGTGTTAAGGACTGGAAAGCAAACAGTTCCCAATTTACTGTGGCAATAGTAAGTGGATTACATTCACATAGGAGGAAAATACTCTATTACCACTAATTTAATCTGGAATTTTTTTGGGGTGGAAAAGAGATGCTGATGCTCTACTGAAATCTGCTGCAAGACAGGCACATCATTATTTTATAATTCTCCAAAAGTCCAACCCTTTGCACCAAAAGAGTTCTGGGTTTTTTGTTGCTTATTCCATAGGAATAAGAACTCTCTTCATTAAAACTGTATGATAATAGTGAAAAGAATTTTTTATTATTCATAAATAATGGCTGTTGACCTGGAGAGCAGCCAGTGAGATGAGTGATACAATTGGCCTCTTGATTTTTAAAAGTTTTATTTATTTTTGAGCTCTGGCAGCAGCCTTTTGCTGAATTGAAGAGTTAATGCACATAATACATTTGGCATGACAGAAGTTCATCTCCAAACCATAAATCCATTGCTTAGGAGCAGTGTTAATCAAGCTGCTCCTCAGATTTGATTGAATTAATGAAGAATAAAGGAAACATAAATATAATCAGTGTTGAGAGGGAAAAGAAGCATTATGGACAACTTCAAGTTGTTTGTAGATAGATAAGGAGCGACCTGGGATGACTGCATAAGCTGGTTGTCAAAATAGGAATAAGATAAAAGTCATTTGCATCTGTTCAACATTTTATTTATCTGTGTTGCTGGAACTGTTTGTTCAGGTGCGTTAAGGATGAAAATGTGCAGACCAAATATTTCAGCAGGGAGGCAGTAAAATTGTGAAGCCGTGATAATAACTTTGGGGAAACAATTATGTATGTATTCTGGCATCTGCATTTGGACTGCTGTCAGTCATGTTAGTTCCATGTTCCATGGAAGAAAAATTTTTTTCTAGTGGTTGTTTTTTGGCACTAAGAGAAAGTTGTGGAAGCTTGAACAGCATTAAAGTAGTTGTTAATGAGCTGTAAAATCATGAATGGGCAGAGGCATAAAATGTCATTACAGGAAAAGATGCAATATTTTGCAAACCTGAAAATTGATTTATTCCATTTTCTTCATTTGCAGTTAGTTAATTTAAAATGGCTTGGGGGCACTTGGATGAGTAGGAGAGAAATTATTTTGTTTAACTGATTTGACCATCACTATCAGCTAGTAGTCTAGAGTGTAAACAGCCTTCCCAGAGAAGTCTGGGACTGCTCCAGAAATTGTCACTGTCTGAGGTAGGGCTTATGCACACTTATGCACTGTAACTCCCTGAAATCAGAGCAGGATTTGAGGATGACCAGGATCTGTCCCAGCAGTCACACCGATGTGGAGCTTGTGCTCCTCGGGATCAGAGTTCCAGCTGCACTCCCTCTGTGTTCTCCTTCCTGAGGAGCAAAATTTTCCCCAGCAGAGCTCAGGGAACCCCAGAGTCAGCTCATGGCACACGTGAAAGATCAGCTCTTGAAAATGCTGTTCACTTTTTCCTTTACCTTGCTCATTAGACCAAGTTTAAGTGCATTTATGACTCTGCTTGTTTTCAGGAGAAGTCATAATGTTTTGCCCAGAAGTTCAGGTAAATTAAGGCTATGTTATATTAATTTTGGCTTAATGGAAAGCAACAAAACTTTTCTCCTATGATTTCTTAAACAAAGTTTTCATGGAAATTGATACTTCAGCACAGCAGATGTTCTCAGGTAAGGCAGAGATGCCTGTCCTTCAAATTTTTAGGTTCATATACTTAATAGTTCTAAAACTCTATAATTTCTTCTGTTTTTCTTGTAAACATTTCTTTAAAAGCTATTGCTGCCAAATCCTCAAACTGTTCTTTCAAGTCTCATGCAAAATAATAAATGTCTTTGATATGTAATAAAAGGATTCAGCATACGCACATGCAATCATATTAGCCAAGCTAAAAAGGATGGAGCTTTCACACTTTGTGCCTCATCACAGGATCCCTGAGAGCATAAAACTCTTCATGGGGGGAAATTGTTACTCAAGTGCTTGATTTTGACGGATGCTGTGATCTGTAGTCTTGAATGATAATCACTCTCACTGAAATCAACAGGAATATCAATAGGCAGAGATACAATATTCTGCAGGAGCTCTTCTCTGCGTGACTAAATCAAGCTTGACTGAGGATGATGGAGATTTTATTGATAGCTCTTTCTGTCATTGTGTTGGGCATGAGCTAACAATGAGCCTTATTTCCACTTCCTGGGAAATGGTTGTTTTCTCTATCTGTGCAAAACGGACATAAGAAACTGGGCTTTGTTACCAGCAGTTTTTACACCTGCTTTACTCTGTCTCTCCTTAAGTGCAAATAACTCAGTATGTTTTTAGAGAAAAGCTCCTTATTTGTTCATACCCAGTTTTGATAACAAAGTTTTGTTATTCTTCTTCTTTGGGTGAAGGCAAGATTTGTTGATGATCAAGTGATGAGCATAATGTAAACTCCTATATCCAAGTAATGCTATCTATCTTCGGCATCCAGAGCCTACCACTGGAAAGGAAACATGTTTTAAAATGTGGCTTTTGAACTAATTGCACGCCTGTGTAACCATTGATATACTCGACCATCTAAAATATTTCTGCATTTTGGACTAGGAGTTGGTGCTCTGATTCTTTTTGGAAGGTTCCATATACCTTTGTAGTAATTTCCATACTTCTAAAATTGATCTCCCGTTAATGCAGTCAACCCTGCCTGGAAGCCTTTACATCCCAGAATCAAGGTTTTCCTTTGTGATGTACTGAGAGATAAGCAATCAGCAGACCTGGGGAAATCTGACAGTTATGTTAGACTGCACCACTTTTAGAGAAGAAGGTATAAATATGCCTTATCAGCTTCCACAGATCTTAAATGATTTTTTGAGCTACTTATCTTTCCTGATTTTACTTGGGGAGTGAAGTAACTCATTTCTTATAGCTGGATGGTTTTGATCTAACAAATTAATGGCAAGCAAAATAAAAATAGGTTAGATTAAAGATGCCTTGCCAGATGATTTGTAATTGGCTGCTTTTGTGACAGTGACAGATGAAGTGTAGGGACTTTTTTGGCTGTGGTGTATGTTCTGTCACTATGTGCAAACCTCACGTTTGGAGAAACATTCATTCAAAGCATTACAGGAGAGCTGCAAGGAGTAAATAGTTAATTAACAGCTAAAGAACCTGCAGATGGTGGTTAACAACATGGCATAATATCTGGGTTCTGTGTGCCACAGGAAACTCACTGGAGGTTGGAAAATGGTTTTCTGTAGCAGCAATTTACTTCTTTCAGAGGGGGGCATTACTGAGGTAGTAATCAATGGGGAATACAATAACATGCCTGCCACCATGAGAAGAAAGATTCTGTTTGGGGTGAAAAGACAAAACCTCACTGTTGTGTGGCTTTGATCCTTCTTATGGTGAGGAGAGGACGTGATGTTAACAGTGAGGCTGCTCCTACAGGTACATATAAACAAACCAGAAAGATCAAACAGCACTAATGGAAAAGTACCAAACCCCAGCCTGTGGGCAGATGGACAAGGTTTATTTACTGTTAAATATTCTTTGGATCACAGTGCTGTTTGAAAAGGCAAACAGAACATGAGCAGAAGTGCTGTTGCACAGACCACCAGCAATTAGCCAGCAGCAAACAAAGGGATCCACAAAGAGCTCCAGGAGCACTCGAGGAGTATTTGCAAACCACAAAAATGTCACAAGATGCTCAAGCCTGTGCAGTGAGGGACCTGAATAAAAACTGAAGTACTATTTAGCTGAGCTGTACCAAGTGATTGACTCATGCAATTATCAAATCTCAAAGGATGAGTTAATCCCTGATAGATCAGTAATATGAACAAAGAACTTTAAAAAATTCTAAGTCATCGGGCTCACATTGAATGCAGGATAAAAGCAGAGATGATTCATTAAGTTAGGGAATTAATGAAAACAGAAGAATTGAAATAAAACTAATGCAAAAAATAGAAACATACAATTAGTAGAGAAAATACAATTGAATACCTATGGGTAGGGGCAGAAAATAACATGATAATGAAAAATAACCTGCATGGGGACTCTTGCTGTAATGGCACTAAAACAAAGCAAACTTGTACATGGGAAAACTGAAGGGACTGTTACAATCTGGTTTAAACCCAGAAAGGCAAAGAAAATTAAGTCCCTGTGTACAAACCAGGAGGAACTTAGAAGGTTGAAAATATACTCAAAAACAAGATTAAAACCAAATGAGGTTAGATGTTGGTGCCAAAAATGGATGTATTTTGTTTAATAGTAAAAGAGGCAGAGAGAAAGAGAGAAAGAAGGAGGGAGGGAGGGAAGGAAGGAAGGAAGGAAGGAAGGAAGGAAGGAAGGAAGCTCTGACAGTTCCTTGTTCTTATTTATTGACATTAGAGGGTCTAGTAGAAAATACTCATGTGTGAAACATTTGTGGTTAACCAGTCTGTATCTTCTCCCACTCTAGGAAAAAAAGGAAAAGGAAACCTTTCTTCTTGCTCTACTGTGTATCCATTAAAACTAGTTTTCCCTAAATACATCTTGATGGGTGAAAAATGAAACATGAGAACTGTGTCATTATAGATAAGAATAGCTTTAGTCTGATGATATCACAGATTAAAGTTCTAAAATGAAAAATATGTATCAAATCAATATCCCGTGTAAACTGCAGTCAGATTACAGGGAGAAACAGGTGAAAAAAGTCAAACATTTCAGGGATGAGAAATAAAAAATCACAATATGAAAGCATTAAATCAAGGGTATAACATTTTGGTTTGCATTCTGCGATTCGTGTTTTTGCATTTTTAGCCTTTTTCTCTCCTAATCTTCCTGCAGGATTTATTTCTATAATAGTGGCTTTTAGTTATGTAGTCCACAAAACCCCTCAGGAATTTATGGGCTACTTTAAATGAGCCAGGAAAAGGGATCCATAGATAGTGAGCCTGCTGCTAAAAGAGTTAAATTTGCTTGCCTCCCCAAGTGAGCTGTCTTTTTCATCTGAAAATCAAAGACATAAGAAAATTGATGGTACTACAGCTTTGCTGTTCTCTAGTAGCACAGACAAACTGTCAAATGCATGGATTAAGGGAAGTTACCTATATTTTCTCACTTCCATTATTATGTTGATCTCTCAAAATATTTATTTTTGCATCTCTTTTAACTGACTTCAGCATTAATTTCTGTAAAGGCATTTTATATAAAGCAATATAAGTTTAGTCAGGTTCAGTCAAACATAGCATTTTGTAATCTTCTTCCCCAGGTAGGAATAAAAAATCTCTTGATACTTACCTCAACAAATTGTTATGAAAATATCCCCTGCCTGCAGTAACAGTGTTCATTTGCTAATTCTTTAAAGAAAATTGGATGTTCCTCTAGGAATTTGAGGAAATACGAAAGAGAAGGTATTTCCTTACATTTCAAAATAATCATGTCTGCTTAGTATTGCTTATAGCTTGGTCCCATTCCAGGCCCCCACCCAATCCTTTGAAGTTTTTGGTAGCATTGGCTTCAAATAAAATGAAGCATACAACAAATCTGGATTTAAAGGAAATACTCTGTATGGCTGAAGCATGTTTTCTTTTTCTAATATACTTTGATAATAATGACTTTTTTGTCACTTTCCTGAGGTTAATAGAACCCCTTTGGGGGCCATGTCTGTCAGTGATGAAGTAAGTTGACCTAGCGACACATCCAAAGAGATTTTGAAATACTGAACATTTGTATTCTTGCTCTCTTTTTTAAAACTAGGTTCTTTTGGTTGGTTTTTTTTTTTTTTTTTTTCTTCCTTCCAGTCCTAAACCCATAAATACTGAGGTCAATGGTTCAAGTGTTGCTGGTGTGAATGTTATATAAATCACTGGGAGATGCATGACTGGTTTCTGGCAGCCTGCCTTCTTGGGTTTTGCCAGCAGGATAAAAATATTTGAAAAATTTGGGAAGTTTGTTTTAACCTCAGTCTTTGGCCTTTGGCTCCATTGTGACCCTGTAGGTTTGCTGAGAACAGAAGAGAGGAGAATTTGGGAATCTTTATGAGTTTTCACTGCCTTCTCCCATTTCATATCATGGGATAAAGTCAGCCCAGTGTATTCAGCTCAGGCTGTGCTCCTCCTCTGCTCTTTGTGGTCTGTGAGGTCCCTCAATATTCCTCATACTGCTGTCTGCTCCTTCCCCTCTTCACACAATAAATATTGATGTTACTGCTGACCATCTTTGCAGAAGGACTGAGGAACAATCATGTGCTCACCAGAATATCCATACAGAAAGCAGATGTCAGGGTGTTACAAGAGAACAATTTTTGTCTAGCAGTAAGGTTTGTTCTAAAAGCTTTGGTAAAATTCCCAGTGGATTATTTTTCTTATACAGCAATATACTCTTGGGATCTAGCTGGTTTTGCAATTACTTTACACCTCTTCCTCCTGGGGAAAAAAAAATAAAGATTAGTGTAATATAGCTATGGTAAGACAAGTTGATTTCATTCTTGTGCTGTTTAAGTGATTGGAATTGTCAGATTTTTCTGACTTTAATCCCTTTTGATTAATTTCCCTATTTTATCCTTAAAGTAATATCTTGCTCTTCTATAAAATTGTTCCACAATAACCTTGAATATTTAGGGACACTTTTCTGCTCTCAGTTATAAAACTGTAAATCCACAGTAATGCTACAGAGTTTCAAGGCTTTGCTTTCAATTTACACTGGAATGTACAGAGTCCTGGCTCTTACAGTAAAAGTAAAGGAAAAATAAAAAATCTGTCCTTGAAATTTTATTCAATAGTAAAACTACAATCCCAAGGTAGCAGGGAATTCTGCTGACAGCTCTGCAGGCTTAGATAGGAGTGTGTGACTAGATCCTCACAATGTAAAGGTCTTGCTCAGAAGAAAATTCCCTTCAGATTGTAAGTATCTCATTGAAGGAATTAATATTTCTCCTTTTTCCTTAAGGCTGATTTCTTGTGAACTCAAAATTTCTCCAATTAGTATATTTATTGCTGTACCAAAGTGATTGCATTATACATTAGTTCTGGGTAGAAAGATGTTTTAGGGAAATACACTGCTTTTACAAAATATATCTATTTTTAGTATGTTTTAATTCTGAAACTTTGAAAGGTTGCATTTATCTTAAAATTACCATCTGCATTCCCTATAGGGAAACAGTCTTTTCTCAAGATTTTATTTGCATGACAGAAGATTTCAAGGCTTGACTTGAGCAAGTCATAACCTTCTGGTACACTGATTAATGCTCCTCTCTTCACATGTGCCCCCTCTGGAAATTAAGTTATATAAACATGCAGTGAATAAATATTCCTGTTAGAAGAATTTTCTTCTTTGCTTATGACTTTTGGAAGTATCTGGACTTGTGTTGAAATGGACATAGAAACCTTATTGCCCTTTAAGTTAGGGAGGCTGAGTGATATAATGTCAAGAAACATTCAGGTTCTTTGCTTTAAATTTGTGAGTTCTCCTCTCTGGAGCCACAAATAACCTCAGTTTCCAGGACTGTGAGACCAGTTTATCATCTTTATAGTTCTTAAATTTAGCCAAAACAATAAAAGCAAGTTCCAGGAGGAATTTCATTTGCTGCCAAGTGACAAGAACTTTTAGTTCTTTCTTGACTCTGACAGTGATACTCCTGGAGAACAGAACTGAAAAAGCAACAGGTGCTGAAAACCTCTCATTTTGCCTCTCACTTTCAGCACTATCTGCAGAATATTTAAATAACTTTTTTTTGAATTTTAAAACCTATCATTATACCATATCTTTAGGCATCTTTGGAAATTTCTCTCTAGTGTTCCTCCCCCAAACTGTCACTTTGATTAAATAATTTAGAATGAATGTAATAATAAAGATGATTCCTCAGAACCATGTGAAATGGGTTCTTTTTCTTATGTATATTTTGCAATTGGTGTTTACCATTAAATCTCACCATTGGTGTAAAAGCTTCATCAAAAACATTTATGTTAACTCAAATGTCGTATGCATTAAAATGAAAAAAACCCCAACACTTTCATAATTTACTTTTCAAACTCTGTTTAAAGTGTATTTCTGCTGTAATATGAAAACAATAAAATTCAAAGCAATGCTTGGAAAAGCCACAAAGAAAAATTCTGGAGTTAAAGAAACCCATCCTGCCAGAGTATGACACAGAACAGGGCCTGGTTTTTCTCTTGGTTTCACATGCTCCTGGAACAGGAAGCTCAGCTCAACCTCAGTAGCAATTTTTCCTGAAAAAAATTTTGTTATCAGGTCCCAAAGCTTTGATTTCACCTGGTGATCCCTCAAGGTTTTCAGCAAAGCATTCTAGGTAGAGCACAAACAGAACTCTGCCAGGGAACTTTCAAATGTTTGTGGATGTGTGTGAAGTCTATCAAACATTGATAAGAAAACTAGAAAGAAATCTGATAGGATTACTCAACTTTTCTTCAAACATAGGTACTAAGTAGTATGGAAAGAATTTTCATTAGAGATAATGCAGTTGTTAAGAATAAGTCAGCTATAAAGTAGCTCTAATCAGTTCTTTGAACAAATAAAAACCAGCTATCAGTTCTTGGAGTAACACAAACCAGGTCAGGGAGAACTGACTTTCACCCCACTGCAGAAAGCAATCAATTAGTCAAGTGCTTTGATTAGTTGATTAAGAAACACCTAGGTACTGAATATGTATGAGATTCCTAAATCAGCACCCTCAGATCAGCAGATGGTTTCTTTCAAATCATTTGTCCAGCGAGTCTGAATGGTTTATAGTTCATGAATATAGATTCGTCCATGCATTTATACATGAAATCCCTGATTCTGTTCCTGGACCCTTAAGTAGGGGGTGGCTGTTGACAGTCAGTCTGTGATAATAGTGTGTGATTTATTTTATTTTCCATTTTCCTTTCTTGTTTTCCAGCATATTCCAGCACAATCATTTTAATGTGTGAGGTTTCTACAGTCCCTTTTTCAATAGAGCTGTACCTAAACAGGAACTCACATTTAGGAAACAACCTTGAATGCTGGCCAGGATGTTCATAGGTACCTGTGCTTTTTCTCTAAGATGAAAAGAGTTCTGGATATATGGACTGCAGAAATTCCTGCCACAGTTTGTGCCTTGTGGGTGATTTGTGTAGTTAATCCCTGTCTTGGGGGTCTGACCACGTTCAGTCCTGGTGGGCACAAGTGGGGAGGGACAATGCCCATCCCTTTACCTTTCCTTTGCATCCTCCCTGCCCCTCCCTCACTCAAAATCTTTGCCCTCACACAAAGGCAGCCAACTCTGCAATCTCCAGGCACCATGAAAAGTGTTGCAATCCAGCCTGAGCTCTGAGAAGCCTAATAGTGCCAGCCTTTGGAAACGTTGACCTGGAGAACTATTTGTCTCATGTTGAAAGAGCTGTCTGGTACCTTCCAAGGCTCTTATTTGTGCTGCATTTCCTTCATCTCTAAAATGAGATTAATTATATCTTCCATATAGCTGAGTTAGGAGGCTTTTAATATATTCTACTGCACTTCAAAAACATTAACTGCTCCCTCAGTATAAGCACTGTTACTGTGTCATGGTAAGTCCTTAGTTTTGCTTCTGTCTCACAGATTCTAACTGTATTTCAATGAATGAAAGCTCCTGGTCCTTCTTTCACCCATCTGATTTAGCTGGGGCTTTGTACTGCCACAATCAACATTACATACTATACACAGCTATGAACATCAAATTTTAACACCAATTAATTTCAAATTATAAAATCTGAATTTGGCAGCAGGTTTTGAATAAGATCATGATACAGCTGTCTGGGACCCTTTTCAATAAAACTAAATTATTTACAAGAGAAATATTAAAATCCACATAAAAGGAAATTGAAATACTATAACATTATATTTTTGTAAGCAAATATTACACCGAGAGTACTTGAAGTTAATTCAGAAACAGCAGGGAACCTCATTAATGTTATATAATGCAGATAAGTATGTCTGACTTCACAGCAAGCACCTTTTCTTTTGGGTGTGTTTATGAGAACCGTAGCAATATTTCAAGTTTTAGTTGCAAATATTCATTATTATTAGCTTCCATGAAATTATTAGTATTCTGTTGGTTCTTATTTTGTTGTCTTGTTCATTAAATTCTGAGCACTTATAACACACTTGTCAAGCAGAAATGCCCTTTGTACACCGAAGTGACAAGCTGACAAAAGAGTTACACGATGATTTAAGTCCTGACTTCAATACAAGTAAACCCCAGAGGAAGAGAAAAAGCAATCCCATGTCAGCAACTGTAATAGACACAAGCCCAATAGATACCCCAGTGACACTCCAAAGGTTTCAGGACTTGCCAAAGAAGCCAATTTCATAAGAACCTCATTTGGCAGTGAAATTTGTCAAGGAGGGGATAGAAATTTCGTTGAAAAAGTGACAGAAACAAATTGACAGTCATGTTTGAAGTTGCTGGGGTTTGCCATCTTAGACAGAGGAGCAAATTAAGAAAGTCCAAATGTTTCATCATCTTTAAAACTGAGTGTTCCATTTGCTTTTTTGGAAATTTGGTACATTTTTCCATTATGTACCAGCATTGTTAAATAACAATAATTATTATTATGTATGAGAATACATAACTATTTATTTTACCTACATAAAAAATATGCATGTAAAATAAATAGTTAAATAATAAACAAAAGGAACCAAGAAACTAAAAACTGAAACCTTGAAGCACATTATCATCTGGGGAATAACAAAATCTCTGGTTATGTTGTAAATTTTAATTTATTCTGAAAGAATTCAGTTAGTGATAGCTCCTCTGTGCATTCATTTGGTGATTTTGAAAAAGAACTATATTGTGGCTATAGAACTTATTGCAGTTACAGCTTTGACTAAAAGCCTCATGGTTTACTGAATAAGTTAAAGGTGAACAAGTTATTTTCAGTAAGATTCATGAAGGCAACACCACCACATAGTCATGTGCATCTTGCTAAGCTTTGAAAAAAAATACGTTTCCAACTTGAGTCACCAATCTTCCCCTTAATGTTTGATATTAAATGGTATTTGTCACAGAACTTAAGGTTTTTTCTCTTGCTTTGAGGAGGGCTTTGATGAGTTGCAGTGGAGTCTCTGCCCACAAACCCCTGAAGCACTGGAGGCCTCCAGCAACCTTACAGGAAAATCAGGGGGCACATCTTTGAACTGATGAAGAAGATGGTTCCCCTGTTATTTCCTTTATAGTAGATTCAGTTATTTGCTGAATGGGTTTTATTTTTAGGCTGGAAAAACACCAAGTTCATGTAATATATATCAAGAAGGAGAATTTCTATCCACTACCTGTTTTAATGTAGAGTAGGCAGTAATTGAAGTGTAAGATCTCACAGACAGTTTGTTCTTGGTATGTTTTACTGAGATATTTTTGTGAAATATACAACAAGAAAAACAACCTGGGAAAACATTTTTGTCTTTTTGTGTGTGTGTGTGGTTTTTTTGTCTTCTAGAGGAAATGTCAACTTTTCTACAGAAAAAAAGTAAATCATTAGAGTAGCTATGGGGAGAAAGACATCTCCCACATTCACCAGGAAGTTTAACTTTGGCACATGAGGGGAAGAGGAGCATGCAACAGGCATTGGAACAGCAAAAATGAAAAAGGGTTGATAAATGGAATTTGAATTTCCTGTGCAGGTGCCCTGTACAATGAAATCTTGCAGATAAAAGGTTAAATAAATTCAGGGGGACTGTTTGGTTGGTTTGGTTTAATGGTGTCAGACTAACGTGGAATCAAAGTTTTTCTTCTCTTGATACTACAGGGTCTGAAAGTCCCAAATTATTATTAAAATTAATGAATTTGAAAGTATTCATGAGAAAACAAATCACCTGTGGGTGGAATTTTTGCTTCCTTTAAGAAAAAACTTAGCAAGTTTCAGTACACCTAGGAGAACAAACATTAAAAAATGTCAGCTTTACTTATCTTAACTTCAAATTCAGTATTTCAGAAAATAATGTTTATATGATAAATGCTTCTTCCAAAAGTCACAGAGAATGAATTGAACCCTTTTTCCCCATGGTGCTCTGTCAGGTAACTGTGATTTGTGGCATTTGTTTCAGCTGCAAAATTCATAAAGATGAGCAACTCAGATACTTATCACTGACTGCAGTGACTTAGTCAAAAAGATCTACAAAGCAAGGAAGCTCAGAACAGAAAATGTTATGGACCTTCTGGTATTCAGCTTGCTGAAATGTTTGAATTATGGATAATTCCTTCTGCAGGCCTGGCATTCTGCTGCCCGCTGTTTATCCTCTTATGGTATTTTAAGTTACCTTAGCATCTAATGAAATGGGGAGATTTGATTTAGAGAAGTGCACAGAGGGAGCAGTGCAACTCGCTCCCCAGAAATGGAAAATTGAGCAAGGTTGGTCCATTGAGCAGAGCCCAGTGGGAGCAGAGCAGGTGTTGCAGGGAAACTGTGTGGAAGAAAGAAGAGCCCCACGAGATGGATTTGGTGCAGCACAATCCCTGAGGGCTCGTGCCACGCTTCAGTTTTGTGATGCTGTTCTGTGGTGAGGAAAAGTAAAAAGAATTATTTCTGCTTGTTCCAGAGGTGTATTCCAGTGATGTTGAGGTGCTCATGCAAGGGAATATATATTTTAAAAATATGTGCATTGGGTGATCACCTTGTGTAGTTTCAGTTTACATTTTTATCCACCCATTCAATGTTGTCCAGGCATGGCTGGAGAACAATAGAACTTCTCAAGCAGCTCATACAAATCAATTTTCTGTTTTAAATGTATTCCAGGCTATTCTGTTTGGTCCAGAACAAACTATTCATTTCTACAAGGGAATTTGTTTCACTAAGCATTTGCAAAGCTGAACGCCATCACCAGAGGATAAAAGGAGATGAATCCATGCAGGATTTTAACACAGCCCATGGGCCCAGTGTTGACAGCACATCAGTGCTGGTGATTTCAGAGATGCCAGTTCATCCAGATCTTGATTCATCTAACAATTAATTAGCATGAAAAAAAATAACAATATACAGTACTGAAAATAAAGCACATATCTCAGAGGCAGATTTCAACTTCGGACTCCCAGTGTATTAGTGATAAAACGAAGTTGTCTTCAGGGAATTAGGATGCTGATGGAGAGGAAAATGTGTGATCATTTGTAAGGCAGCAGCCTGCTCAAGACTTGTGTAATGGTTTCCTTATTCTTGTAGAATTGAATTAATTTGTCCTATCAAACACAAATCAGTGCCTGTCTGTTACAGACTTTTTTGTGATTCTTCCATGCAATCATAGCTTAAAGTGTAAGGTGAATTTTGCAGGACATAGAACTCAGTTACTGTAGACATTTCTGGTATTTCTAAAAAGCCTAACATGAACCATTATTTAAAAAACTCCCACATAGTATATTTACTTAGGAAAAAACTAATATTTTTCATAGCTCATTTTTGCTTTCATATTACTTAAAAAGTATATAATAGAATAAGACAGCTTAGAAACACTGATGCTATCACCTGTAGAAGTAGCAGAGATCTTTTAGATTACTGCTCGCTGAGAAAGGAGTTCATCAATTTTAAGCAAGGAAGCCATCATCTGTTGTTGGATTAATTTTATTTCTTTGACAAAATAAAACTTTATTATTATTATTGTTGTTATTATTAGAGAGAGTTTCACCTGAGTCACATCCAACTGCCCTTCTACAAGAGAATCCTGCAATAACTCAAATTTTGTCAACTCTTTCAGCTTAATAAAATATAATGATTTTACAGTGCCTGTCACTGTAATATCTGTATCCTTTGCAGTCCCACACTTTTACATTAAATATTTTTGAAGCAGGCAAGAATGGTAGTACAACCTGTGCAGAAGTGAGGTTCTGTTGCCATATCTATAGGACTGAAGCTTCCTCAGGGCAGAACCCAAGTTTCAGGGGACACAGCTCAGTGCCTGAAATACAAAATCCTCCTTCCTTCCCTCACCAGCTTTTCCATAATACATTATTGCTGGTTTTTTAGGAGGAAAGAAAAACAAAACACCACCTGTAGAAAAGAAACTGAAGATGTGTTATTTTCTATTTAATATTCTTTCCATTTATAAAGGATTTTTAAGCTACTCTGCATTCCAGTTTTCTCCTGTTAGTGCCACTTGAGGTATATTACTATTCTATCCTATGTGTGTTGTCAATAAACAAATCAAGAAAATATGCCTGAGTTTGGGAGCTGGGTGAAGGATACTGTGTTTCTACTTATTGTACCTCCTCCTATTCAAGTGTCTTTGTTTCCTAGCTACCATTTGTATTTTCTTTCAATCTCTGCTGAACATGATCAGAATTTACATTTGCTGCTTAAACAGCTGTGATGCCAAGATCCTTTTGGGGCAAATTTTATGGCCTATTCATGAGTGTGCTCTCCAGACCACACATATCCCTGGTGTTTGCAGTGGTCCTTCAGATGGCATTTTGAGTTCAGAGGAATCTGTATATGAATAATGAATGCAGTATTGGGCATATTTTAGACTATACTTTCAAAAAACCTCTGCTGTGTTTTAAATACCAGTATAATTTTTTATTGTTCCAGTTGGGACAGTTTACACATTGAGTGTGTATAGAACCTCTTGGCAGAGCTGAAGTCTGTGTTTGAATTGGAAAAAACTTGATCTGCTTGAAAAAATGTTACTTTAATTAGTAGAATACCATGTATAGCTGCTGCATATGTGAGTAATCTCTTGAGGGAAGTGTTTCCAGCACCATTGTGTAGATATTTGGGAGGGAATGGGATTCCATAAGCCAAAAAAGAATTATATGACTGCAATGCTAGTTATAATAACTTCTCTTAGGAAAACCCTTCCTTAAATCGTTGATCTTAGTCTACATATCTTGATTCCCTTTTTTTTTGTCTTTGCCTCCTACAGTTTCTCCTTTTCATCTGAATGGGACTTGTGTGGCATTGAACATCATCATCTCCTAGATAATAATACATTATCACTGTGTTTCAGCATCAACAGAGGGATTGAAAAACAGCTTTAGGATCTCCACATGTTCTGTCAGTGCAGGGCTCCCACCATGCTTAGATTCGGGTTTCACACATGCAGGGAAAGGTGCCCCTTGAAGAAGCTGATCCAAAGCCCTGGCAGAAGGTACAGCTCCAGGCAGAGCTCTCCAATATCCTTCTGGCCTTGCAGAGGAACATCACCAGCTCGCCAGGGTAAGGCAAGGAAAGGGGTGGCTCTGGCTGGGTATAACATGAGGGATTTGTTTTATCCTCTTCCTGTCCCGATTGGGCAGCTGCCATTGCCTGGCTGGCACACAGTCATGTTTTTATATCCCCAGGAATCTCTGTAGAAAGATTGATCTGTCATTTCACTCGAGGTTTGCAATATAGCTAGCACTCTCCAAACATCTGTTTTCACAGCTACGCTCAGAAATAGCCTCTACTGAGACATTTAATGAAATTCAGTGAGCTATTTTAAAAATTACAACAAACGTTGAGCCACAACCCTTGGTTATCTGTGGAATATGTTGTAGCTAAGTAAGTCCAATACGACAGTCATTCCCATAATACAACACAGTACAGTAGTAGATACGGAGGCAGGAGAGTTTGGGGGTGACAGGTTGGGACAAGTCCTTGAGACCCACTTTTGAGGCAGTCAAGGATTTATTTATATGTCATTTCCATGCTCTTAGACATCATCTTTTACAGGAGAATGCAAAGACTAAAGGGCTATAGCTGCAGTAGTACCAGCTAAGCCAATATTGTATGTTATGATAATTAATATATTTTTATAGACTTTGGTTCTCCAAAGTACTTCATATCTCCTTGGGGATGCAAAGTCCCCTAATGCCCACTGACACGGATGAGTTGAGACTTGTTTAGCCCTCAGCGTTCCTTCACAAGAGCCCTCAGAACTCTTTTGTTGCTACACTCAGGGAAGGCATAGAGCTGAGGCTTTTTATATTCAGCAGGGTGATCAGGTCACTCCTGGTGTTAGAGAATAGGTTTCAAGCACTGCTTCTGTTTTTGCAAGTGCCAATTACCATAACGTTCCTTTGTTGTAGCTGCCTTTTCGTCTTGTTCCTGAAATGGCATAAATCCACCTACTCCTATTTAATGGATTAAAAAGAGACAATCAGTTAAAGTAATTGAGTAATTGAGACCATCATTTCATCATCTTTGAATAGGGCAAAGCCTGTGTCCTTTGCTGTAGGTCCTTGGGTAGCACAGTACTGTCAAACATTGCATCATTCTAGAGCTGCTTTGTCACAGCACACGAGAGGAAATGTTCTCCAGCACCACGGAGTAGAGAGCATTTTAAAATGTTTAGGAGTGCAACAAGTACATAATTCCTTCTACCTCAGAAATCCATGGGAAGTAAAAGGTGGTGTAAGTCACCAGAAGAAGAGGCTGTCTTGTGCTGTAAATGTGCATATTTTAGTATAGAGAAATATGTATTTACAGGTACTTTTATTTTAAAATTCTCAGGGCTTTTACTCTTTACACTTCATAAGTGAACAAGAAAATGTCATCTTGGGCAGCAATTATCACTGAATTTCTCACTGATATCTAATGAAGCTGTGCCAGCTGTGTGTCAAGAAATTTAACCCTGCTTCATATCTAAATGGTTGTTGGCAGCTTTGGGCCCTTATAATGCTTTAAAACTACAGAATTACTCTCATTGCTTCTGTCAGAAGAAACCAATTTGGGATGAGAGTTATTCATGTGTGCAGTAAATTGATGGTCCTTGCACTCACAGTGGATGGAGAGTCACTGCTGCAAACCTGCACGATAGGGAAGCCAGAGGTCAAGTGAGGATGACAGACATGAAATAGTTTAGGGCCATGAGACCATTACTAAATTTCAAGATTTTAATAGTAGGTTTTTTCCTCCTTCATACCAATTTACGTCAGGTACCAGCCCTTCAGGTTATTTGCAAAGACAAACCTTTCATCCTGAGCCTCTGGTACAATCAGTGCACATGTGTGTAAGCAGCCAGGGGTGGATGGCAAATGGCATTTTAAGGTGCTGGTTAGACAAAAGGCTTCTCTTACCTGTATATCCCCATGGGGGATGGAGCACCAATTCATTTCTAATTCCTCTTGTCTCATTTCTCACTCTTCTTAGTGTGTGAAGCACTCCTTGTTTGCTCTTCTCTTGCTGTAAAGATTGGAGAAATGATCTTCCAGGGAGACAGATCAGTTGCAAAAAATCTGAGTTCTCTTTCATCTCTTTAAAGAGAGGGGGAATTGAGAGGGAAGAGAGCTTGTGGTCAACAACCTCAAAAAGCTCCAAAGAGCCCAGGCAGCTCCTCATCCATAATGGGTTTTTAATATCATACATTGTTTGTAGCTCTGAGAGCTCATTCAGTTACCAAAAGGTTACACAGGTTCTGTAGTTGCACATGAGTTTTGCTGAGTATTTGTGGATTCTGTCTGTGGCTCCCAAGTTGTTCATTTTTTTTTTTTCATTTTCAAGTGAGTAGATGGAGGCTTTGTTTCCCAAGTGCTTTAGAGGAGAAGGTTTAGAATAGTGCTGCCTGTGTTTGTTCACTCCTTAGTTACAGAGGTTACAGGATTTTGGTTTTTTTGCTATTTACAATTATCTTGATACTTATATGTATATAATATATGTAAAATTAGATACTCTTTAAAGGTTTGGGAATAAGACAGATTACTGAGAAGGATTTTTTTTCTTTTCATGTCACCAACAAGATAACCCAGAAGCAGCAATGTAAAACATCAAAAAATGCATTATAGATGTATCCTATATTAAAAATCTTGGCAGTCTAAGGATAAGGGTAATGGTTTATTTTGAGATTCAGTTTTTGGCATGATTTACTGATTAGCAAATTCCATGTTAATTTGTGTTATTGAGCTTAAATATTATACTAATTAAACCATCTTTCTTATAACTTTGCCTCTGATTTTTATCATGACTAAGGCTTCACAGTGAGATTGTTTTTTCTTTTTAAATTTGAGAAATATTAGATGTATCTTGTAAACCAATAAGGGCAAACAAGTTGTACAATAAACTGTTTCTGATCACAATCTGTAGCAGTTGCTCAGGTTGTCAAGAGTCAATTATATTTACGTAAATTAAGGTTTAAGGCATATCTTATTCATCTTTAAAACTCATCAAATGCATTGCCCAGGCATTCAAGTCATGGAACTGTTCACATTAACTGTATTTATTCCTTTTATAAATATTACTCAGAGACTTGCTAAGTAGAAACATTGTGCTCTAATGAGCATATGTATGCTGCAGAGCTTTCAGGGAGATTTAGTTCAGTGATTACAACTCCTTGATCTGCCAATCTGCACATCAAAAGAAGCTATTTTGTTTTAATGCTCTGTCTACTAATATTAACTTCACGGAAGAGGTGACCCCCCCCACTTGTCAGTATGTTCTAAAACTATTTGGGGATTATATTTATGCCACTGTAACACTGCTTCTGTCTAAAGGCACCTCAGCATCTCATGTAGCACAACATCCACAGATGAAAGACAGAGAAGATAAAAGGCAAAGAGAATGTTACTAATTAACTCTGGATATCTAACAGGCCCCATTTCCAGTCCAGTCTCCCAAAAATATCTGACAGGCACAACAGGCTCCAGATGGATTGGCTGCCACACACATATGGCTGCAAAGAACCAGTGCACATGTCTTGGTTTTCCTTGTTGGGTTCCTGGCTTGTGGGAATGGGATGGCTCACAGCTGTGACACAGAAACATAAAGAGATCCCAGTGCACTGACACATCTCTAATAATAATTCAATTTTAGGTCCAGATGGGAGGCAGTGGTTGCTGGTCTTAACTGAACACTGCAGGGATAGGGTTTCTTTTCCCATTTCATGCACGTTCACATGTGTGTATTGTTGGCCTTTCTTGGGGTCTCCAGTTGTTCTTATGAATAATTATAAACCCAGTGAAACTTATAACTTTAATTGTTTTTATTATTTCATTCTCTCTATGAGGTTCAGTTTCACCCTTTGAGTAAGTCAGCCACCTGCACAGCCTGTTTGGGTTTTTAAGTCAGCAAAGGTCTGTCATGTTGGATGGATAAAAACAACAGAGGAAAATGGGAATTTCTTTTCTAAATTACACAAACAAGTCCAATGTCCCCTTTTTCACAGGGGTTTGAGGTAGATGCATTAGAAAAAAAAAAGTGTGTTAAAATTGGATGATAAGGAAATAGGCAGGAATTTGCTTCATACAGAGCACTGTCCTTTGAAGGCCACTTCAAAGACACCTTCAGAACCAGAGAAACTCCCTACAGCTGCAGGCAGCAGAGCCAGCAGGAGGGATGCAGACAAAAGAGGACCTTCTGTAGCCAGAGCACGCGTGGACTCTTAATGTGCCAGATATATATGTATATGTGAGGGGTTTGGGATGCCAGTGGGCACCGTGTGTGCAGAGAGCAAGTGAAGCAGAAAGGAGCCACACACAGCCAGCCACAGTCATCCATCACAGCCACCCAGCACAACTACACACATCTGCCCATTAGATCTTCTCCTGGGCTTTCAAAGATACCAACTTAAGCCTTGAAATATTTAAGCTTTAAAATCCTTTGTGTGGTTAATTATGTTAATTCTAGGTATTCTTGCTGTCTGCATAAATGCTCAATCCTTTGGGGACCTTGTTAAGTTATTAGCTTCATCACTTTCCCGTGACAGTGATGCTGCAATTCCGGTCAGCATGAAAAAAAAAAAGCTCTTTTGTCTGTGGATTTGCATACAACAGCCAAAGTTTTGAATTTTGAGAAACTGAGCAAAGAATTGCTGTTTTCCTGATGTGTGAACAAATGTCAAGTCTGAAGAAGGACATCTTGCACACGTGGAGCTATAAATGGACTGGGTATTTTTCACTCCAGGAAAGCTCGTTTGAACATCCCAGGGGAAAATTCTACTTGCTGTTTTAATAAGACTTGCCTGTGTTTTGCCTTAAGAGCAAGAAGTGTTGATACCAGCCTCAATCCTAAAGCTTTCTTAAGCCAATACATAGGGCAGTGGAAAATCTGCTGCGCTGCCTGTGCCCTGTCGTGCTGAGAGCTCTCTGCAGTGTTTGTTTGCCACCTGCCTCAACAGAGGAAACAGCAAATGGGGCCCTTGTTTTCAGTGACAGCAGAGATGCTGCTTTAATGTCATCGCTGTCTTTCCTGTGCCCGAGTGGCCCTGGCTGGCCGGCTGTGCTGTCAGGCAGCAGGATCCCGTGTTTGGGCAGGAGGGGCACTGCCGGGGGAGGAGTAGCTTCCTTAGCAGGACAGATGGCAGCATGCCCACCTATTTCAGGTCCATTTGAGGTTACTGAGCTCCATATTAAAGACTCCAGAGAATGAGCAGCTTTGATGAACCATTGCTTTCATGATTTCTTCGTATTTATTATGATACTGGTTTGGCCAAGATACCAAAGCTTTTGGGGACAGGATTGAAAAGAGGATCTAAGAGACAGCTACCCAGTTGTGATACCTCACATACTGCCCTGAATCGAGGCTTAACACTGACTTGTGGCAGGTACCATCCACCACCCTTCACACTTGCATGTTTCCCACTCCCTCAGGAAATGCAGAGTTGGGTGCTTGAATATTTCAGTTGTTATTGACAGGGTTGTGACCACAGGGAAGCTCCAATGGTTTGAAACTTGGGCATTTTTCCTGCCGTATTTTATCCATCTGACAACCTGCTGTTACATAAAATGTAATTTGAAGTATGGTACTTCATTAGCTGATTTTATGGTATTAGAACCACCCAAAAGCTTTGATGTAGAAGATAATTAGTAAGAGATTATGAGGAGATGAAGGATGGGTGGGCAGACAAGGCTAATGAATCACAGTCAGCAAAAAGTGTGAACTGCGGTAGTTTTTTGTCATTAATATCCCAAATCTATTCCTGTTGCTTTTCTTCCCCAGGCATGAGAGGAAGACATGGAAAAGATGCATTTCCAGAGCCAGAGGTTGATTCTAATCTGCCTGTGTGGTCTGTCTGACAGTAACAGCAGTGCCATTGATAAATCACAATGCCTTGATTTCTGAAAATTCAAGGTCACAGAAATCAGATTGATTCCAAAACAAGCCGTGGTTTAAATGGTTGATATTCTCCTTAGTCTGAAATATTCAAAGGAGGGGTTTTTTTAAGAGTAGTTTCATTTCAATGCTGATTTGAGTCTATTTTCAGACTTCATGACTGCTGGGAAGGGTATTGAGCTTCATCTTAAATTTAAGTATATGTAATACCACCAAGTCCCACAAACACACTCTTCCCCTTCAGCCTGTTTCCTTTTATCTGTTGTTTCATCAAGAGAAGGCAAGAATCATGGAAAGTAATTTTTTAGTGTTTAGCATCCATATCAGTCATGACCCACCAGAACAGGTATCACCAGGTCACAGCCAAATTCTGTAGCTTTCATTTGAGGTGTGGTCTCTGTTTGGTTTGGGAATTTGGTTTTGTTGGGGTTTTTTTTAGTAATGCCAAAATGATTTTTTGCTTTACCTAGAATTTTAAGGCTGCTGGCCATTTTCAGATGTCTTATATTTTGTTTGAGTCATGTGCATAACCTGATCCTTAGACACAATGTCCAAGGAGATTACAAGTATACTGTGGTATATCTTGAAACCAAATATACCATTAATTAAGCAGATAACAGTCCATAGGTAAGGTCTGTGGGTTCACTGCTTAAAGAAAAAATACATGATTGGGAAGGCAAAACTAGGAAAGGGTTTGGCCTCTGTTTTCTATTGAGATTTTCCTTCCAGCTAATCACACATGCTTTTAGAGCATACCTTTCATTCAGCAGGAGATGGTTTTAGACTATATTGTGTTTTAATAATCTCTTCCCTGATGTCAGCACTGCCCTTACTGTGTCTCTTGCAGTTTGTCTGTGTTCTGTTGCTGACAGAACTTGCAGTTATTGTCTCTTATATTCACAAAGGTGCCTTCCTGAGGAGGTAACACGGTATCAGCTCTTGTAGTCATTTTTAATCATTGTGTAGAATTTTTGTAATTTCTTTGTAATAAGGCAAGTGATTAATTATCGTTCCCTTTTTATCAGTGTAAAGCCTGCCAGGGGTGCACTAGCCTTCAATTACAACCTTTCAAGGTTTTCTTTGGTAGAATCCAGCATACTTAGAGAGACAACCCCATAGTTAGGCAGCCTTTTTTCTGTACAAACAATAATTATCTTCTCCATTATTGTTCTATTTATTTACAAATAAAGACCAAAAATCCACAGTGGGATATATAAAAAAATAATAAGAAATTCCATTACCCCAACACTGAAAAAAAAATTGACATCAGAAGCTTGATGGAAACGGAAATACACTATCCATTTTCATGATTAGAGAATATGAGCCCTTTATAAGTCTAAAATAAATGAAATACCAATATGAAATTAGGAATATGTTTCTCATTTATAGAGAGTCCTGAAGCAAGATGCTTTTGTCTTTTCCTAATAGCTTCACTTCAGACTCAATTGTTATAGATTATTGTGGAGATGGAATGGAACTGTGCAGCGTTAAAGAAAGGAACAAGGCAGGAGAGCAATGCCTGAGAATCCAAATAAAGCAGCAGGAATCTTTACAGAAAGAGTGTGAAACTGCTTTATGACAAGCCATATTGCTTGCTTCTCCATAAATCTGTAGGAAGGCTTGGCAAAGGAGTTGAGGCAGTAACAGATCCAGAAGTACTGAGTGTCTCCCAAAATCACTGTCACTTGGGGTGGTCACAAATCCATCCTCAGCAAAATCTTGGTGTTCCTTGTGCTAATTGAAATTTTCCACAGGCACATCAGGTAGCCCTGGAACATTTCTTTCCTAGGCTGTGCCTAGGGAAATAAAAAACATATGTGCCCCTTACTGCTCTGGGAATTTTCAAGTGGACTTGAAATTGTTTCCATCTGCCTTCTGTGTACGCTCTGTTCCTTGAGATGCCCCTGGTTTAACACCAAACTTGATGAGCTCTTTAACCTGCTCTCAGTGGGAATATCAACTCTGCTTTTACACTGGGGTATGAAAGATTTCCTCCACAGAGGGAAAAAACACAGCAGTTCTGAGTGTTTGCATGAATATCAGAAGGATTTGGAGGGACACAAATCTCCTTCAGCACTAATCATACTTTTTTGTTGCTATTAGTATAACAAACTAAAAATCCTTTTGCTTATACAATTTGTTTTCCCAAAGGGCACTCTTCATGCCCTTAAAAACTCATGGTGTGTGAAGCAAGTGCATAAATAAAAAGACAACAGGAGAAAGAATGAATATTTATATAGTCAGCATTCAGGGCATTAGTGAATCTTTATTTATTTTTTTCTATGTATAATTGAAATAACCAAAAAATAATGAACTTTCTTATTGAGAAGATAGAGATAAAGCCTCCCACTAGGCATGGGGATATGGGGATGCTTCTGCTAATCCTAAAATCTTCTGATCCAATTTTGGCCTTACAAGAAGTTGTCAGAAGACATATTTCTGTCTAACACATTTTGAAAGGATCATTACTTAAAAACTCAACATTTCATAACAGAGAACAAAGTTTGGAATTTGATTTTAGTTGGAGATATGGAAAATATTTCTTCTCAAGCTTGGAACTTCTTTTTGAAGTGTGCCAGTCATCCTAAATATGAAATGCATGTACATCACAGTACTTCCAAGAGCGCATTTATTTTTAATGGCATCAGCAACACAATTCACTTTCTATTGCTTTCTGTACTTGATGTCCATTAAGTTAATTGTATTCAAATCTGGCCATGATTTATTAATGCCATGTGAATTCTAGCTTACCTATTAATCCTTTCTCCCATTGATACTTTTACTTTCTCCCGTTCTTTTACTTTTTTCGTTGTGTAAGTGGTGTCAGTTGTGTAAGTGGTGTCAGTTCTCTTTATGAGCTCTGCGTAGGCGTGGGAAGTTCTCCCCAAACCCAGCAAAGTTTGCAGCTGCAGGAAATGTTCCTGTCCTGTCTTTCCCCCAGGCCCAGTGCAGTGTGACAGGCACACTGTCCTCTCCTGGCTGCCCTGGCTGCAGACACCTCATGCTCGGAGATCGCTGCCCACTCCATCCCTGCAACACATCAGCAGGAACTCTGGGCTGAGGAGAGGAGCCTGCATCTCCTCTGCATCTCCTCCAAGGTTTACTGTGTCACATTCACGGCTCTATTCACATTTCTGTGAATATACAGGGATTTTTCTTGCCTACAGCACAAATAAAATAATCCTCTCTTTAATCCTGACAGTAAGTCCTTCAGCCAGCCAGGACAGGCTACTCCTGGTGACTGAGGTCTTTCTCACATGCAGTTGCACCCAGAAATTTCCAGCTTTTGCAAATGCAGAGTGCACCCTACAATTTGGCTAATTCATGATGACAGAGAAGCACATTTCAGAGAGCTGGCACAGAACTGGCAGCCAGGCATACTAGAATTCTCTGTCTTGCTCTGCCTTTTTTCCTCCATATTTCCTTGCCTAAGACTGATAAACTTCTTGGCTTTCATTTTCCCTACAGGCTAAAGTGCAGCTGCTGCAATTTTATTAGGTTCTTGAAGGATTACTAAAGAAATTTAAAATCTTCCTAAGGTGCTAATAGTGTTAGGCTGTATCTACCAGAACAAGCCACCAGTTCTGATAGATAACTGAAGTATAAAAGCTCAGGTTAGCAAAGTCAGTGTAACTAATACAGTCTAAACAGGGAATCCATAATCCTGCTTACCAGGCTTATAAACCTCAACACTCAAAAGATATATGCAAAGACAGGTCCTTGATTTCAGGTACAGGGCTGAACATGCTGCTTCTTTAATCAGTAGCTTTGGTACCTGTTGATATATTTGCTGACTAAATTCAAAGCATGAGTGCTTTTAAATTTTTTTTTTGATGAATAATGGAAGATAAGATACCCCTCTCTCTCTTCTTATCTAAGGAAAGCACTTTAAAAATTGCGTGTATGAAATGGCCAAAGGACAGATTTTGTGAATTCTTCACAAGTAAATTGTATGAGACTCCCTCTAGTCGAGTTGTTTTTTTTCATGGTAGTGTTGTTAGTAATTAAATATCTTTCATAGCAATACCTCAGTAACATAGGAGCTTGCCAAAATTGTCTCCTTTTTTTCCTGTATGGATTGTTGCAATTTCCTTAGGGTGTATCATCACAGCAGCAGACATTCATCTGTCTACATTTCGGTGTCTGTTACTATGGATCTGATTGTCTGGATTCTGTTTCTCATTGGTACAGGCAAATAGGTACTCCAGGGTGTAATTCAGCTCATATTCAGATTGCTGTCAGAAAACAAGTCAGAAGAGTGGTTGGGTTTTAGATACCTACAGTGTGGGACTCTAATGCTAAATGAGATGGCTTCCCACCTGGTATGTTTATGTCTTGACATTTCCACATCAATATAATTTCCCAGCTGGTAGTTGTCAAACACTGGAGAACTTTTGATTTTTTTTAGATTTAAATAGAAGTGTGAATGAGTCAGATTTAAGTGATATAAATGTTTTCATTTCTCGTTTTAGTCTCTCAAATGGAGCAACTTACACTTTTGTCCCTTTGAATTATACAGACTGCAAGGAAATGTAGAACAGAATGTATTAAGGGATTGCACTCCCTTGCATGAAATGGACACCAAGTGCTTTAAGATTGCCTCAGTTACTAGAAAGAATGTTTTAGTTTGAAAGTGTGTTATTGGAATGGCAATTCCCCTCACCACAAGCAGCCCCTGCATAGAAAAGCTCTGTGTCATACCTCTTCATATCACAGATTTCTCAAAGAAGGGTTCAGCCAAATGCTTTGGATAAGAACTTGAATTGGACATGTAGTCAACTGTCCTTGGTAATTATTACCTTTTCATGAAGTGTAATCACTGCAATAGCTCAGAACCTTGAAAGCCAAATTCTGGCATTTTCTAATTGCTGCCTGTTACCGTATTTTCATGTAGAGGATTCGTACATCCTGGAGGGCTAAAAACTGGAGACTGTGGGCAAGAAAATCTGCTGAGGTACAGGCAGATACTCATCTTGTATCCCTATCACATGCTAATGAATGCCATAGAATACAAGGTTGAGCCTTTTTCTTAAACATAACCTCAGCTGTACAACAAGAATACTCATGGTGTAATCTGTGTGTTTCATCAATACCTTACAGCAATAGCATTTTGCTTACAGGATAAGACTTAAGAATATCTGATTTATTTATTTTTCCAGTTTTTTAGCTAGTGAATAGTTTAAACAGTCTAAATGCCCCACTGCATTGGAAATGAAAATTTCTGAAACTTACACGATTAGAAAACTGACTATGAGAATATTAATTAGGGCCATAACCTGAGTAATTGTTCAGGGCTGGCCACACATCCTTAGAGACTCTTCTAATGTGAGTTGCTGGGACCTGAAAGTTCAATTTGTATTAATAAGGGACATCATTCTTTCTCTTGTACACCAACATGAGAAAATGTATATTCATTGACCAGACTACAGGTAGGATCATAATCACTTCAAGGGCTCTCAAAACAGCAATCTGGCTTTATCTGTCACAGCTTACAACCATGCCAAGGTTCCATGTCTTCTGTGTTTGATACCTGCTCTGCAAACCCAGTTTTGTAATATCTCCCCAAGCCTAGGTTCCTTTTCCAAGAGTTGCTGGGGCCACATCCTCTGACTGAAGTTCTCCCTTCTACTGCGTTAGTGCCTCTTCACATACTGCAATAGGAATCCCTTCAGTAAATGCAGCTCATTCCTCTCATTTCCTCCTAGATTTCTAGGCAACCTGTTGATCACCTGGATTTTCAGTGGTGTATTCAGCTGACCAACTGGTTTTGGTACAACTTTCAGAACAGTAAATTCAAGGCTAAGAGAAAGACATTGTTGGTGCTGTTTTATACATACTGTACCATAATAAAATTCTAATTATTATGTAGATTCTGTAGATTCAAGATCCTATTTCTTGAGCTGAATAGAAATCTCTGGATATGTTCACGTGATCTTCAGATACTTGGTTAATTCAGTTTAAGTTGCTGTCAGTAACTGACCTTCCCAGCCCTCAGCAGGAGCAGCATAGGGATGGTGTGCTGCGCTTTGTGTCCTGCCAGGCAGAAGGATTTATTCAGTTACCATGGACAACTCACACTTATTTTCATCTGGAGAGTGAGCAGATGGGGCTTTTGCTTCCTAAGTGACTTGGGATACTGCAGATTATAAATTTCACTAGACTGAAGTATTTAGTTCAATTTAATCAGAAATTAAGTGTTCTACAGTCTGATAGTTAAAATCATTCTGAGATACAGATTCTTGTTTCTTGCCTTTGTGCTGTTTGCAGGGCTAACTAGGAAATGGAATATCATTTATATTTGTTCCCTCTTGGAAAAGTAACTTGGTAGGTGCTAATTAATGAAATTCTGCTCAGTCACATTCCCACCACACCCACCCCAATTAAACGTCAGCACAGTTTCCCAGGTCAATATTTCAAGGCAGTGCTGATGAGATAGGATGTCAAGTTATAATAAAAGATTGTGTTGGTAAGTAAATTTAGCACTTACTCACTCCAACTGGCAAAATTGGGGAACAACTAGATTTTCAGAAAGTTAATTGGATATTGAATCCTCTGAGTTGTTTCAAGTAAGATGAGCAAGCCGTTCCTCAAAGCAGTGGATACAGCTTAGAGTTAAATTAAATGCTGCCTGCAAGCTGAATTAGCAAATGGGATCTGGGCAAAACTGTAGAGGGGAAAATTAGGATTATTTTATGTCATCAAGCAGACAGCCTGTGGTTCAAGTACCAAAACATGCTGACATGCTGAGAAACAGCATTTATGGGGTACTTCAGTTGCCTTTGCAAGCTCTCAAGTAATGTGTGTGCTAGGGATAGGAGTGGGGTCAGAGATTCCACAGAAGGCATAACAGTCAGAAAGAATCTCTGGTATTTCTGTCTCTTAGTACTTCTCTCTCTCTCTCATGCATTTCCAAGAGCATTAGCTGATGGATATTTTTTAGGTCTGGGCTTTTTTTCCACAGGAAAATGCACAGTTATCAGTACATGAAGCCTTCTGTTCTTCACATAACATTAAGTGCTCCCTGGGGGCTGTTCATGTAGGAGTTCTCTGCTAAAGATTTGCCTCAGGAGTCTGTAATTCCTACAAGAAGAGCACGTATCTTTATTTGAGAGTCATCACACTGGTTGATGCTCACTCACATTCTGCTTCATTAACTGTTTCTCATTTGTTTCCTTCTCTGGCCAGTCTACTTAAGCCAGATCCCCAGTGTACCCCCATGAAAGCCTTTACCAGTTTCAGGCAGAAGACAGATGGCCTCATGCCCTATCCCCTCTCTCTGCAATGTACTAATTTTATCTGGGATACTTCTTTCAAATGTTACCAAAATACTGAATGCACTCTTTCCTTTCTACTAAAACTACAGGCATTACAACTTGTTTTTATACTTGATTCAGAAAATTCTTGGTGCTACAGAGGAAGAAACTTGACATGGGAGTGTGGACACAGCTTGAGATGTCATTAATGGGCAGCAATACTCTGTTAAGGACTTTCTATCTTTCCCTACTCAATCTGAGACTGTGTTGTGCATTTGCATATTCTCACAATCTGACCTAGGGTAGTTGATAATAGGCACAATTAATCTCAAGGAAATAGTAAAAGGAGTCTAGAAGCTCTTAGGTGTTGATGGATAATATAACTCTAATTAAATGTGTAATCTAATGTAATAAAGTGGCTTCCAGCTGATCATCTTCTTAGGGAGGGCCCAAAGCTTCTATTCTGATAGACGGCGTGATCATTCGTGGGTTCACATGGGATCATTTCAGACAGTGTAATGGTGTGTTACATGGCAAATCCTCAACTGTGGTGCTGGACAAACATGAAGATCATTTGGAAGCAATGTGCATTATCTGGATGTTAGCAGTCATGTGATGCTTTTACAATTCCTTCTTCCTACCCTGCTTGTGTATATGCACGTTTATGAATGCACGTTGTCATCTTTACATGAATTTGGGGAAACTGGTAAGTGAAGCATGCAAAAAAATCCCCTATTCTTTATTACTTAATTATCTGGTTGTAAGGCCCAGCATTCAGCAGTTCAAGCAAATAACAGAGATGTGAATTATTCATTACAGGAGAATGAAAGATTCTAGCTGTTCCAGTCTCCTCTTTTTGACAGCTCTATCAAGCATGAGAGACAAAGATATTGGCACCATAACAGCATGTAGAGATGGGGTCATTGACCCAACCTGTCCCTACTGTTTGGTTTGGGTTTTTTTCTTTTAAAACATAGTGGGAGCAGTGATATGTATTGCTCAGCTATCAGCTTTTTCATGGCGGCAAGAATGTTTGTGTCTACTGTTGTATTTCCATTTGTTTCAATTTGTATTTCCACTTTCTGATGTGCATTTTTTTCTCAAATGTGTCAGGAGTACAATATTTTAATCCTCTAAGTGACCAAGGCTACTGTGTAGATAAGCATTTCCCTACTTTCCTATTGGTTCTGTCTTATGAGTCATTTAGCAAAGCCCATTTGAAAGCAGAAAGTGAAATCCTCATCGCAAAGAAGTCAAAGCTTCCACCAGCGTGTCATAATGTCTCATGTTTCATCATTAAAAGATAAGTATCTGTAAAAACACGGCCATTTGCAAATTTGCACATTCTCTGATGGAGGCAGTTAGTACTTCCCATGCAGGTAATGGCTCTTCATGGATGATGACATTTCTATAGCAATTTTTAATTGCCAGTGAACGCCAGCAGAGGAAGTTGTGGAAAAAGAGCATTTTAAAGGATCAGCACTCCAGCTGTATCACTCTGGGATTTTTAAGCAGAATGAATACCTTATTTCAGATTACTCACAGAAAGAAGCAACTATATGTTCATTTTATTTCACTACAAAAAACTGACAGTCCACTGTCTGTAAAAATACACTTCACTTCTCTGTATTTGTTTCATGAGCCTGTCAAGCTTCCTCTTCATCTGTTTGATTTCTCAGGCTTCAAGGAAATAAGAAGGGTCAGTAAAGCCTTTTAGCTGCAGCCTTTTGGCTTTGTCCTGCTTCATTCTAAAGCCAAATGATCCAGAAATCGACCTGAAAACATAGTTAAGTGATGTGAAATTTAGACATGCTAGTAAATTATCAGTAGGAGAACATGCTGAGTTTCAAATCATCCTGCAGCTTGGGAGACTGCTAAACTAATTAGCTCTATAGCAATCTTTAAGGAGGAGCTGCTGAGACAATCCACTGGAAGGAGGCAAGAAGGATGTTTCTTTGGAAACAAAGACATTGGCAGTTTGACACCTGCTGTTCTGAAGTGTTTGCCAAGCCCTTCAAAAATCAATCTATATCTGAATGTCCATGTGGCACCATCCAGTTCAGCAAACTGGGACCAATAGTGAGGGGTACACACACTCACTAATGGCCATGTCCCACACAGAATCTGCCATCTTCCAGAAGCCCATTATGCCTAATAAATATCTTGACTGTTATTGACTGTTCAACTCACATTAAAAAACCTCCTACGACAGTCTTCCTTTAGAGGAAAAAAAAAAAAAAAGCAGATCACGAAGATTTGTGGGCCATTTAAAAATCCATAGGGCATGAAATTGATACTGTGTGAGAAAGAGAGAAAGGAATTCCCTCATTAGGTCTTGCATTAGTACAAAGGCTGTTACTGTAGCTTAATCTGAGTTTATGTGATATTTCCTCATAGCTCATTTGTAGCAGGCATGCACATGGAATAATACACTAAAATACTGATTTTTTTTTAAATTACATTTTCCCAATGTCTTTACTTTTTTTTATCCATGTGTACTGTCTAAGCAAGAGATGGTTAAAGTGAGTAGCTGAATTAAACACCCTGAACTGAAACTCTGACTCCCTGCCACCAAATTGTGATGTATAACATAAAAGCTCTCAAGAGAGTTACAAGGGCAGAATTACATTTTTACTCTGTTGTTGATGAAGTTTATGGTACCCAACACTGAGGGTGCCTCTGTGGCAGCAGCTGAAGCTGATGTGCCAGTGCTTCTTGTGATGGAGGAGACTGGACTGGAACCGAACTGCTGCTCAGGGTTATTAGTTTGTACAGCTGTTCCCCACCTCTGGATATCAGGGAAGTTCCTTTAATATCCCAAGTGCTGAAAAAGGGTCAGAGCACAGAGCATGAAGCTCTCAGTTATTTTTTTCCCTTCTGCATTCCTGGCATATTCAGATTGTCTTCGCTCTTTGCTCTGATGTGACTTCGAGTGGATACAATTTTTGAGTTAGGCTTTCTGTCAGCATCTGTATCCTGGAAAGTGCTGTAAAATCATCTGGAAAATGATCTTGCCCAAATTATAAATGCAAATTCAGTGTTCATGTCAGACAAACACATTTTCTCTGAACAGATTTTAATGTTTGTCTATGGCAGAATCAAGTTGAACTCATTTTCCAGTTCAGTGTCAGCCCAAATATCACATGAGCTTATTGCAAACCCTATGGAGTAAGGAAAAGGAATCAGAAAGAGATATGAGATATGCCCTCACCGAGAGTCATTCTTACTGAGCACCTTGCTCCAACCTCTTCTGGAAGACAGAAGACCTCTTTGTAGTGATGTATTAAAATGGCAATTTACTGATTAAAAGCAAATAGAAATATATTCTGCAAGAGAAGCAGTGGAATGGATAAACTGTGCTGCAATAAAATTTATGTTTTCTCAACATCATAGCAGATCTATATAAATGGAATTTTTTTATCTCTTTAATATTAAGGTCACAATTATGCTGTTTCTGTTTCTGATTGTTATTTTTCCACAAGGATTTTGTTTGGAATCAGAAAAGTATTTGGGGCAGTGTTTCCAGATATGTCCAGAGATAGATCAGACAAGTTGACTCTGGAAATATAATATATATATTCCCTGAAAGACAGTAAACCCCAGTTTCCAATTCCATTGTTACTTTGTGTTTGAATTATTCAGCTTTACTGATACATATGGTTCCTTTTTATTAGAACTCTCTTTTATCTTTGTTCTAATAAAAAAGAACATGTACATCAGGAACCCTGAATAATTCAGTCTGACTTCATAACGCAGGGAGCTTACTCTTTTCCAAGGTAGTTCTTGCCTAGATGTTCCAGAAATCAAGCAATTCTCTTATGAACAGTTGTTCCTCTGTTGTAGAAGTCAATTTTAGCTACCATGCTGAGTGCAAGGTTACACAGTTTGCTGTTGTATTGCCTGAGGCAGCTTCAGCTCTTTCTCTGTAGGAAAAGGACAAAACAACATTTTAGTTATTCCACACAGTTACTCAAGAAAGGAACTGTTCAAACTTTAATTCTTCATAAAGGATCTTCTTTCAGAATTATTTTGGCCAAATATTGGCAAGAGAAAAGCATTTCTCCTCTGTCAGATGATATTTTTAATGCATTTTTTTTGAGAAACATAAAACATTTTAATTAAGCTATGAGTTCCTTGAAAACCTTTTAAACATTAGGTTGTGTGTTTAAAAATTATTATCACTTATCAAAAGACATATCAAGATGCCCTGCAATGCATTAATAAGACAAGAATTGTACCATTTGTCAAAGAACTATATAAAGACAACTTTGATTAGCAGCAGCTCTCTAGAGGTGATCTTTTGTTGTTAAAAATTAATTTTGAGCTCTCAAAACCAAGATAGGAACTTCAGGTTGTGTGAATTAAATACTGGATTATGAGATGCCAGCATCTAAATTGTAGCAAGAAAAAAAACTGAAAAAAGAACCCAATCTTGGGTTTTTTCCTTTTGTACATAAATTCTGCAGTGTGTACAGGTCCTGTGACTTCATCTTTTTGTTGCTGTCATTCCACTCAACACTTCTCACCTGCAATGCTAATGCTCTTCCTTGTGACCACTTTTTGTCTTCCAGCCCATTTGACAATCTGCTTTTTCCACTCCTGAGGTCACCTGCTGATTTTACCCTTCCATCTCATTCTGTGCAGAAAAGTCACTGATCTCCTACTGTTTAGAAACACCCCATCTCAAAATGTCTACCTTTAACACAATTCCAGCAATTACTGATCAATTCCAACAGAGTGGAGTTAATTTTTACAAAATGATTTTGTAATTTAGGAATTTTCATCATTTTTTGTTTCACACTAGAGCTTCTCTCTTGCACTTTGGAGTGAGGAATGGTATCAGATACTGTTTTTCCCAGAACTTGTTTCTGTTAAACTCGTGCTTGAAGAAGGAATTCTCTTTGCTAGTATTTATACTCATTATACTTTAGAACCAGGCATGCTGGGTGTTTGTCCTTTCCTTTATTTAAACCTCTTCCAGATATCAATTATATGACTAATTGATTATCCATAGAGAAGCTTCATCTTTTCCTGCTTAGGTAATTCCTCTAAGAAGCAATGAAAATTCCATTAGGCAACAATCTATTACACCAGTCAGCCCCAGCCAATTTACACTTCTGATGTGTTTCCTGTTTCTAGATTAAGTACAAGCCACGTGCAGCAGCAGCAGAAGCAGCACGCATTCATTCAGGGTATTTTTGATTCTGCCTCATGGCTAAAATCCCTATAGCTTAATATTTGTAGTGGCTTCTTCTGACAATAAATTCTTTACCTGTAAACATATAAATGTGTGATTTTTCCACCTAATCCAGAGGTGTTCCACGGAGCACTGCCCATCTTGCAAGGTTTTCCACAGCAGTATCACCTTGGCAGGAGGTGCTTCCACAATAGATCTGAAACTGTTCTTTTCACAATGAAATCACCCTTTCAAGGGCCTTTTATTTTAGTATTTGCTTTGCTCAGTGCACAATAAAACTAATGTAATATGGAAACAAATCTCCTGTTGATGGAGAAGATGAAGTGTTTTTCCCACATTTCCATGGAGACAATCAGGCTGCCATAAATGAACAGGAAATGGCTCTTAGTTCTGCAGTTTGGCTGTTCTGAAATCATTCCCTTACAAGTCATTCTCAGGCTCCTTCACTTGTGTTCTGTGCTGCCTTCCAAGAGGCCCAGGCTGATTTCTAGACACTGAGTTTTGCTATCTCCATTGTAAAATGCTGAAAAAGATACTGAGGCACAGAGTGACAAACTCATTTACCCCAAGGGATAAAAAAGGCAATGACAGAACAAGTAGAAAATGTTTTGTTGTTGGCCCATTGTTTCCTTGTTGGCCCATTGACTAGGATAGACACTGCCCGTGCACTAAGGTGCTAAGAACACTAAGAAAAAGTGCAAATTTGGGAATTCTTCCCTGACATATTGTTTGAAAGAATGTTACCAGTGTTCTAGCTTATTCTTTAAGTAGAACATCACAGAAGCATAGAATGTTTTGGGAAGGGAGGGACCTTAGTGATCATCCAGTTCCAGTCCCCTGCCATGGGCAGGGACACCTTCCTCTACTCCAGCTTGCTCCAAGCCCCATCCAACCTGGCCCTGAACACTTCCTGGGACAAGCTTATAAACTTTGTATGCAATACCTGATAATGTTTGGAGCCAAATTCTGTTTCATTTATCCTAGAAAATAAGCACAGGAACTTAATGGAAAAAAGTAGAGTTTTTCTCATTTCCAGAGCAGAATGTCTTATCTCATTTCCCATTTAACTACAGGCATGTGGAGATAGGCAGCAGGCTGGCTGGGAATTGCTGTAACTGTAACAACATTGACATTCAGTCTGTCGACAAATAGAGCAACCTCGTCAGCCTTTCAGAGAATTCATACCCAGAAATTTTATTGCTTGCTTAGCTCTCTACAATGCTGTGTTAGAAAAGAGTTGTAATTATGCATACTGAAGTACTGATCTGTAAAACCAGTTTGGTCCTTATTTTTTACTATTTGCTGATGGAATCAGTATTAATGGCGATGCCATTTTTCTTCTGCATTACCTCTAAAAATAATCATTAAAAGATATGCATGTGGTTCGTGTTTTGAAATGAGATTTAATGACAAAAAATCTATTGAATAATAAAATTTGATTGGTTAAATATTTTCCTCTGTGAAAAATACAGAGGAGTTCTACATTGTTTCAATTTTTTTTTTCTAGTCATAGTTCACACTATTAAACTTCATTATAGCTTTTAATCAGAGTTGGGAAAGGGTTCAGTTACGAGTTAGCTATCTGAATTAAATCACAGCAATTTTTTACCCATTATATTACTACTTCAGCTAAAGTATAAATTCCAACAACTTCAGAAGTATTTACAGAAGTGTTTCACAACATACAATGCAACTTCTCTCGGAGCACATTAAAATATATGTTTGTATTAATCTGAAATGGGAATGGTATATCTTTAATTATGCATTAATAATTTCAAATATTGTTTTCTAAAGAAGGTATAACCTGGTTTGTTTTCATTGGCCTTGGAGTTAAATAATTTGTATTAAATGAAATACCACTACATAAATTATAATTCACTCCAGTGTAACAGAAAGCAGAAATAATCTATGTCAGTTCACAGGAAAAATTATATCCCGCATTTCAAACTTACCATGGGATTGTTAAGTCCAAGCATTCAGAAATATCAGTGTTAAATTAAATATACTTACTCCTTTTTCATTTATTTGTGATGATATAGAGTCTTTTGTATGGCTTTGACATTATTAAACCTCTCTAGTTTTTATTTTCAGTATTTCCCAAGCAGCAAAGAGAATAAAATCTTTCAGGCATTTGGAAAGAAACACAGAGTTCTGTTCTGGCACTGGGATATGGAGGTTTAAGGGGTTCAGGCGGTGTCACAGGACCCAGTTCAATGACAGATATGCAAAATGTCTCAGCTTCTTACAAAGCTTAAATCTGACTTAGAATCCTTTGGCAAGGTGTTACCAGCCAGCCTGATCTAGCAGTGCAGAGCTCTCAGTCTGTCTCTCTTTTCCTCACGTTCATGTGCCAGGAAATTGAAGGTGCACTCAGAGGAGGGTGTTTCATTCCCAAAGGGGGCTGGCAGGACACGAGGTCAGCAATGGCTCTCCCAACCTGCCTGGGGAGACAGGGAAAGGCCACAGTGCTGGAGGTCACTGGGAGAGCCTGGGGACAGGGACTGTGTCCTCCCAGGGATGGGGAGGGGACACAGAGCTGAACAGTGGAAGGAAATGGTCACATTTAGCTCTGCTCCTGTCCTGAGGATCTCTTACAGCACATCCTGCAGAACTGGGCCCTCCCTGCAAGGCAGACACAGAGGTTTCAGCATTTCCTCCCTTTCCACCAGCCAAAGATCAGAGCAGTGTTTTGAAGCTCTCACTTCCCTCCCAGGAAGTTTGAAGCTGGACCATCCGGGGGTTTGGGGGACTCTAAACCAGAAGCTGTAGAGGTGCTGTCATTAAACAATTGCCAAAGCCCTCTGAGTCCCAGAGAATGGGGTGATTTTTATACCCCACTACTTCCAGGAGTTAATAACTGAATGTAACTTCTGATCAATATCTTTCTGTCAGGGGCCTTTTCAAAGTCTGTTTTGCCTTCGGCTCACTGGAATATGCAGAAACAAACCCTCAGGTATGACATGTGCAAGCACAAGTTATCCTGTACTAGAAGTGCTTGGAGCTGAGAGGAGTTATCACCCACCAGTGGAAGCACAATTCCTAACTTCCAGTCCTGTCCTATTTCTCTTTTCTTTCCCCCACCCCTTTTTTTTTTTTACACTGCACTGGATTTCTGTGTATTTGTCAAAAAATTTAATTTAAATACCAAGGGTTCTTATCCTTTGCTTCAGAAAGGAAATCTGCAGAGTCCTTTGAAGCATCTTCTGCCTTGGATGGCCCTCAGCAATGTCAAAAGCAATTATATGTCAGTTATAAAAAGTGATTTTTAAAGAGCCTGTAAAAATTAAAATAGATGTTTCTGTGCACTGTATCAGCATCTTCAGCCACTCAGATGTTAGAGTGCTCCAAAACAAAGCTGTACAAAAATACCACACAGGGATGGAGCAAATGCTGACAGTATGAGATGTTATTGCCTAAGTGCCTTGGGAAATTCCATTTATTGAAAATAATTCACATACATGTTTGAAACATTCAGTAATTAATTTTCAGCTGAATTGATTTCTCTATCCAAACTGCTCTAAGGAGAGAGAGACTTAAATATCAGAGCTGGTGTTTGGAGGATGTGTTCTCTCCTAAACTTGGGGGTGGGCTAGCACAAATTTACTCCCTAATGAAGCCGAATTATTCATGCCAGGATTTGCAGAAGCAGAATAAAACCATTGGTGTTATTTACATTTATATGGTGGGTGGGTCTTGTAATCTCTTGTTAAATAACACTTTGTAAGACCAGAATTATTAACAATATCAACTCTGAGAATAAATGTTACACTCAGCTCCAACAAAGAACAAAGTCTTCTGAATCCCTGTAAAAGCCTGGAATTCCATCCACAGCTTCCTGGGACATCTTGTCCATTCCAGTGGGATGGAGGAGTCCCATTGCACTTGGATGGACACCCAGTGACCCCAGTCTAACCCCAGCACATGGAGCAGTTAAATTACCACCAGAGCACTGGAAACTGGTTTTAGCCAGCATGTGTTGAAAACGTGTCCTTTCCCTAGCAAAAATCAAGAGCAGCTTGTAGGAATTTTTATTAACGTGTTTCAGCTGGCTTAGTGGCTCCTTCACACTTGCTCTATGATGGTTTTCATGGAAGCATGGAGTAAAATTCCCCCAAGGCATTACTGTGCTGCCTCAGTCACATTCTCTTTGGTCCTCACTCTGCTGGAAGCGGACACATGATGCTGATTTGGGACCTTCCCTCCCAGATCTGAAGGGTGACATTAGATGCCATGTGAGCTTCATGCTGAGTGGGGAGGAAGAGTCAGAGCCTTCTGTCCACTGCCTGCCCAGACCTGCTCATGTCCACACCTTTCCCATTCCTGCCTTTCCCTTCCCTTGCCATTTCCTGGCCTCTACAGCCAGGAACTCTGCTTTCCTTCTCCTGCCTGCTTGTGGAGTATAGCTGGAACCAAGTAACACATGATGATATTGAAATGCACACATATAATATAATGCATCATTTAATTGAGAGATGTAGTTTTATTATCAATCTCTTTTGTATTAAAATACACACTAGGATCTTTCCATTGAAGACAGCAAATCTTGTTTTCCATTTCATCACACCTCTCCCAGCAGATGTTCTTTTCTTACATAGTCAGAACCGTTCCAAGGGGATTGCATAAAAGCAACTGCTCTTGACATTGCATTATGCAGGAATATTTTGTCATGGAGTGATCATAGTACTTATTGGCAGGCAATTTTATAAACAACCCCCCTAATATTTGCATAACGCCATCTCTTTTTGATTGTGCAGCTCATTTCAGCTTCACTGAACAGCTACATTTTGAAAATACTCTCTTCCCTCTGAGGAATGGTCATAAAAACAGAACCAAGCTCATATATCTTTTTGTGAACTAGTTGTACAGTTTCTGCAGGATTACACATCCATTGCTGTGAGACACTGAAAGTGTTTATTTGTTATCAGCCTTTTAAAGTCAAATGTGTGAAAAGCAAATTCTCTCTGTTGTGATTAACATGGTGACCCACTGGCACAACATATGGAGCTACATCCTTACAGAGCAGCTTCCCCCTGTACTGCCATTGACTGAACTAAGATTTTCCTGCAAGTCATAAGTCTTTCTTTATTGTGGTAATAAATAAAAACATGAAATGTAATAGAAAAGTATCTCAAATACTGTTGGTAAGTCTTTGTCCAACACTGATTTATATTGCAAATCCACAGCTCTGGTGAATGGTGCAAAGAGGGGAAAGTGTTCAGTCCTTAAGGGAAAGTTCTCTGGTCTGTTGTGTGGAGCTGGGACAGAAAGAGGTTTGGGGTGCAGTTGGTATTTGTAGAGCTTTTGGTATTGGAAAGCAAAGTCACCATATCATTAGGAGGCTTTTAGGAGGCTGATGCAATCCTGCAGTTCCTGATGTTTATCATCTACCAATTATTTTGGTCTCTCTCTGAGATTACCATAGAAGATTTATAGTTTTAAGAGAGAATTTATGTTGCCCTGCATAATAAAAGCTAGACCAAAAAAAAAAAAAAAAAAAGGAATGCTAAAGAACAGGAATTCTGCACCTCTATTCACTTCTTCCCTTGCACTGTCAATTCAGAGACTTCTCAGCTCTGAGTACCAGATAGCAAATGCCAGCAGCAGCAATGTCTGGGTGTGAAGTGAGGAAGAGTGAGATTCATGAGCCAAGATGAAATTTTCTAATTTCCTACATTTTTCCAAGATAAGAATTTTCTGAAAATGATTATACTGAGATGTCCAGTACTATATTTCAGTCAGCTGCCTCCTGGGGTGGATCCTTTCCTTGGAGACCCAGTATCCATGGGAAATGCTCAGAACAGGAAACCATGGAGCCTGGGATCAAAAAATGATAGGTGGGATGACTGAAGTGGGTTTTCATCAAAGAATTTTTGTTCAAGTGAAACCTTTAATTCCTTTAACTGGCTTGATACATATCTTCATACATAAATGTTGAATGAATGTTCGGCCACTCTAAAGTAATTAATCACATCAGTTTCACCTTCAGACAGCCTAAAGAAAAAGTGGAAAAATATTCACATCTCAAAGCCAGGCTTAAGGTATTTTTGCTATTACTGTGCAGGCAGAGCTGAGTGAAGACTCCCTGACATAGAGAAGGGATGGTTGTGGTTTTCCTTTCAAGCTGACAAAGTAACATCTTCTTCCCATTTTATGTATATATTTGTACTTTTAGCTCTTCATTTTCAAAGGGTTCATACTCATTGCTTTAGGACAAAAAGAACTGTAATAACAAATATGGTTGTTACGTTTCATCTTATTCCCAAGGGTGTGTTCTTCTTCCAGTGATGAGCATCTGCTCCTAGTCATGTAGAAATCTGATTAACAAAGCATGATCTTTGATTAGCATATTTCAGAAATAGTTTCGTATTACAAGCTCTCCTTAGGGCTTGTGTTGCTTAGCAGTAGAACAACCTTCTAAATGTATTTAACATGTTGAGGAACTTTGCAGACATATAAATCCCTACTTTGAACTTTTATGTTCACATGGATCATGTATCCTGCATAAGGGGGAAAAAAGTCTCAAGAAATAATCTATATTGTGGGGTTTTTGCTGTCTTCTGACAACATCCACAGTTTGGCTTGTATTTAATAAACTACTGTTCTGAACTGCATGTAGGGACTGTTTGTAATGAATAATAAATGATGCTTCTATGATGTGTTCCATTTAAGGACTTTCCTGAGGTTTTCCACCATGAATGAGATAATTCATCCAACACAACACATCAGTTGCTTTATTTATTATTGTCAACATTAGTATTGTTTTCAGAACAATGATAGAAGCAAGTCACCAAGGTATAGGAAGTTGAAGCCTGGTTTGAAAAGCAGTGGTGGCTTTTTTCCAACCACATCTTTTCCCATTGCTTTCCTTCAAACTGATCATTATTCAACAGTGTTTTTTCCTTTTGGATACATATTTTTTAAATTGCAAAATATTTGAAAGTTGTGTTACTTTTACCAGTAATGTATAGTGTGATGTTATTTCAGAACTGCGTGCATTTTTATTGCCTTAGAAGACCTAAATAGTTCCTGAAATGGATTCACCAATTGGAGTAAATTTTATGGGGGAAAAATGCTAAGTATTGTAGCTGTGCATGATATCACATTGACCATGTGGGCCTAAATTTTGCTCCTTATTCATGCCAAACTAGTATTGACTTTCCAGGCTAAACCTACATCCCCAGTGCTCAGGTTTTGGCTGATAGAACACTGAGCACAAGGCCAGGATGTGCTCACCAGCAGCCCAGTGCTCCTGGGAGCTCTTAGCCCTGGGCTCCCAGCCAGTTTGCACAGTGATTTTTTGTTGATGCAGCATTTTGCATCAAGGATGTGTCACCAGCAAAAGCAAACAATGTGTACTGGGCTCCAGCAACAGAGCAAGGCCAGCTGCAAGCAAGCAAAAGTTCTGGTCATTAAATCTGTGTGTGGAAATGACCTTTGAATTACCTCAGCCACTGAATGATGATGTGGTGACCCTGCACACTCCAAGTGGTGCTCACTCATTAACGGCTTTGCAGAAGGAGGGCATTTCACTGGTTTGCAGTTTAAGAGTGTCCAGGTAGACAGCCAGCTCAGGAAACTGTGGCTGGCCATTTAAATCCCTGTCAAAGATCTGCCTCAGTCCTTGACTCAGCCTCCAGTGAGAGTGAAGTGAGAGGATTAAGAAGGTGTCTCTCACTCTTTGTGTTCTGGGAATGTCAAGGGCAGGGAATCGGATACTTCTCATCTGTCTGGCCTAAAAAAGACACCAAAAGGCAACAGCAAAACGTCCCTGAAGAGCCTTGACAGCCTTTGGTCTTTGCAGTGGGACAGACTCTGGCTCCTCAATCACTGCCTATGTGTTTTCCTTATGGCAACACATTGAATATTGCTGCCTCATTGTTTATGGTGTAGGAAACAGATGGTCTTTTCTCCTTCCTTGTTCACTTCACCTCTTCTATCAGTTTTAATGGTTTAAAAGAAAAAGCTTTTAACACTTTTGCTTTGTTTTTACGATTTCCCCGTCTTGCACCAAAGGCATTCCAGTAAATACATGTGCACTAGTGAAGCTTAATTGCCCATCACAAATGTGTAATGGGTGTTAATGTGGCAGGAGCTTGTAGCTGTGGCTGTTTAACCCAGCACAGAACAGCTGCAACACTTCAGACCCGAAGGAAAACAGAAGAATCCTCTGCTTGTTGGAAACATATTTCCTCTCAGAGAAATCTGGTACAAGCAAACTGAAACTTCTTCTACTTCAAATAGTCTCCTTTGAAAGTTTCTCTTATTATTCAGTAGAAATGGGAAATGGTTACCATGAAGGGCGAGTAAGAGCTTTATACCATCCCCAAAATGAAACCAAGAGTTGCCCATTTCCAGGAATGTGAGGAGGGATGGGAGAGAGAAAATGGGATTTAAGGACATTGAAGAGGAACAGAAAATCAAATCCATGGCAACAGAATGACCAAAAAGAGCTTCTCTAAAAAATCGCTTCTCAAACAAAACTGAAATTTTTCTGTTTGCCTGTGAAGCAGAGACTTACCTTCTGATGTGTTCACATAACCATATTTTGAATACTTGTAATTCATCTTGGCAGAAAATGTCCTATTGCTGATTTTTAGAAACCTTCTTTTGTAGAAGAATAAATTTAGACAGATACCTTTCAAATGAGACAAGAGCCTGGACATATTTGCTCTGAGATGGCAACTCATCATGCTGTCTAATCCCAACTCTGACAGCAGTGCTGGTGGTGCAGGTTGTTGTATGAAAGCCAGGATTATTTTGTTGTTATTACTGCTCTTCTACTCAAGCATTTTAAATACAGGGGATGCTTAGCTGTAAAAGTTAAAAATAATCTCTAAAAGTATGATGCCTGTTTTACAGCATTTGTGAAATTAAATTTATTAGCACTCTGCATTATATCAGTTATTAGTTAGATTCTAAAATACCGTTCATTTTGTTATTTGAGTACATTTTATCCAAACATGGCTTTTCTGTGAAATAAACAGCGTGATATAGATTGTTAAACTAGAACTTCATCCCAAAGTCTCATGTCTAGTATTAATGTAAATGCCAGTTACACTCAGATCACTGTTCAGTAATCAGTCCTTAAGCTTTCCATCCATCTTTCTGTGTAAACTTCTCCACTTCACATGCATTCTGAGAACAGCAGCACATACTACAAAACATCAAAGTATTTATTCGCTCACTTGTGGGATTTTTCATTCTAACCAGTTTGTCCTTTGCCTGCCAAGAGAAACCTCTGCATGCATTTCTCACTTTCTTTTTTTAATATGTTTGATGTTTTATAGCCCTTGATCCATCCAAAGACCCCTGCCTGAAGGTGAAGTGCAGCCCCCACAAAGTGTGTGTCACCCACGACTATGAGACCGCGGTCTGCGTGAGCCGCAAGCAGCTGGTGCACAGGTGAGGAGACCTCCCCCTGCCTGAGGCTTCGTGTCTGTCACAGACATCCAGTGTGGGAGAGGAAATAAATTGAGAAAACCCCAAAATTAATATTAAACCCCCCCATAAATTTACAACGTTCCTCTTTGAAGTTTAATTTCTGTTAAAAAAAAAAAAAAAGAGAGACAAACAGAAGTTTTATATTTATAACTGAGGCTATTTAAAAAAAGATGACCCAGAACATGCTGCTTCCTGTGGTGAGGATTGCATAATTCTCTCCCAGGTCTGGGAGGGATTTTCTCCCCCCAGAGAGAAGTAATTATGCATATTTTAAAAACTGAAAACATGAAATATGAAAACACTGTGCCAGAGATATCTACAGTTCTGGTAACTTAATTAGAAGTAATTAATGGGAGATTGATAAAGATTTTTTTAAAAAATATATCAAACCTCTGCTTAAATTTTCTAAAGAGCTGAAAAGTGTTGGTGGAATTTTATAGAGCAACTCCTTGGGAAGTCACATAACTAGAGGAATCTCCAGATCAGATTGCTAAATGACTGAATTAAGAGCAAGTGAACAGCTGATATGTTACAAGGCCAGGATATTAAAATTAGACCACAGAACTTCACAGAGAGAAGCTACAAATAAAAGAAGAAAAGTCTACTGGTCATGGGTTGAGATATGTTACAACCTAGAATTGAGAAATTTATAAACAAATTGAGGGAAAAAAAATAACTTTGCCCTATTTCGGAAGGAGAACTAGTAGAACTAGGGAAACTAGAGTTGAGTATCTCCAGAGCATGGGTCAAGACCTAGAATTAAACTGGAGGAATCAGCCCCTCCACTTGCCAACAGACATATAACAGAATAAATGGTGTACTGCTGTAATGAGCAGCTCTGAATGCTTGGTCTGCACTTTAAGGAAAATGCATTGTCTCGCTTTCATTATGTCTGAGTGATAAATCTGGGGACTGCTCTTCAGTTTCTCTCTCTAGAATGGAAGAAAAAATTTGCCTGTAACATAGCTCAGGTCCCCAAATGTTGTCAGCCAGTGTTGTAGTTCAACAACTGTTTAAGCCAAACTAAATTCAGGATGATCTGATTCCATGTACTACATCTCATCTCACTGTGACCTGGTTGAGAAAGCTAATCCTGTAAGAAAAAATTGTCTTTGATTGATAATACAAGGTTAATGGTGCAATGTGCATGAGGCAGTGTGTTCAATATTTGGTTTTCAGTATGGAATGATCCCTGAAAGAAAGTTAGGAGTCTGCTATGTGCAGTGCTGACATTCTAATGATATTTTTGGCATTATGTAGCTTATATTTTCTAGTTAGGATGCATTGAAACTTGGTTTAAATCCTTGCATTATATAGTAGTCCTTGTGATATATAGGTATAGATGTTGAGCCAAATGCTTTCTGAGCTATTTCCAGTATTTAATGTCTCCAAAGTAGTCAAAATGTTCAGAGGAATGGTGCAGAGGAGCTGAATATCCTTTCTTTGCAGAAACAAGGCTGCGTTTCATGTGATCTCTCTATGATTCCTCCACTGCCTGCAGCTGTTTCAGCAAACCTTTCAGTAGCACTGTGACTGTGGAGATGAATTGAAAAGTATTGAAAACTTACTTTGAAAATTCTCCAAACAATTTCCAGCAAGTTTTGCAATGCTGAAAGAACTACTGCTGATGTGTGACAGTGGCACATACAGCCCCACAGTGGTTTTACTCTCCAGGTACCCAGCTACCCTGGCCTCAGAGGGCAGAGAGGTCAAGGAGGGAAGTAACTGGGCAAACTGTCTGTTGATATGAATCAGTGGAATGACACCCCCTGAAGGTTTTCATCTTTAGTCCCACAGCATTCTGTTTTTCCTGTGCCTGACCTCAATACTGCTGTATGCCTTACTCCAGTCATAGTAAGTGTTGTGTTAATCAGGAGCAAACACATTAAAAGGGGTGGAGTTGCACCTATTTAAAACCAGCGAAAATCTGAATATATTGGTGTGGGCACATGTTGTAACAATTACCAAATAACACGGCGCTGTTGTGATTGTTTTGCACATCCACAGTGCTGTTGGGTGTGCTCAGGAGGATTTTCCATTTCATGCATCATTATCAACTTGCTGCAGTGGCTTTACACAGTATGTAGGCTCAGCAAAAAGTAATCAAGAGCAACACCTTTGTTGTTGCTGAGCCTCCCAGTCAGAGCTGTGCTGGTTTGTGTCACCCAGTGCCTGGCTGTGGTTTTCCAGGCATAGTGTGTCGCAAACTCTGAAATCACCAGTGCCAGCACGATGCCATTCCCATTTCATTTCCTTTCTGCTGGAATGCCTGCATTTTAAACCACTGCAGGAGCTCAGTAGCAGTGTAGAAAATTGAGTTGCATGGAAATGTGTTATTTAATCTACTCAGACCCTGCCCCTGGGGCAGTCTGGCCTCTCCTGTTCAGCCTCTGCAACCTTCTCCTTCACTGTTCCCCCTCCACAGTCACCTCATGAGCAGCCCTGGGCTTTGAATCGTGGAATGGTTTGGGTTGGAAGGGACCTTAAAGATCATCTAATTCCAACCCTCTGCCCTTTGGATCTACTGATACAATCAGTTGGTTCCCCAATTAACCTTGCTGTGTTCATAGATTTTTTTCCATTCTCTTACTCCTTTTCATACTGATTCTGAAAATAATTGCTTATCATTTGCTTATTATGTACAATTCAGGGAAAAGGGCATAGCCCAAAGGGAGCTTTGCAAAACAGCGTTATTTGGATTCCTGCTGGTATATTTATCCATGTTAACTGTTTGTGTTTTATTTCTATGTATTTTCTTGAAGGGCCTATCACAAGCAGAAAGATGGGAGAGCTCAGACAATAACAGGGGAAAGCCACTGGGTAGTTTATTCATTTTTTTTTCTCTTTCTCCATGGACATTAACCAACTCATTTTTCTAGTAAGCTGTTAGTACTGAAGAAATTAAGGCATAAGATGTCTGAAAGGTATTTCAGACAGATAATAGAGTTTTGTGAGCACATCCTCTAAGGCGTTTACAGTACAAATCAGCACATTTAGAGAAAAGGCAAGACTGAGTTGTAATTGAACTGTGTGAAAAAGATAAATTTGGAGGTGCCTTCTTATATGCTTAATAGTCCTTGTATTAATGATAGAGTTTTATGAAATCTTTTGGGTGGATTAAAACCCCTTTCAATTTGGACATCTATGAGGAAAGTCTTTATTAGTTCAGTTTTTGCATGAAATGCACTAGTTAATATCTCTCAAAGTTGTCTCATGCATTCTCAGCCCCATAATACTTTAAGCCATTTGTCTCTGCTGGTGCTGACAGTGCAGCGGATGGGAAGGAAAGATGTCACTCCTGGGCTCTTTTCAAACGAACAGAACGAGGAGAGAGGATTGATGAGAAAATAATGGGCTTATTACCACGTCCAGGGTTTACAGCTTTGCTCAGTCCATTTGACCAGCAATGACCAATTAGTTCATCACTGCCATTTAAGTCACTCACAAAGATAATCACACATCTTCTCTGCTGTGTCGTAGAAATCCAGCCATTTACTCGCTATTTCCTCAGTACTTTTAAGGATAATGCTGCTGACAAAAGAGTCTACTACTGAGTTTCTCACTTGGTTTTTTTGGGGTTTTTTTTAAGATCTGGACAAGTTCCCAGATAAAACATCTGTTCTTCTAAATTACACGTCAAAACCTCGGTCTGACCAGCGTGGCAGTGTTGGCAATTACACTTATCCACAAGGAGCAGACAAATCTCCCCCTCTTTCTTTACAAATCCTGCAGCTGATCCACCATTTCTGGTTAGGAGGGACCCTGTTCAAAACAAGTCAAGTAAAACATCCCCATATGTGAAACAGCATTTTTGTAGCATTGCTCTGGTTTGCCAGTGAGTGCTTTAAATTGTATCCAAAAGGGGGAGGCAAAGCAATCACTGCCAGGACATCAGTGACCCACCTGCTTTGGAGAACTGCTGGGAGCATTACAGAAAAATGTCTGACCACAGCAAATGCACTTTTAGGGATTTACTGAAAAGTTGTGCACATAAGCAAGGATTTGAAACAGTGCTATTCCTCAATGTCTGTGATTACATCAACAAGCACCTGCTAAAATAGGGCCTGTAAACCCAACCCTGTTGTTTTGCTGTTCTCTCTGATTTGTGTCTGCCTGTGTTTTCTCTTGTTTGCTTCACTGCTAAATGCTGATGAGGGGTTGACACAACACCAGGGCTCCTCTGGGGGTTACAGCTTCCTGTGCTGAAAACCCAACTCCCACATTCCCAGTGCCCTGACTGATACCATGGAGGGCTTGGTCCTAAGCTCATTTAATTCTGCCTGATTTATGTGGTAATGTTTATCAAAGCCTGAGTAGGTGAGAAATCCATAGGAGAACCAAACTTGTGTGATGATTAATTATCTTTGGATTAACTAAGACCATCAGTTGGTTCCCCAGTTAACCTTGCTGTGTTCATGGCTCTTTTCTATTCTCTTTTTCCTTTTAACTCTGACTCAGAAAATAATTGTTGCTCATTTGTGTATTATGTACTGTTCAGGGGAAAAAAGCATAGCTCAAAGGGTACTTTACATGAATCACAGAATTACAGAATCAGAGAATATGCTGAGTTGGAAGGGACCCATCAGGAACACTGAGTCCAATTCCCAGCCCTGCACAGGATACCCCAAAAATCCCACCATGTGCCTGAGAGAATGTCCAAATACTCCTGTAATTCCATCAGGCTTAGTGCTGTGACCACTTTCCTGGAGAGCCTGTTCCACTGCCCAAACTTTTCCTGATATCCAACCTAAACCTCATAAATACCATAATTATTTTTCACATCTCCAGTGGTCTTGGTAAATTTTGGGATGAATTTACAGTTATGAGTTAATTTTTACTGTAGATTTGTTTATATGCATCAAATTAATTCTTTTGTTGATTAATGTTTTCAGAATTAAGGGAAGAAAACTGCACAGTTCAGAGTCATAAGAAAATCTGTTGACCATTGTTTTATTGTAAAAGAAAACCATTTCAAATCGGTTGGATTTTTTCCCAAGTAAAAATACAACAATATTTACACATATCTACAATCTGATTTGAAGTCTCTAAATCTGACTTTTCCTAAGGAATAAAATAAAAAGAATGCTTTTATGAAAAACTGTTTACCTACCTCTAGTGCTGAGTATTGATTAATCTACTGGCATGGATTTTTGCTTCAGAAGAAAGAGCATTGAAATATTTGATTAAACACACAATCACAAGACCAAACAGATTGCTTTAAGTTTCTTTCAAACAACACTATTGTACTGGAGAAATTACCAGAATTTAGGCTTCTTATTCCCATAGGTAGCTCTGATAGAATCTTGGAGAGTTACTTTAATCATCAGTGAATAAAAGTTCTAGACACGAACAGGATTGAGTAAATGTTTGTTGTTCGGGGTATTTTTTTCTAAGTTGTTAACTTTAGTGCATTACTCTGTAAAGACTGTTATTCTTACTAATATCCAATCCCTCACGGTACATTGCACAGTTTAACTGTGGCTCATGCTGTTTGTCCAGAAAGAGAAATGAGAAGCAGGAAAATCAAGGAGAGAGGGGCCTTTGAGGTCACAGCCAAGTGCAGTAGATAATGTGATGTGTGCAAGTCCTTGGAGAAAACTTGAAAGCTTTTAAAAGTATTTCATTTCCAGATTGTCTGGCAACAAAAGTACCTCTACTGCAGCACAAGGGCTTGGGATTTTGCAACAGACAAGTAACAGACACATGGAAATAAGGAATGTTTGTTTTGTTATGGGGTCCAAGTTGCCTTTTAATGAGGCAGAGAGCACATGTTGTGATGTGTCATCAATCTATAAGTGCTCAAGGGGACCACTGACTATTAAGAGAGAACAGCACTATCCTTTATTCCCCATTACAGTTATTTCTGAAATTTTGATTATGAAAATTATGATCTAAGCATGAACTCCCAAAGGTTAATAGCTTTTCTTCCAAGACAGTCTCCATCAGTAACTGCCCGGGATTCAGTCCAAGGATGTTTGAATATTGGAACAGCACTCACTGGTTTTAAAAGCAGATATTACTCTACTGAACAGGATCATTTGTAAACTGTAGGTCTCCCTCTCAAAGTGGTCCATTTCTCAGATTCAGCTCTGCCTACATTAAGTTGCTTTTAACTGAAGAGACCATGTGGAGAGGCTCTGGAGGGATTGGATTTCATCTGACACGATGATCTGAGCTCATTCAGTTTTGAGCCTTGAGTGACCTACCTCCTGCCAGGGATTTCTGCACAAAAATCCTCCAGTTGATTACTTTCTGGAGGAAGCTGGCTATGGTCTGTCCTCTCAACAGATGAGAATTCATATTCCTTTTAGGCTTTCTGGCTTTCCCAAGCTCTAGGTATGCTGCTGACTTCAGTATATTTGAAAACTCAGAGGTAAAAGACCCCTGAACAATCCACAAACTTATAAAAGATTCTTCTTTGACTTTAAGTACTGCAGTCATCTTTAAAGCTGAATTCAGATTGGATTTCTGACTCAAAGCAAAAGGAGCCCAAATTTTACACCATGCATTTTGGTATTTCCATGAATTTCCAAACTTCTACAGAAAAATGTACACATGAAAAACCATGGTCTGGCAGAGCACAGACATCTCCCATGGGAATTGCACAAGGTTGTCACCTTGGACTAGATCTCAGAGTTCTCTTCCAATCTAATGATTCTGATTCTGATATCGCCTGGATTTTCTTCATCCCAAGGCCAGTTAGCCCCTCTGCCTGTCTCCCCACAGAACTGCCTCATGCTCCATCAGCTTTAGACCTCATCAGAGCAGTGCAAGGTGATGGGCTCTTCCTGGACATGATTAATTTTTGAAATATATGGTAATGCACAGCTCTTTTATAACAGATTTTAAAGTGCATCCTCATCCCTGTCTGCACTGGCCATGGCAGCAGATGAACTTGTTCTTGCTGTCAGCAGGGGATTTAGGGGATTTTCCCCACAGCCACCAAGCACCAGGCTGCTGGGTGAACATCTCACTGCTGAGGTCATTGGCTTTTACCCTGCAGGTTCTGTCTCACTTTCACTGTGCTCTGCTTTACCCTGAGGCTGCTGCAGCACAAATGAAACACAATGAGTATTGAGACAATCTCCTGCTTTTAGACCAGTTTCAGAGCACTCACTGAAACCACCTGAATACTTCTGGGTACCTTTGCTATCATCAGAACATTTTTATATTGAACAGAATGAGAAAATAACTTCTTTTTTTCTGCACTTTAATTAACATTTATAAATAGTTTTTGCATTTAAAGATACTATTATTGAATGGGTTGAATATCTCTTTGTAATATTCCCACTCTTAATATTTCTAGTTGTACTCTTCTAGCAGTATATAAAAATGGGCTAGAAGCGACTTCTTGGATCATTAAGTCTAATCCCTCTGCAAAAGTATAAAATAAACTTTTTCATAAGCCTATCAAGTTCTGTTTTAAAGATAATAAGGTTTTTTGCCTCCTGTAGGCCATTTGGATGAATCCTGAACATCTAAACCTTTCTTGTTGGAAATCTGCTAATATCTGGCCTGAGTTTATTCAAATCCAGCCACAACTTCTGGAGATTTCCTAAATGGTTCCTCAGTATTTATTTTGAAATAATGACTTTCTATGGTTTTGCTACATTTTGCAAATGTTCATAATCTTTTCTTATAAATTAAACTCTCTTAAAAAGACGTTCCTCTTGCCTCTTTCAGTTTTCACTTATAGCTTTGGCTGCTGAGATCAGTAAAGAAAGAAACCCAGTCTTTTTGCTGTTTAAACTCTTTTTAGATCTTTGGTTTTGCAGTGACTCTGAATCATCAAAAAAGATGCTAAGATTTTAATCTTTATTTCTTAAATTAATCCCCTATTTAAAATGGCTGTCCTGTCCATGCCTGCTTTAAACCTCTGATGATTCTTCCATCAGCCATGGTGGAAGGTGTGCAGCTTGGAAGTTCTTATTCCAGGTGGAGTTTCACCTGAGCTTTCTGGAGAACAGTTCTGCCTTTGGTGCTTTGTGATCTCTAAATTGATATATATTGTAAATACATGTGCAGTTTGCTGCTTTAAGCACTCCTGCATAACATCCTGTATTTGTTTCATCCTTAATAGAAACACACACTAATAACTTTTCTCTGTAATGTAAAATGTTTTTTTAATTAACATGATAACAAAAAGGAGGCCGGGGGGGAGAGTTTGAAATAAGTGCCATACCTATTTCAGCAGTACGTATAAACTATATATAAAAATGCAGTGTTTAGAGCTCTGAGCTCTGACTAATGCACAAGCTAATGTATAAAGATGGAAAATGCATGTCTGAAAGTTAATGTGCGAATGTAAGTTTGTGCAGCAGATTCATGGGAAACACAAGCCAGCAGGAAAACTTAAATATATGATAAGTAAAATAGGGGCAACATCATGTTTGTGCTGCAATGATTTTACAGTCCCAGTGGGTTCTCTTGGAGACTGCAGAATTGGTCATATATAAACCTTTTGACATAGCTCTTATCAGCCTTTTAAAAGCCACCATCCAAAGCTCAGTTAGCATCCAAAAGTTCCTGTTTCCCTCAGAATATCTGGAAGAAGGCAGAGTTAAAAGTTCAGTCACCTCCTCCATGGTATTTTTCTGTTTCTGACTTCTGGATTGGGAGCTCTTGATAGCATAAGGGACGTTGGCTTTTTTGCTGTTTGTAAAGCTCCTTTTGCTCACTTTAAAGTGAGCAAGAGATGAAAACAGTAATTGATATAAATGTCATCTGCTTGGCAAATGTCTCGAGATTTGCCAACAAGTGAATAGTGAACAAATGAATAAAATTGGAAGAGGTTCACTACCTCTGAATCCTCATTCTCTAAGAAGCTGTTAGGCTTTGCATATGGAGTAGCCCCGTAATTCTTGGATTTTCAGTGCCTTTTCAATCAATCTTCATGCATCATCATCACTGTAATTAAAATTCAAACAGGTTGGGACCCAGGAGGGCAGTTCCACACTCTGGATTTCTGTCAGCAGCACTACATTTGACCATTGGCCCTGGTGCTCACATGGGTGTATTTTTGCTTGAGCTGTTGTCTGACTTTTTCTGTGACTGCATTAATCCTCACATGACTTTGAATCTGCAATATTTTTGGGTTTACCACAGCCCAGTAAGTTTGAGATGTATTTCCTGATTCACCTTCTTTGTATTTTTTATAAAAATCTTAACCATGCAATTGCTGGAAGCAAATTTGTGATAATATTTAATATGTGCCTGTATTTTTGCTTTTTATCCCTATCTTAAATCTGTTGAGTAATCCAGTCAGTCATAAATTACTTTTTAATGTTCACAAATGACCTCCAATGCACCAAAAATTATTCTGTGCTTATACAATAATCTGTTTACTGGAAATTCTAAATTTTTTGCTGGTTTTTGCTGTAGAAGCCTCAGGACATTAATGTGTTCAGTGGAAGTCTTTTTAGTGCTAATAAAAGCCATGCTTTTGTGAGATTGGGACTGATGTTTACAGCAAAGGAATTTTATTTAAGTTTTTCTTCAATTTCCAGCATCCTGTTATATTGGAAAAAAATGTTACACATGCAGCATTTAAAATCTTGTCTTTTGGTAAATGGCATTATACATTCCAATTGCAGTCAATATTACAAACACTACACTTTGCATCAAATTTGCAAATTAGGCCTTAAAAATATTGCATTTCATTTGATGCTGGCCAGTTTGCTGGTTTTTCCAACCGTATGTCTTCTGTGTGATGCAGACTCAACATCCACAGCTCTTAAACCAACTAAAAACTGATCTTTATTGTATGCAAAACAGTTCTTTATTTTACCTTTGCACTGCTGAGATTTGCCTGTTATTGCCTCTAAAGCCTTTCCCTGGCAGTGAATTTGTTTCCCTGGCTCCAATACCAACAGGCTGAAACTCTGATCAGTTGGGTCAGACTCTTCCACACCTCCTGCCTTGAGTATTCACAGCCTCCTCCCCACGTGTAGGGCTCTGCTGAGAGTGGTTTCCAGCAGAGCTCTGCTAAATTTCACATCTCCTTCAACATCCTTCATTTCAGGCACAAAGCTTCGCTAGGAAAAATGATGAAACCATATCCAAGACCACCCTAAGGAATTGATCAACAAGCTTTCATTTTTGAGTTAAAGCTTGCAAAAAACTTGCACTGTGAAGACATTTCCACAGAGGTTTGCCAGTTCCAAACTATATTAACAACAAAGACATGAATGTCAGCTAAAATATGAAATTGAAGAAGATAGTTTTTGGTGCTGATCCCATTCAGAGCCATGCAGTTCCTTCTAATGGCACTCTTTTGAAAGAAATAGCACATGAAAACAATAAAAAGGAGCTTCTTGCATCAATCATTTTCTTATTTGGCGCATGTTATCTTATCAAAAATAACTTCTAATCTATTACTTCCTGCTTCTTTAATATTTCAATATCTATCATTCTCTTTTCATTAGCAATCTTATGATTGCCTCCTTGGTGCTCTGTCAGAGCTTATCAAGAGTTCTACCTACAGATTTTCAATTTATTCATTTTGTATCAGATTATTTCAACCAATGAACCACAGATGACATTATTTATGGACATGAGCCACCAAAGTACAGTCTGTTCCAAGCTCTGTATGTAGGTAGTACTAAACATGATTAGAAGTCAACACAAAATATTTTGCTTCTTTAAATGGGTTTGCTCGGGCATCACTGTTCTACTCCCAAATTACATATAGAACGGTGATGCTGAGCCATTCACCTTTTAGCCACAAAGATAAATACCTTGGCATGCTTTGGAAAGAATATTGCTTCTATCTCAAGGTTTAAAGCAGTCATGTAATATATGACAATTTAATTCCCATGATCATCTTCTACATCTTGAGAGGTGGGGCAGAGAAAACCATGGACATGGGGAAGACATTCCTGCTCATTGCAGGGAGTTGGACACGATGATATTTTAAGGGTCCCTTCCAACTGAAACTATTCTATGATGTCTTTGATCTGTATATTCATTCTAAGCTGCTTAACCAGCTACAGCATAGAGCTACCTAAAATAAATAAATTTTAAAAATATCATGATAGATTCCATTACATTAATGGAGCATAATTATCAGGAAACATTTCTACAAATTTGTGTTATTAAATCTTTGGGAAATAGCAGGGGCAGGAAGATTAACAAGTTTTCAAATTAGTTAAGAGAGAATTATCAAGCCTTCATTTTGTTATCAGTTATTGCATTTGTGTTCTCTACTTTCACAATGAAATCCTAAAAGATTCATTGCAAGTAAATACAGAATGTTCAGTAACTGCAATTTAATAAAAATAAAATTTCTGACACATTCCATAGAGTTATTTCCTACTCCAACTAGTGGTTAAAAAAAAAAAAAAAAGACAAAATCTTGCACTGCAGTCACTGCAGTCAGTGTAAAATTGCCACTTCTATGAAATCAAATATTGCAATTAGATAAAGTACTTAAAACTGTGGGAGTTTTATTCTTCTTGGATTAGCTCTTAACTTTGTAGAATTATCTGTGTAGCTTTTGCTCAGTTTGCACTTGACTCCCTGCTGAGATTTTTTTTTTAACACTTGAACATTTTGAGAAAGTGGAAATAGAAATAAGCTCAAAATGAAAACAAGCTTTCAGCTCTAAGCATGGAGTAGATGTGTTCTGGAGTCTTCTGACAAAATGGTTTTCCTGTCAATTCAACAAAACATTTTCTAGCAATGTAAAGAATAGTTCTTGACAAGAAAGTCTCTCACCTCAGAAATGTGAGTAGGATGATAAAGAGTTTGAATGTAGAATGCGAAAAGGAGAGGCTCAAGCCTTGTCACTCAGGTAGAGTCATCTTCTGCATCTTCTGGTGAGTGGGTATTGACTTCTCTTTCCCTGAAAGTCTGGAGGTTCTATTCCTTTCCTTTGGTGTTAATTGAAGAAGAGATTTGATCTCTTTATTAATTATGCCAAATTCACCCAGTAGTCTGATGGTTATGGCACTCAGCTGGCACTCAGGATTTACTGAGTCTCAATTGCTGTTGTAAATAAAATCCACTCCCACGACTTTCCAGCACACCTTTGAGAAGTCAGTCAAATCAGAATGGTGCTGTCATCACCTCCCATCTTCATGGAATGACAAATTTATTTCATGTTAAGCTTGTGAAGAGAGGCAGTAGCATATAGACAGCTCCAACTGGCTCAAGTATTCAATTATCACTTGCACCTAGAGAAAATAAAAAAATATCTTTCATTATTATCTCTGGAGATAGAGTATGAATTTGCTCCTGGAAAAATATTGAGAAATATTTTTTCTCCTCTTTTCATTATTTGGAAGGGATCCAGCATTGCTGCTTTCATATTTTATTTCTAAAATGATATCTATTAAACACACTGCATTGTGATTTGTGAAAGATGAAATCCTGTGCCTGGGTCTTCACTGGTTTCTGATGAATGCCAAGTACTAAAAAACATGCCTGGTCTCCTTTCTTTTCCATTTTCCTGGGACAGTATCTTTAATAAGTAATAATACTGCAAAGTAGACTTTCCCAACAGCCCTCAACTTATCTTTCTCTCTCTGCATATGAAGAATAGGCAATTTCTATCATTATCTCTCTGCATACTTTTCCAGGGAAAGCAGATTCTTCAGAATGTTCTGAAGACTTGCTACTACACCTGCAGGATTCAGGAAGAGAAAAGGCTCATAAATCTTGTGAACACTTAGTGATGTGATTACTCTAATTACTGCAGTGTTTTGCTTACATTTTATTTTAACTCCAGCAGCAAAACTTGTCATGAGGTAAACATTCTCTGACAGTCACTGCTTTTCTCCTGTCGAGGTCTTCACTTTGAAAGGAAATTATTTTGTCCCTTGGTGAGGGCTTATGTTATCTCACACATCTGAATGAACACTCCTATACAATGTCATGCAGTTTTAAAATAAAGAACAAATTTGTACCTAGAGGTCTTTTACAACCATGTCAAATTTTGAAACTGTGTTAATTTTCCAAAAAAGGAAAATATATCCAAGGGCTAAAACATGCTGTGCATTTAATTGAAATCTCAATTATTTTCACTGTATTTTAATTGTCCTTCAAACCTAAACTATTGTGGAGCTGATTTTTTTAAGGGGGTCATGGAAGGACAATCACAACAGTTTTGATTTGGATTAGAAGAGTTTTCTACTACAGCCACAGTTCTGACCCAGACTGAATCAATAATCTGTAAATTCTTCAAGTGGCAACTCTACTGGAAAAGAGTAGTTTTGTAGAGGTCTTGTGAACATTTTTCAAGTATTGAAGTTATGTCACTTCTGCAAGTAAAGTTTTACAGATTTTTTTTAACATTGTTTGCATTCAAATTTAACATATTTTGTTCTGAATTAACATTCAGCTTATCACCAATGCAGATTACAGCCTTATGACTTCAGATTCTCTTGCAATTTTGTCAATTTTTGTTCTGTTTCTCCTTTCTTTTCCCTCTTTTCACTAGCAAAAATATTTTGAGACTGTCAATTTTCTTTTTGCTTATTAGGATTAGTAAGAAAAAATAACAAGTTTTGTTATTGTAACTGCTACTGTAAGCTTTATTATGATAATATCTAGGAAAATGTTCTTTAATATGTATGGGGAGAGAAAGTTGGAAATTTTGCTTCACTGATTTATCTGGCCTCTGGCTTTGATCACCATGCAATCCATCTTCTTTTACGAAACAAAACACACCATTTTGATTAGTTGGTTGTTACAATCAGTGATCCTCAACTGTGGAAAACTAATTAACCTTAGTAGTAAAACATAATATGAGTTTTTGTTCATTTGTTTGATGAGTTCAGAAGTCAGATGAAGAGAGTTGGTCAAAAAGAGACGAAAACATTAATGGAGACCCAGACCTGTTTCTCTAGTATTGCATCCAGTCCCTTGCCTTGTAATTCAGCAGAGAGAAATACAAAAAACTTTCACATCCTCTGCTTCTTCTTTCCTCTTTTTCATAAATTCTCAATTTGTAACTTATTGGCATTTAAATAGGTGGTTCATGTTGAACAAAAAGGACACTTTATAGTTTTGTTGCATAAATTATTCTGTCCATTATTCATTGCCCTATGTTGTAATGTGTGTGCCATAATTCTGGACAGCTTTAAATCTCTTTCAAGTCCCTTGACAGATTTTTGTAGCTTAGCTACCCCAGTTTACCCAGAGCCCAGGACTGCCAAGCTGAATTACACCACCGTCATTCCTGCTTAGCACCTCATCCATAGTTAATTTCTTGAGCCTCTATGTTTCATCTGTGTATAAATTTTTCATTTGCAACAACACTTTATCTTAGCTCAGAAGTCGGGGGGGTTTGTTAATTAGTTCCTTCGTTAGTTCAGAAATTTTTGCTTCATTTTGAACCAGCTGCCTGTGTAACAGGTTCATAGTCCTTTTAATAACTCATATGGATGAAACACAATGAGAGCTTTTTTATTTCATAATGAGCTTCACCCAGCCCTGTGCAGCACAGCAGAAATGTGAGTGCTGAAATGAAAACCCTGCCCTCCTCACAGCCGAGGACAGAACTACTCTGACACTTACACCTCAGGATCACCATCAAGATGAGATAAACTGTCTGCAGATGCTTGTCAGGAAATACAGGCTGAAGTTTCAGTGTTGCTGATATTCAGTTTAGAGGTCCCTCTGCTAAATTCCAAAAAGTAGAGAAAAAAATGAGGATCAGTAGAGCGTGAATCTGAAGCACAGTTAACAATCCAAAAAAACAGGCTTACAGTTGCTATCATGCAACCCTCAGAGGAAGATTTAACCAGCCTCTGGCTTCCTTTAGATAGAAGGAAATGGGCTCATGAAGGAGGTATCTCAGAGCATGTAAATTCATTTCCAGCTCTGGAAAGAAACAAAAATATTTTGTATTTTATCTTTGCAAATATGTCCTGCCCTCACCAAAAGTATTATTTACTAATTACCTCTAAATGTAAATGTACATTTTTACCCTAATCAGTGTACAGACTGAAAATAAGAAAAGAATAGATTGTAAACAAATGAAATGGGAGAATGATTGCTTAGATAATCTGAAAGAATTTTAGGAAGATATAGGACATAGCTAAATTCATGATTGCCTCTTGGGCATTGTGGAAAGCAGAAAGATAATGTGCTTTGGTTTGCAGCTGGGAGAGGGAGGATATGATTAAAGAACAACTCCAGATAACAAATGTAATGACAGGAAAACAGCAGCAGAAAAAGAAAGAAGATGATGTGAGAAGAAATACAGGATATTTGGTCTTGACATGGTGAGCTTCTAATGTGGACAAGATGTTCCTGAGAGGAAATGGTAATAATAGTGCAAAGAGATAGAAGGATAAACCACAGAGGACACCTATAAAGTTTCTCAGACTTCCAAGGACTCAAGTGTAGAAGGGTAAGAAGACTAAACTATTACAGGTAAAGCACCAAAATGACACTGAGATACCATTTAGAGAGAATATAATACTTAATAGGATACATCCTAGCAGAGAGGAAAAGAACAGGCAGGAGTAGATGAAGAAATAACTGCTTCTCCAAGAGGCCTCATTTTTGCGGTTGAATGAAGCAGAAGAAAGTTTCAGCAGTAGGAGGGAAAAAGTATGAGGAAAAGGAGATTGAGGGGAAGGAGGTCAGGACAAAATGGTCAGGCTGAAAGATTGGAATCAAAATGGTTAAATACAACAGTGAGTAAGAAAGGACACTGCAATTTTTTTCACAATTTTATAAAATTTTCCTTAAAACAGCTGACCAGATCATGGGAAAATAGGGCTAGAGGAGAAAGTCAGCTAAGCCAGTCAGGCAGAAGGTAGAGCACAGTCTGTAGGATTTGAGAAAAGTGTTTTTTGAAGAAATACAACGGCATTTGGGGAAAAAGAATAGCATTAATTTACCCTGATAAAGAATTAGTGCAGTCCCTAAATGTCCCCAGCTAGATTTCCCTAGCAGCAGAGAAACTGTGGAAAGAATAAGAATGGAGTCCAAGGAATCAGTAGTGAGTAGCTGAAGTGAAATTTGGGTGGCAAGAAATAAGTAAGGTGGCACATCTTAAGCCAAAAACACCCAAAACTGATTCCTGTGTAATAATTCAGCAGCAAAGTATTTCTATATATATATATATTTTTTTTTTTTTTTTTAACAAAACTTGTTAAAGTCCTGGCCAATGTTCTGTTTTCTATCTAAATATGCCACTGATTGAGTCTTACTTTCTCACACAGTAAAATCAACTTTTGAGGAAGCAGCTATAAATGCTGAAACTATCAAAGTCAAAATGAGTAGCTACATTGCCTTTTAACACCACCTTAGCCTCCATGGTAGAGGGGCCTATGGAGCTACATGGCCAAAGAATATGGGAAGAGGGATGGTTTGTGATGCACAGGTGCTGGGCTTCATGATTCAAGGTCATAGCAAAGTGAGACCTTAAACACTGAGTGGAAATACCTCATGAAATGTATATCTTGCAGTTTCTGCAAGTATGTCAATTGAATTCATCTTTAAATTTTACCCAAGGGTGTGTTTCAGCATGTGGTGTCCCTACACTGGATCATGGGCAGTCAGTTTGTATCATAAATTATTGTGATTATGTAAATCCTGTCCATCAGCTGAGACCTTCCTGAAGCTGTAGTCACCTTTCATTAAGACACAGCCTGATAAAGGATGGGTTAATGTTTCTGATGGCCTCATTTGAGAAGGTATAGATGTTATGAGCTCCATCTCCAGCATCCAATAACCAGACAGACAGCACTGAATATGGTGAGAAATTCGCAGAATGTTTAGACATTCATAGTACTGAGCTCTATAAATCAGCAGTGCTGAATAAGCAACAGGGGCATTAGCCTATTTAGATGCTAAAGAGTATGGGATTTTAAAATTACTCAGCTCCTTATAGTATTTATAACTGGTTTAGTTTGCATGCACTTCACTAACATTCATTTTATTCTGACATAGGAAACTGCATTCTGATTATTTCCCTGAACCTACCTTGAACAGTGAATTTTGACTACACTCTGGAGGTGGCTTTGGGATTGATTATTTTTTTTAATTGTCTGTTGTTTGACAAGCCAATTCTATTCAGAAATCACACATGAATTCTTAGGTAATCGATGCTAATTGTAAAAATCCTCAGCAGCTTAATCTGCTGTAGCTTTCTTGAGAATTTAATAAGCCTACCTCATAATAAAATGTGTCAGAAGGGGCAAATATTTTGCTAGCACAGCTTGTAAGTGATTGTTTGAACCATGGCGCCAAGTATTCACAGAACAGGAGTACTGTGCAGTCATTTTTAAACAGAAACATTTGATTTAGTGCCTTAAGGGCAAGAATTTTTACTATATTTTTAAAATTCATTTACTTTCTCATCCCTACCAGCAAAATGTCATTTTTTTTTCTCAGGATTGCATGTTATTTGCCTTAGGATAAGCAAAAGCAACATAATGAAGCAGAGCACAGCTGAGCTGTCTGAGAATGCTTTGGGGGGGCAGCGATGATTTTCTCCCTCGCAGTTGCAAACTGACAGTAAGATTTCTGAACTTTTTTGCTTCAGAAAAACAGAAAAACAACCAACCAGACTCTCACATTTTGAGCAGTGGGGCCTTTTGGAATGTAGATTTAAGGGTTGTGTTGCACATGATGGAATAAACTGGGCTGGATTATAAAGTGAACCAAAGGTCATGGAGCTGAGCAGGATCTCAGGGTGGATCTGTCACCTCTTTCAGCCCATTCCTTTGTTCATCAGTTCCGTTCTGCCAAACTGCTGAGTGTTTGGGGAGACCTGAGGCATCAGAGCTTTGATGGTGCCAAACTTCACAGACCTCTGCATTTGGCCAAGACTGAGGATGGTTTGAAAGCTATTCTGTCCTCAGCTTCTGTGAGATTCATGGGTCATGTTGGAGCTTTAAAGAGTTATTAAATGCTGCCAAGAAATCTGCCTTGAATTTTGGCCTTACAAAGTAACCTGCACCTGTGTTTGCACAGCTATGGTTTTGCACAGCTATGCAGGGTTCAGCACTGGAGCTATAAATATGAGCTGGAGCAGGGAAATGGTGGGAAATGACTGCTCTGCCAGGTTTGGTGAAAACAATTTTGAACCTGTCTAATTGCATGAAACAGGGCATAGTGAGGATCAGCTTACCTCCCCAAACAACTTGACAGCTCAAATTAATCTCACACACCATCAGCAGTTCAGCTTCCTTGGGAGATTTTGGCAAGTTCTGCCAGCAGGAGGAGGAAGACCTGATCAATGCATTATTTTAATATCAAGGTAATCAGATCCTGGGCAGAGAAAAGCTTCCTTTATCCTTTTAAAATGTATTCTTCTTTAATGGGGGAAAAACCAATAAACTGTCCTAAAGGAAAGAGGGCCAGTGCTGAAGAAAAGGTAATACATTTGCTGCACATTTCACCTTGAAGTGCTTGGTGCCAAGTTCTTGCATCTCTTCCAGCATGTGAAATCCAGGACTGCTGGAGATCCCTTCAAACTGAGGAGTGGTGAATAAGATTTCAGCTTTAATTACAAACTTCCTGCTATCTCCCCTCCTTCTTTGAAATTCAAGGCACTTCATTTTATTTTTACATAGTTTGTGTCTGAGATTCCTTTTTATGTTAGTGGGAAAATAACGATGAAAAGAAAAATAATTCTCTTATGAAAATTCATGAGAACAGGCAGCATTTAGAAGCTGTGTGATTTATTCAGGAGAGCACGATGACTTTTAAGAACACTGGGATTTTATGTTTGTGTGGATTTTTTGGTTTGGTTCTTTTCTTTTGTGTACTTTGCCTGTTTTCATACCTGTGCAGCTGTTGAGCATATGTATTAGGTCTAAAAGTTGAAAATCATTTAGAATTTAGATTACAAAATTTATTGCCTGTAAGTGCAATAATCTGTTAGCTAAGACTGTAAGTGGAATTTTCAAACACCATTTTTATGTATTGAAGTGCTCAAAGGCAGAAATCCCTGTGCTTCTCTAATGGCCTTAATAAACAACCTTACCATTTTTAGTCCAGGAATAAGTAAAGCCAGAACTAACATCTCAGACAGATACTGGTACTGAGAACCTGATGCTGTGCAGAGTGGGTTGCCCTGGCAGTTTAAGAATATCCATATTTAAATTATGTATTATATCTGTTTAGACACAGACCTTGCTGCTTTCTGAGTAGCCTTGCTCAAGAAATTGTATTTGGGGTTCTGTGACTGGTGTTGCTGGATCTCAGGAGTCACCTGCAGCAGCTGCATCACCTCAGTCAAACTCACCAGAGTTTTTCTGACCTTGTAGACCCTCAGAATGTGTCAGCTTTTCCAAGTTATTTCTTCCTTTAAAACACAGAGCAAGTTAAAAAATAAAAACTTTCCTTCATCTTGCAGAACCAATAACCCTGAGGACCCTGGGCCCCCAGGCCCTTTGTTCTCTTTCCAGAGTTGGTTGCCAGCTGGACCTGGCGGGATCCATGCAAGAATCTTCAGGGCATTTTCCCTGCAAGATGTGTCAGGGGGTGTTCTTGCAAAACCTACACTGTACAACATCTTTCAACCTTCCCTACATCCAGCTGACAAGTTCCTTCTGGAATGTTGTTTCCCCCATGCTTATTTTATAACCTCTTCTTACTGTTGGTCAGAAATAGAGGCTCGACTCTTCCTGTTCCTTTGGAAATACAGGTTTTTCATTTCACTGGAATGACACCTTGTTCACTTTCACTTCAACACTTGAGATTTTTGCTGTAACTCTTCCCTAAATTTGTCATCTCTAACTCTTGTCTTCTGTCTACCAACTGCTTCCTGGGAACACTCCAGTGTCTACTGGTTCTTTCTGTACAGACTTAATTCCCAATATAATCCCATCAATGTCATCGTTTGAAAGAACAGCAAGTAAGGAGAGTATCCATTTGCTGTGGGGGCCAGTCTTCAATGAGTTTCATTCTGCCAGAAGGATCCCCAGCCATTGCCAAGCCCCATTAAAACCTTTTCACATCTACCAGTGAGCAGTGGCCTTTTTATTTCCTATGGCTCTTTTTAAGCCAGATCTGCTCGGGAGAAGATATAAAGGCAGCAAGAGAAATCAAAATCAGTTAGGTGAAATTACTTCTTTGAATATTGAAATCAGGGAAAGTGGTACTCAGTAAAGTGGAATGATGCTGAAATGCAAGGCTGCTGTTATTCTTTGTATCTGAAAGTGTAAAACCCAGGTGGAGAAATTGCTGTAATCATATGTCTGTTCTCATTTTACAGTGTTTATATTAAATAAAGAGTCTGTATCAGATTCAATAGCATAGTACCTTTTTTCAAGGTAATATCTGTAGACTATTTTCTTCACAAATCTTGACTGGTAGTGGCTCAAGGTATACACAGCCCTTGTGAAAAATACGAAAGGTTCTAGAAATGAGGCCAAGCTCTGAGCTCTAACAGAATACCAAAATGATACAAAGAGAGGAGAGGACATTGCCATTTATACTGGCAAATTTCAGGTTTGTCATTCTTTTCCTTGAGAACAAGAGAAACAACTTATGCAAAGGAAAGATAAAAACAGGCAGGCAGTGCTGGCTTTATCTTCAGTGTGATAAGCTTCCTTCAGGGGGACATAAACAAACTATGCATGAGGCATGGAGGAGAAAGTACAGACAGTACATTTTAAACTGTTCCCACTGTGAATTGTTCCAGCTTCAGGAAACCATTCAAGTTTCCTGTCAGAGCTCCTTCCAGCTTCTGGTACCAGCTCTGGTGCACTGAACTTTTCAATTTTGTTTTAATAGAGCTTAAAACAGTTTTATGTGACTTAGGAATTTTGGTTTGGTTTGAGGTCCAGAAAGAAAGAAGGATGGATGAAGTTAATCCTAATCTTGAGGAATGTCTCTGTGAGAGCCATCGTTGAAAACTCCAGTACACAACTCACAGATCCCCAAAGACAGATTTACCTGGATAATCCTTGCAGTGAGTGGGCCCTCCTGTGGGTGCTCAACTCAAATCTGCCTTTCAGGGAACCTGCAAACCTCAAGGATGGTGACATGGCTGATGCGTCATGGAAGAACTCTCTGGAAGAGATTGTTGGGAAGAGATAGCCTTTGCTGCCATCAGTCCAGCTAGGAGTGGCAATGTCAGTAAAAGTTCAGCGGCGCCAGTTTACCTCCATGAAATAATTTGGTTTTGTCAAGTCAGTATTTTGTGCATAAGGCCTGTTCTATCAAAAAAAATAAATCCCAACCAGCTCAATACTGTTCAGATAGGACCTGAAATAAGTAGTTGTATGATTTTTAAGCCCAGAGAACACGGCAGGTGTAAGTAATTTACAATATGAATTGAACCAAATTCTATGGTTGTGTAACATTACTGAAACACCAAGTTAAAGAACAAGAGGAGACAGTACCAATCTCACTATTTGTTTACCTGATACTTTCTGTCAGAAGACATTGTGTAACTTATTAGTTGGAGTTTTTGAGAAACTTTCACCTGTTATTTGCAGCAGACCTTTGAAAACTCACCTAACAAAATCTCCTTTGGGTAAAATGTCTTTTTCTTGTCCAATAAAATTACTGAATACATTCTAAAGTCCTAAGGAGAAACTTCTATTTACTGTCTGCTTCATCCTAAAAGTTTGTCAGCACTTTCAAAAAAACAGCCTGCCAAAGGAACTTGATTTGTGATTGCATTAAACCCATCAATGCTTAATCTGCTAATTTACTGCATGTGCATTTGGGAATAACTGGTCTTGAAGCAGAGTAACATATTATTGATATTGTACATTTTTTTTGTAATGAAAAGCATCATGGTTCAAATATAAAATTAAATGTAAATAAATCAAACTTTAAATATAAAGAAACAAAACATCTGTTTTTGTGCAAGTACCTTTGTTGTGACCTCTGGTTTTGCCAGAGGTTATTCCCATATATGCTCCTCTGTACTGTTCCTGAAAAAACTGTTGTCAGACAGATACAGAGATTCCCTAAATAGCTCAGCCTAGGTCATCCAGTCAAGGGTTGGTCAGGAATTAAGGCTTTTCATTTTGGGGTTTGGTTGCAGGTTGTTTTTTTTTTTTAATCTGAGTCAATTTAAGAGGTTTTTGCTGAATCAAAGACACAGTTCAAACTCCCCAGCAGGCTCTCAGTGCCCAGAACTGATGCCCCCAGACAGGCTGGGACAGGGCTGGGTGATTCCCATCCTTGGGGCTGCCAGCTGCACCCAGCTGGGGCTGAGCTTGTGGCTGCCCAGAGTGCACCTGGAAGCCATAAAATCTGGAGTGGAGCCACTTTTCCTGGAGCTTCTGGGTCCTTTTAGCATGGCTAAGGCTTTGTGCTTGGAAGGCGAGTGCTGACGTGCAGGTGTGGTGGCTCTGGCTGCCCCGAGCTGCCACAAACTGTCCTGGCATCTGGCTGGTGGCATCTGCAAAGCCTCAGGCACTGTCCCTGCCCCTGTGCAAGCCAAGAAGATGTCAGCTCCCTGGGTTGCTGCAGTGTGTGCTGAGCAGTGTGTCTGTGTGAGGAGTCATGAACTTGAGTCACTGTGCATTCTCCATGTGAACTGTGAATGCTTTAAACCACTGAGATTTCGTGATGGATTAAAATACCAAGAGGCTGAATTCTGTAAAACTTACCAACTCCTTAATTCTTCTGCCTTTTGGTGCATTGGTTCACCAGTCTGCAAAGCAAAAGCAGGCAGGGTTTGCCTATAAGTCTTAATACTTGACCAAAACATTCATCCAGCTTCTGGAATAATTAAAATAGTAGTAGATCCTTTCAACTCCGAGACTTAAAGCAGGATTAAATTTGGTTGTCAGAAAAGAAAAAGGCCTAATTTGCTTTGGCCTGGCTTGCTTCTGACACATTCATTCCAAACCAAGATGATTAGCATAGCAGAGCATTCCCAGAGTATGTGAATGTGCACTTCCATTGACAGGGGATTTGCTGGCTGGCTGGCTGCTTATGGCAGCCAATGTTCTTGTCTAGGTTTTAATTTGTTTGTTTGTATGTTTGATGTGCTGTTAGGAGTTACAGGATTGAAAAGCTTCCAAAAGTCCTGTCCAGCCTCTAAAAACATGACTGCAGAAAAATACATTTTTTTGTGGAAAATAGATATTCCTTTTACAAGATAGGTGCTCAGCTGTGGTTTTGGTGGGGGTGTGATACCTGGGTATCCAGTTAAAACTTTCACCTGTTGCTCACTTGGCCAAGAAGACAAAAATTACTATTAACTCGCTTCAAATACAATGGTACTTTGCACTATTGTTTTGGAAAAACATGCAGCTTGAAAAGAATATATGAATTTTGGAAATCCAGACTGTTTTTTGCAACAAAAATGGCTGTTGTGCTACCAGTTCGTGCACCTGCAGGAATGAGGGAGCTGTAGATTTCTTGCAGCATTCTCTGCCTCATTACACTTTATAGGAAGTGCTACTAAAATTGTTTTGGTTTTGTTTCAAATTAATGAAATGCTTGGAGATCTACTCCACCATAAATTCATGTTATTAAACATCACTCTTTCAGATTATAAACTTCCTTTTATTATCAAATGAAGATACTGAAGATGAATGTGGGGGTTAGGAAGAGTAAATGTTTCCTTCATTGTAGGTGAAACACAGCAAATTGGGCTGAGGTGAAACTGTCCTGGTCCCCAGCTGAGGGGACACACCAGGCTTGGTGTTGTCTTCCAGGCAGCTGCTCTGAGAGCAGAGCTCAGGCCTAAGGCTCTGCATGTTCTTTATACTCTCAGTAAAGTGATGGAAAGGGCCACCAGGCTCAATGAGCTGCTGGAATGGCTTGAAACAATCAAATTTAATTTCTTTTTTCTTTTCTTTTTTTAAGCGATGATAGAAGAGTGGAAAACATTATCAGCTGCAGAAGAATTTTCCAGTAGGAACTGGCTTTGCAATATGAATCTTGAAAAGAAGGATTAAATAAACTAAGAGCAAGGCTGTGCAGAGATGGACAAGCAGCCCTGTCCTGAGTCGACTTTTCTTTCAATGTTGTAGCGTAGAATATCTGATGTAGTGTGGTTCACAAATGCTGTACAATGTGTTCTATACTTGCCACTCAGATCCTGTGATTTTTTTAGGCATCAGTCTCACTAAGAACTGCAATATATTTAATTTTGATGAGGTGCTCGTTAGTTCACTCACTCCTCTCCGTCCTCCACGCTTCATGGCTAATGGCTTTCATGATGATGGCACTAAATCACACACTTCAAGTTCAGCATTTCTTGGCTGTTTTTCTATAAGTAATCTTAAAATGCTCTTCTTAACAATTTTATGTATAGCAAAAGATCTATCTCTTGAGATTGTGGAAATTAAAGTCAGTGAAAATTCTGCTTTATGCTATGACCTTCTACAGTCTCCAGAGGAAAGGCACAGCTCCTTTCATGTTTGTCTCCAGACTCTGCTCATCAGTATCTACAGTATGACATTCAAACATAATTTTTACTCTAAGTTAGTGCATTTCCAAAAGTGTAGGGTTTTAAGTAAAGTAAATGAGGAAATTTTCCTGTCAAGCTGAAAAAAACAAAAGTCATGCCTGTAATCCAAAGAGCTCAAGAAAATAAGATAATCATTACATTTTGATAACAAAGCATGGCTGGGGGCTGCAGAGAAATCAGTTACTGTGGAAGACTTAAATAAACAGTTTGTACAGCCTCAGCATAAGAGATCAGATCCACAGTGCTGCTTTAGGGAGTTCAGAGCTGAGTAACCACCCATCCACAGCATTTAGCACCTGGTGTAATCCTACCTTGGTGAGGCAGAATACATCTGAAACAGGGAGTGCTGCTCTCTGCATTAAGACTTTTTCAAAATAACAAGGAAATTTAGTCTTAAATACTTGGCTTCTGTTTTCATAGTTTATTATATTATGATTGGATTCCTTCTGTGGACCCAATCCTCCTAATAGTACTGCTCATCCCTGGCAAAGGTTAGACTTGAGGAAAACTAGGACTGAGATGAAAGAATAGGATTTATATTATTTAGCAGCTGAATGTGTCATTACATCAGAGTTGGTATTGTGTAGCAAATTGCAAGCTGTAGAGAAATTGCTTTAAAAAGTATCTGTATATATTTTTCTAAAACTGTGATAAAGTCACTCAGCAGCACATTGAAATGCATTTCTTGCTGAACTGTTATATCTTTTTTTTTTCCTGTGGTACAAGAACAGATGGCAGTTGTTTTTCTTACCAGTCTCTGCTGTGATGCTTTGCCTTGCCTTGTAAACGCTTTCAAGTGAAAGACAAGTACACACGACCAAAATGAATCTGCATTGTAACACTGGATTGGGGTTTCTAAAGCAAACTTTTAATCAGCTTACAGCATTAGGGTGGTGATAATTACTAAATGTCCTATCAGTCAAGTAGTTCATTATGGCAGGAAAATAAGCTGTTAGAATCAATGGCACATTTTGCAATAAGTTTTTGGAGCAGATGTCTTTCTTCACAGACATTTTTAATGCAATAATTGAGTATTCTATGACTTGAACACAACTGCAGTCACTCACCAGGGACACACATTGGTGGATTTGGAGATGCTCTCTCTGATTTTATGGCATTCCTGAAGGGCTGTGATTGATCTGAGAACCTCAGCTGATCGTTTAGTAGCTGGTGTGCAAAAAGGGCTCCTGCCCCTACAGTGACAAAAGTGTTCAGTGATTCTATATATTGTTATAAGCACAGTATAAATTGCAATGTTTTTTGAAGGACTTTTTTCTAAAATCATTGCTGCCTTAGCAATAGTTTGGCAGCTCTGAGAAGGCCTGGTGAAAATGTCTCTAAATACAAGCTGGTGGAATGTTGCCTGCATCACCAGAAATGCTGTATTCTGAAGTGAAATCGTTTGTAGTTATAAATCTAAATGAAACCACCAAGAGTTGTAAATCTAGGGCTGCCTACCAATTTATGACTTTTTAGATTGCCTGGCTGTAATGTGGCATATTATAAAAGCATTGTTAGGAGCTGTATTTAATTTACTTGCTTTAAATTATGCTTTAGTAGACTTGTCAGTGCTGGGTTAAGGGTTGGACTTGATGATCTTAAAGGTCTTTTCCAACCGAAATGATTCTAAATTAACACTGTGCTGAAAATCCAGCTTTATTTAGAGAAACTCTAATTCTTCTGCTTTATACAAACTTCTCAAAAACCGTGGTATGTCTTTATTTTACAGCCTTCGACAAAAGAAAGGCAGCTTGCCCCAGAAGCACTGGGCTGGGGCAGCCAACATAGCCAAGTGCAAGCCGTGCCCCGGGGCACATTCCAGCGCTGTCTGCGGCTCCGATGGACACACCTACAGCAGCAAGGTGAGCTCTGCCTGCGGCCTCGGCTCCAGAGCATCCCGGGGCTCAGCCGGGAGGTGGGGAGAGATCAAATGCCTCTTCTTGTTAGGCAGTATTCAGTTACACTCTCCATTTATCTGTGAATATTTTTTTCGTGTGAAAGGTGCTGGTAAATGTAGACTTGGAGCCCTGGTTTCGTGCCTGAGGTGTTTTGGTTTTCTGAAATTCTTTTCCCAAGGAATTTTCTGTAAACAAGAGAAATGTTTTTGTAAACCGTACCTATGTTATTCATTCCTTTTCCTAGGAGGGACTTCTTCTTGATGTCCCTCTGGTCTGACCAATGTGAGTGAAGAGGTTTGTCTTTCTTTCACCAATCAAATTGGTCTGTGTAGAATAGTATAAAAGGGAGACACATCCCAAAAATAAAGGAGTCATCTTCAGCCTTCTGAAGGTTGGAGTCTGTGTCGTTGTGGTGTAAAACAGCCTCATAGGCTTTTCTGTATTTGATAAACAGCAAATCAGAATGCCAAATCACAATCACAAGTCACAAATAACTTTCCTGTCTCTAAATAGCCTGTTCTCCTAATAAAGCAGAATACTTTTAATATTGATGATGCAACTGAAAAAAAAAAAGTTATTTGATGAGGTTGGCTTGTTTAGAAAAGAGGATTTGGGGATAGTTCTGTTTTTTTAAAACTTGGTCTCCAAATCATGAAACTTAGCAGAATCATTCTTCAGTGATGGATTTATTTTTAATTGTCTCTTTTTTTCCTAGACTGCATGGGTAACATATTACAATTCATTTAGCCTGTGGTTTTAATAGGCTTGTGTGCCAGATGCAGCATATATGGTACCATAAAAAAACTCCCATAACCCAGTGGGGATAAATTGACTCATTGTTATACTGAAAATACAATCACCTTAGGGCTTGACTCAATAAAAGAAAATGTCTTCACAGCCATTCAGCATTCCAGATCTCCCATTAGCAAATAGAGCCTTCCATGCCTTGGATACATGTCCCAAAAACAGCACTTCAGGCACTGGAAAGCATGTTTGGGGAATACCCTTAAGGTTCTCTATCTTCATGCATGCAAAGTAATGTTTGACAGCCAGTAAAACTACCATTTATAATCCAAAAATACCCTTCACCAAAAAAAACCAACAACCAAACAAACAAACAAAAAAACAAACAAAAAAACCAACAAAAAAAACCCAAAAAAACCACAACCCAACAAACAAACAGGAAGATAAAGCTTTTGGGCAAAAAAAATTCTCAGCTGTAACAGCTCCATTATTTTCTCAGCTGGGCATCTTGAATTCTCCACTTATTAATGGACACAAATATTAAAATGCTGCCATGCCTTGGTAATTTCAGCTTCTCTCCTGTTCTGGCTGAGGGATTTGCATGGCCAGAAGGAGCAAATCAGAGCAGAAACTCTCATCTGTGCGCACAGACTGCAGGAAAAATGGCCACATGTTGCCTGTTAAACAACTTACTCTTTAATACTCTCTAGGAGTGTGTGTTGCAGTAATTTAGCATTGGTTTTTGTAGTTAAGATGGGCTCATTTTAAAAACAACTTTTTCTGTCTGAACCCTTGAGTCCATAAGATGTCCTGTGGTAAATAGATTTCATTTCATGTTCTGTCATGCTATTAACTCATTTCTGTACATCTGACCTGCATCTCTGTTAGCTCCAAATGGGCTTTTGGCCTTCTCTATTTCTTGCCATGAGATCTAACTGGTTTTCATCAGACATACTGCCAATGTTATAAATTCACCAAGCCATTGTGATTATGATATAAGCCTGATAGCTACAATGAAGACATGAAACATTTCCTGGAGCTGACGTGTTTGACTGTCAAAGAGATACCTCCCAGAAGTTGCCTGTTTGGATTTTGGTGTTTTTTTCAAAGGAGATTTTTTAAAGATTTTTTCTGAAACAACTTTGTCTCATCTTTATTTATTGTATCTTTTATTATCAATTGCCCCTGTCCTAGCAGAATTCTTTTTTTTTTTTTTTTAGAAGACAAATTTTGGTAAATGAGCTGATAATACTTTAGGGAGAGCATTAAAGTAAAGTAGTATATGTTAGTATCCTAACAATAACATTTTTATGATAAGGAATGATCATGGGTGTCTGGTATCTTTTACAAAAAGAACATCCTGCTTCCCTCAAACTCACTGTTAGAATTCACCAGGCAATTGCCTTCAAGTCACTAAAATCAAAGTTTTCTCAGTAATTTTCTTTCACATGCCAGTGCTGTTGGCAAGTATTATTTCTGGCCCTGCAGTTCTGTGATGTTCTGGTATTGACAGTGAAAATACAACGAGGTGGGCTGAACTGTGGGCACTGCTTTGTGCAGGGCTGTGTTTGTTGGTCCCTGGCTCTGCATCTGCTGCACTGGGAACGTGCAGTGACAAGCTGGGCAAATGGGCAGGCTCTTGCTAAGCTTGTAAACAAAAAAATGGAGAGAGGACACTCAGGTTCAAGGCAAAAAAAATCTTCTGAAACTGTATATTGGGTTTGGCCTCTCCTGCAGTCACAGCAGGGGCTGAGGTGGGAGCTGGGCTTTGGGCTCCCAGCTCCTGGCCTGGCACAGCAACATCAAAGAGTTTCAGTGATGACCTGGGGCTGCCATCCCACAGCAGCAATGTTTGTACCAGGGCTGGCCCTTTCCATGCTTTGAACTGTTATCTGAGGAGAAAAAATGAATGAAAAGGAAAACACACAACAAAGTGTGAGTGACTGATCAAATGCAGATGAAATTTGGGTGTTACTAAATGCCCAGGAATTCACATTAAGAAAGTACACATGTGCAAATATACAACAAATATACAAATATACATCTCACAGGCTCTCATTTAGACATTTGATCCTGGAATAATTCCAGCTGTTTCTCAGGAAATGTTGTAGACCTAGAGGCAAGAATTTCTTGACGAAATCGGGGAAAGTCAACCAAATCAATAATTCAAGGGTTATAGGGGAAAAAAATAACAAAATATAAACTAAAGCTCCATTTTTGAGCTTACTGGTTGATGTAGAGAGAGGTTCAGGATGTTTAACTCAGCCTTGCAGGTCCACCAAAGACATGGAGCCCTTCAGCCCCACAACTAATTTATTGAGGGCTAGTCAAAGGCATCTTTTGTATTTTTAATCTTTCATTGGAAAACACTCAGTGGTGTTGATTTCCAACACAAAGACAAATGGTAAAATGCTAAAAATTATGAAAATGCCATGCCCACATCTTGTGCTACTATGATTTAAGTGTCACCTAAACTATAGGAGACACAATATAATGAGAACTTTGATGGCTCTAAAGTTGATTTAGCTTCATGTGTGGGAGTTGTACTGCTTGAAAAAATCTCACCACCCTTTAGGCATTAAAACTTTCTGGTTCTTTTTCTGAAATCTTGAAAACTTGATCTGGATTATTTCATCTGCTATGCACAAGTGCTAAAGTGAAAATTGATAAGCCTGTTGAAAATTGATAAGGCTGTAGTGTGTGGTGGGGATTTCATTGTTCTAGTTTTATTTTCCAGATAACAAACTAATTCTTCTAGGCAATGGGATTCTTCAGTTACACAAATAATTCAGCACTTCTGCATGACAAAATTTGAACACAAATGTGGCCTGGATGTACTCAGTCCCTGTACCCTGTTTTCAGCAACTGAAAAATTGGTTTTTTGAACTAATTGCTTGTATTTCTGGAAACTATATAAATTATCACCCTTTCCTGTGAGCTTTGAACTCTAAGAAGCTTTGGTTTATCAAAGATTTCACTGATTTTTTTTTTCTAGTTAGTGCTTGAAATGCAGGTGGTTTAAAATGTACACCGTCTCTCACATAATAACTTTGTATAAAGAAGTTTCCTGGGTATAACAGCTCTATTTAATATTGTGACAATACAAAGCACTTCCATAGGTTATTCCAGGCAGAGTTTTCAAAGCTCTTTAAAGTACTAATGAATTAAGCTTATGAGGTACGTAAGCCCCATAAAGAGTCGATGTAATTAGTTAATGTTTTTGTGAATAACACATTAAGAAGAATAACTTTGTAGATGTCAGTTTTACAGGAACTTTAATTAAGCTTGTTAATAAAGCAATTACCTGAACATGACGATGACTGTACTTAACTAGTCAGAAAATGAAAATTGGGATGAACTTAAATTACAAAACATACCACCTCAATGACTAATGGTCTCTTCAAAGATGGAAAGGTACATTGGCATAATTATTATGTTTCTAATTAGGTACATTGTTGTTCTGCAAATTTTAATTAAATCATTGTGAACTAATTAAGTCCATGATCATGTCTCTTTCTGTTTGAAAATGTAAAAATCACATCCTATTGTCATAACATTAGGTAATAAATTTGACATTAAGGGATATACAAGAAAAAAGAAAAATTTCCAACAATCTTGAAACAGAAGAAAAAAATAATGACCAAAATAATGAGACATTATTAGTTAAATGTGTGCAATGTGAAGGCTGCTGCATTTAATTAGGAGGAGTCTGTATGCAGAAGCACAATTAGCAAGCACTTGTTGAAGTGTCTTACTGTTGGGAATCACAGAATCACCAAGTTGGAAGAGACTTTCAAGATCATCGAGTCCAACCCAGCCCTAAGACCTCAACTAAACCATGGTACCAGTGCCACATCCAGTCTTTTTTTAAACTCATCCAGGGATGGTGACTCCACCACCTCCCTGGGCAGACTATTCCAGTACTTTATTATTCTTTCAGTGAAAAACTTTTTCCTAATATCCAGCCTATATTTCCCTTGGCACAGCTTGACACTGTGTCCTCTCGTTCTGTCAGTTACTGCCTGGAGAAAGAGACCAACCCCCACCTGACCACAACCACCTTTCAGGGAGTTGTGGAGAGTGATAAGGTCACCTCTGTGTCTCCTTATCTCCAGGCTGAACAACCCCAGTGCCCAAACCTTGGCCTCTCCTGATGGAAAACAAAATATTTGGCAAAGGTGCAGCAAGCGTTAAGACTTCTTGTGTGCCCAGTTAGAGGAAGATTTAGCTTAAAACCTTTAAGCTTTGGTCTGGTTTTGTAAGGGAAAATTTCAGAAATAAGAGAGGAGGTGGGGGAAAGGAAAGTGAGACATCACAGGATATGATTAAGGAATTCCATGGGGAAGAAAATCAAGTCATCCTTATGCATCTGTTCCCTGTATACATTTTAAAGATTGTTGGTGGGAGGTACAAGAATAAATTATTCTTTTATATATATCTTTGTGGAAATTGATAGATTTTATGGGATGTGACCATTCTGAATGAACTTTCTAGAGGGAAAAGATTTTGCAGCATTGTAACTTCTTGCTTATTCGAGTAGCAGATTTTCAATATTCATGCCTATGTCATTATTTGGCTCCATATGTTGCAGAGGGGTTCCTAACTGCTGCAGTACGTCTGACATGAGGCTTCTAGCACTACTGACTTTATTCTCCCAAATAACCACTGGGAAACTCTAGAGGGCTGTGGGACAACTGGAGCTGGCCTGATGTTCAGTACCTTTGTACATCCCCTCCCTTGACTCTGGCACATCTGGCTCTGCATTCCCACGAGGCAGATGTTCCCTCAGCCTGAGCTCTGGGCCAGGGAGACTCGAGTTGTGTAATCCAAAAGCTGTGTGAAGCTGTTATTGCATAATCAACTCCTAAATTATAAATTTTGTCTCTCAGAAGGCAAAACGGGCAGATTTCTGTGCTGTTCATCTAGGGCTGCACAGTTTATTTGGCTTGAAGCGTGACATGAGCAATATTTTTTGATCAAGTGCAGTGTATCCTAAAGACATCCTGTTGTTTATATGGTGTTTTTCTCAGCATGGTCTCTAGAAATGAGCAGAAATTTGGGAATAAGGTAGATCTATATTCTTCTGCACCTTGTAATCCACGTCAGTTTCTTAAGATAGTTAAATGTAAAGGGCATTTTTGCGTATGCTTGAAGAATGGCATTTCTCTTTCAGTTAATTAATATGCTTAAAAAATGGCTTTCTGCCTCTTACAGTCTTTCCAATGATTCCTCTTAGGGATGTCTTGGCCACAGATTAACAATCCAGGACAAAGATCTGTGCTTTCCCCTGACTGGGGTAACCTTTGTTAAATTCTGAGGGAGCTGGGAAATACCACTTTTGAACTCTGCTCACATAATCATTCAATTCTGCAAATTCCTGAGCTTCCTTTCAAATCCCATTTAGTTCTGTGTTGAAGTGAAGAAGCTTTTGCTTTTCAGTGGTGTCAGATAGTAAATTCAAAATCCCAAACAATGCTCTACCAATTTTACATCCTAACAGGGAAAAAAACAGCCCTGCATAACCACTCATCTGTGCACTGCTGCTGCTCCTATGACAGCTCCCCAGCTAAAGCCCATGAATATATACATGCTTGCCAGGATTTTTACCTGACATAATATGAATTGTGAGAACAGCCAAAATAGAGGCTTCTGCAGTGACTCAACAGATAGAGGGGGAAAGGGAAGAGCTCTGGGCAGTTTTTACAGAGTAAAGGGCTGCTTTGTCATATTGCCAGGTTTGAGATTCTGTGAATTAATGAGAAATTGCTGTGGCCCAGGACGTGATGTTCTTTCAGAGACTGCTTGTTGCTATCCCTTTAGTCTTTGGAGGAAGAGTCTTTACAAAAGCAGTTCTACAAACCTGGATTGGGGAGAAAAAGGCAACAAAAAATGAACAAAGAAAGGAAAAACAACACAAAAGAGTTTTTTTAATCCCTTAAATAAACCTCTTACAAAGAAGATGCTGATTATTTTTGTTGGAAACTGACTTCTTAACTCTCTGTTAAAGCCACTGGTCAGTGTTGGAAGGAAATGAAGGTTCTTTGGTCCTGCTGAAGCCTGGTGATCTCTGCTCCTGCAGAAAGGCAGGACAGAAACATTGGAGGCATTCTGGTGAACAGATTAAAATGGATCACAGCCTGGTTTTGTTTTTCCTTGCTATAATCTTTTTTAAGAGTGATTACTTAAAATTTTCACTGCTTTAATTTGTGCTGGCGTCAGTGAGCAAAAAAGGCCCTGACAGGACCCAAAATTTATCCAAAGTTGTGTGTCCAAGTTTTTGCAACTATGAGTTAAGCAAGCTGGTCTAATTGGGGTATGCTGATGTTTATCTCCTTTCTCTAACCTTGCCTAGCAGGGAAAAGATATTTTTAGTTTGTTTTTCCATATTCTAATGTTTCTCAGTCCAGAACAATTTATCCTTGCACAGACTGGGCTCTTTGTGATTAACATACTGTGTCAGTTTCTAAATCCATATTTTTCTCTTTAATTCCTAAGTCTGTTATTTTGCCATATTAAGGCTTGTCAAAGTTGAATGTTTTAATTATCAAGTCATGCCTAAAGATTCTGGAGGAGATTACAATTAAACATCTCTGTTAAGTGGGTTGCTGCAAGTGTAATTCTTCATTCATATTATTTTGGTGACTTGACTACCAGAAAAAACTGCTTTAAACTCCCTAAAAAAATCCTTCTCAACATATACCTGCAGCAGTGATGTATAAATACCATGCTGGGAAAGGCAGTATGTGCAGAATAAAACAACCTTTGGGTTTCCAGCCCACAGCCCCCATTGCTGAGGGATAGGGAGAGGTGAAGATGCAGCACAAGGCTGCTTCTCTCACATCCAGCTCCCTTAATTCTGTACAAGCCCATTTTCCCAAATGAGGTCTGTAAAGCACCTGAACATGCTCATCTTTTAGTGCTGCAGGATTTTGGCCTGGTTGTCTTGAGTTTCACCCCTGCTCACACAGCACAATAAACCTTAAATAAATTTTAGAAGAAGAAGTCTGCTCTTTTGACAGTTTTATGCTTTTTTTCTATTGTGGTAATTTAAATTGACAAGACTTCATTAATAGGATTCATTTAAATGTATCTTCCTTAAATAAATTAGATTCATATTTATCCACTAAGTGTCCCTAGAACCTAATTAGACCTGCTGCAGCTTCTCATATTTTCATGTCAGTTGTTACAAAAACACCAAAAAAAGACCTAGGAAGGGGCTGGGAGGATGTGTGTGAGGGTGAGTCATACATGTCTAAAATATTTTGGCCAAGGTATCCACAAACAACAACATTTTGGGATTTTGTTATGGCAATTTCTAGCATGCTAAAATAATTTTAATATAGATTTCATTCTGGTTTTGGTCTTTTATGGAGTTTTTGTTTCTTTAAAGGGAGGGAAATGACACATTTACTTTCTTTCCATAGCAAGGGTTAATGCTGAAGAAGTGCAGCTCCTTGCAGGGAGTTTGATTCACATACGCTTTATTCAGAAGGATGAAATAATGTTTAGGATGTCACTGATTTTTTCCCCTTCCTGTTTACGAACTTCTGCAGTGTTGAAGACAATGTTTTTATTTAGGCACCCAGGTAAGTCCTGCCAATAGTTAGGAGTCTGAATATGTAACACTCCTGCTGCTGGCTGCTCATTATTCCAAAAAACTCAGAAAAACAATGTTTTTCTAGGAAATGTGTTTAAATATATGTGCTGAAGTCTTACTGAATTAAGTAAGACTGAATCTTATTAGCATCTTGAAAAATGCAGTTCTGTGCCTGTTTTAGGCTGGAAGATGTAGGCCTGTCAGCTGTGTTTTACACAGTAAATGGATGTCTTGATTAGAACATCAGTTCTCTAGGTTGTCCAAAAGTTTATGGTTTTTCCTGGAGTTGGTTATTTTGTGGCTGAATTTTAACATTTTCTTAGATTTATAAAAAGTATTTGTTGATGATATGTAGCACCAGCAATGACTTGCTTGGGCATATTACCCCAAAGGAGGAAGCACTAGATGTTGTTAAAATAAAAGCAGAACTTGGGGCTTTTTCTTTTCACATGTGTGGAAGGAGCCACCACTGAGTGACAAAAGACAATGTCCTTATTAATAAGATTCTACATTAAAATTACAGCAAGAGCACAGGGAGAAAGAAGCAGCAGTGAATCAACTGTGACTTGTGTACTTTGAGTTACTGTGTCAGTAATAAAGGATGGAGCAAACAATAAAATTTGACCTGTCAAGTTATGCTTCTGAGGGTAAAAGCCTTAAGGCATTTGTAGTTGGCTTCAGCCAGTATGTTAATGTAGGTGGTTTGGAAAATTAGATTATTTGAATGATACAGGCTAGCTTGCATTTTTAGTATTCAAAAGAAAAGACTAGAAACTCAAAGGGACTGAAGTCATAAGGCTTGTTCTTTGTAAGCTGCCTGTTGTCCCTGTATAATAGAGCAGGCAGAGGAGTAATTTTCAGATGAGATGTTCACAGTGTGTAGAGTATGTGTTATTTTAAATGATTTTGTGGGGCATAATTCTTAAACAGTGTGTGGGAGGTGCAATGCAGATAGTTTCCATTACACACATAAATCTCATCATTATCTTCTTTATATTCTACATCATGCTCAAATATGCCCCTGTAGTATAACAGGACTAGAAAACACTTCTTGGGGTTGATATTACTCAGTGATTTGTCAGTGTGGCATGAAGTGCTTAAATGAACACATTTCTCATATCTGAAAAAGTCTGTGCAGTGTAAATGCACAACTAAAGTGGGATTAAATAGCTGTGCACAAAGTAATTCTATCATATTAAATATGTTCAGTTGGTGTTAGAAAGAGATCACATTGATATTATACACATAATATTGAGGAGATATTGTGATAGTTGTTGCAAGTAGAATGATGTGCATATTTTCCAGTGAAAGCATTTTATAGCATAATGTCAGTCTGAGCTCCCAGAGTTTTCATCAAAATCAGTATTCTGAACTTTCACTGAATCTAAGGCAAAATTCAGAGACAAATGTCTCTTCATCCTCAAAATATTTGTACCCTGGGCTGGAAATCAGCTGAGAACCTGCCCAAGGATAAACTTGCATGTTGACAGTTGTTCCTGAGGAAATAGAGAGTTGGTTTGGGGAGGTTGGGAGATGGGGGTGGTGGGCTCTATGTTTTTTTTATTTGGTTTGGTTTTGTTTGTTGGGGTTTAGTTAAAGTGAAGTGGTGGAGGTGGGACAGAGTGCTCCAAATCATCAGAACGTGGAGTCATCCAGGCTACCTTTTGGTAGTACTGCAAGGACTGGGCCATTTCTAGAGGACTTTGTCTTTTCCCTTCAAGGGCTATTCAAATCCTCTTCTCCATTTTCCCGTCCCTGTACCTCCATGTACTCTGTTTTAAAGTGTTTACTCCTTCCAAGAAAAGGAAATGGCTGGAGGGAGTTTTGATTGTGGAGGGGACCTGGGAGCATTGCAGAGGGTGTCAAAGGAGGTTTTGGACTGATGGTCTTAGAAGAGGATCTGTGAGATGGAGAAAAAACAATGCTGAGAATATTATAGTGGAAGGAAAAGACATAGGGGACATGAATTCATAGAAAAATTAGACTCCATTTCACTGTTTGCAGAAAAACTTGAACAAACTGGGCCTGTGCTCAGTCACTGGCAATTAGATAAAAGAAGTGGAATTTTTTGATTCACTGGGGGTTTTCTTCCCAGAGGTAATACTACATGAAACAGAACTAGAGAGCTCAACTAGTTCCATTCCCTTCATCCAGGATATTTTTATCATAAATAGAGGAGAGCAAAGAAGCAAATTTAAAATGCATGTAGTCATACTTTTTAATTTTTGTTTCCACATGCTTTGGATTGTTCTCCAATGATCTATATTCTTATTTAACCCACTTTACTGTGTTACAGGTAGAAATAAGTATGTAAGGAGAAAGAATTTGTATTTTGTAATGTAATCCTTCTAGTTTGCTGTATTGTAATCCTACTATAAGCAGTTTCTGCTGCAAATATACTTTTATAATTTTTTTCTAGGAGAAAATGGTGTATGTTTTGTTGCATGTGTTTGAAAGTGGCAGGTATTTTCTGATTAATGCAAGTTATGCCTTCATTTCTGTTACATGTTCAAACTGAGAAAAGAATATGAAGTGGGTCATTTTGGGTCTAGCTGGCTGTACTCACTTTTTCTTGCAGGAGATCTTGATGAAAAGTAGGGAAATAAAGGAGAGATGGAAGTTTCCGAGTTTAAGATTTCAGCACTGCTGGTTGTAAGATCTCAGTATGAATTTCTGCAGCTGGATAGAGCAGATATATCAAAAGAGTTATGGTAACCTGCATTGTCAGGTAAAAAAACCCAACTTTTGAAAATTGAGTGAGATGCTGGAGAGGACCAAAATGTCTTTTAAAGAAAAGTTTCTTTAGGTAGCACAGGCAGAGTAAGGGAAAGGAAAGTAACTTTAGAAAGTTCAGCAGCTGAATGGGGATGGTGGTGCCTTCCTTCAGTGAGTGACATAGCCACAGCCCTGTGTTCATCTGCTTTGCATGATGAGAATGAGCTGTAAAATGTAAGACATTATTAATAGAATAGCAGAGGCTTTCAGAGGGGAGATGGCAGTATTATTCAAGCTGTCTCTTCCAATTCCTGTGTAGGATAGAAAAGACAGGAAACCCTCGCAGGATGCAGCTCTGATCTGGGTTTCTGCTCAGCCTGGCAGAGTTAACCTTGCAGGGCCTGTACAAACAGTTCTCATGTCCTGGGGCAGTACATGGCAGCAGCACACAGATCCTCCCTGCTGGATTGTCTCTCCTGCAAATTATATCTACCCCTGCCTGAGCTCTTGGGGGTGAACTGAAACTGTTGATGGGGCTCAATCAGCAGGGGAATATTTTTGTCCTATTCTTGCATGTCTGTCTGCAGCTGTGCACCACATGGTTCTTGAAAATTTGCTTGCAGTCTTAATATTTTGTGTTGAGACACAGAATTCCTTTTCGTGCAGATGTGTAAACACACCATGTAATACATCTTGTTTGCCACCATTTAGTATTTGGCTTTAGGTGAATCTTTTGGGGTTTATTTTCCTCTATTCTACCTAGGCTAACTGAAGTGTTAGGTCAGTCCCAGCTGACTGGAGAGGTGAAATCTGGCTGATTGTATTATGTCAGTAGCTGCCCTTCTCCCACATGTGGTAAAGCACATCTTTCTCACGTTTCCCCCGCTTAGAATGACACAGCATAATGTCTGTAAAAACCTGGTTTGGCTGTAAATGTGCTGGAATAGCTGTCTCTCTCCATCAAGCTTAAGGTAGAGATCAGGTTGGAAGACTTTAAGCCCATAGTTGGATTTCCAGTAGCAGATCCAGACAATGATATCCTTGAAGCAGAGCCCTGTGGAGTGTGGGATGCTCTCCCCTCACATTTGGAGGCTGGGGCAGGGCTCAGCACCTTGAATTTGGGCAGGGGCAGGTGCCAAGTGCTTTCCTGTGAGAGGATATCCAAGAATGGAGGAGATCTTTATATTTTTATAGACAACAGTAGCACATGGGAGTGAGAAGACCCTCCAGTGAAATAAATAGAATATTAAACGGAAAAGTTTAAACTGTTTGTGTCCCAACATATTTTAAACCTTGAATAAGTGTATAATCATTTATTTAGCTTCTCAAACCAATGGTGTCCTCAAGCCTGTAGTCGTGTTTTGATATATGTACTGTACTTCCATCTTTTGGGTAAGAGTCAGTGCATAAATAACTTGCAAGACTTCTTGACACAGGTCATAATCAACAGCCAGTTCTTGGGTTTTATGGGGCACTTTTTGATTTTCACCTAACTGTAATAGACTTGTAAATGGAAGTTCGCAACTAAAACTGGCCCGAATAGTTACTACTTCTTAGCTGCCTTTCTAAAAGTAACAAATCCAATTAATCAATGGGATTAATTATCTGTGGAAATGACATCATTACCAGGACTACCTACACATTTCAAGCAGAATATCTAAAGATGTAAAATTGAAATCTGCAGAAAGTACAAAATCATTAATTTCATTCACAGGGGTTCTTACTGGGGACTGTAGATGCACTGTTTGAAAAAACCTGTCTTATTAAATACCAATTAGATTAGATAAAATTTTAAAAGCCTCCTATAGACAAAGCCTTCAACTTGTTAATGGACTTTTTTCCTCTTAACTTCTGAATTTCAAATATTTTCAAGACTCTCTTGCCTTTCACACCAATGAAAAGCTGCTTGCTAGAAATTGCAATTCTAAAGTCTCTGTGTTTAACATTCTCAAGAGAGATATGTCAGAGGCATCTGCCACCCAGGGGGTGATTGCTGCAACAAACTGTGTGAAGTTTGAAGATATTTACAGATCAGATGTAGCCAGTTTAAATTACAGGGAGACTGAAATGAAAGGCTCTTTCACTGCTGTGCCTCACTAGGCTGGGGTATGGTCTGGTTTGAGCTGGGCTCCAAACCTGGGACCATCTGATGCATATCATGACCAACTCCTGCTGAATTTGGTATCAAAAGTTTTTCAGTTCAAAAAACTAAATTAACAGTAGAAAATTACAAAGCTTCTGTAAGGGGGTAGAAGAGGAATGCTAGCCTGTATGGAGACCTCTATTTTCAAATCTGAAATCTGTCATCATAAAGCCTGTATAGAAGGGTTAGTGCCAGAAGCATGTTTTATTACTTAAATCTATCTTGCACAAGCAACACTGAGCAAGGAAAACCCTTTTGAGTTATATAACTCTTTGATGGGATGCCTTAAGGTCTTTCTTTTTAAGCCAGTAAATTCTAGAGCAGTAATTTAGAGAGTGCACTTTTCCGTAAATCTAAAAGCATGTTCTAAATCCTGCTGTATTTAGTTTGAGCACTTATCTGATGGGCCTGATCCCATATTTCCAGACTGACTGACATCACCTGCAGGCACTCAAACTTGCATTCTGACACACATTTTGCCTTCTGTGAGACAGGTCTCCCAGGTGATGGCACTGGGAGGCAAAGCATGTCCCCAGGCAGATATGAGATGGGGTGAACAGGAAACAGAGTGAAGACTTGGGCTCCTGCAGGAGGCAGCACCATGTGCAGTGGCCAGGGGTGTGTCAGCCCTCACACCTTCCGGCAGAGCACATCCACGTTTTGACCTGCTGGAAGTAGCCAGTGTGACTAATCCAACAGACTTTAACCAGATACTCTTGGCAGACCCTGGAATTTCCACCATCTGTGCATCAGAGCTGGAGTGGGACTCTGCACCCATCCATGAGGGAAGGCACAAGAACCTTTTTGGGTTTTGATGTGCACATTTTGTTTGGTTTTGCTGGGATATCAGTGCTTTTGCTGAAGCTGTTGTGTAGATGCTGGTGCTTAACAAAAGGGTCAGGTGGGGACACTTCAGTCTTCAGAGATGTTTGTGTACTTTCCTTTCAGCAGTAATTTTACTTATAGGAGCTACTGAATCCAGCCTTGCAGCTCTAAGTGTTCCTGGTGATGCCAAAAGATATGGGCTGCAGGCTGAGGGCAGTTAACTGTTATGTTTTCACTTAGCTGTTTCTTTGGACCATATAGTGTCTATAAAAATAAAAAGAAGCTGTTCCTTGGGAAATGAAAACAGGAAATAAGACAGGTAAAGATTAATTCAGGGGGTGTTTATGGACCAAGAATGTTGTGAGCTCATGTGGTCATACACAGAGACAGCTTTTGCTGTCAAATACAATGAAATATTTGATAAATTTTAGATTGTTTAAATGAATAATATATAAATTGATGGCTGCAACAAGAGGTTAGGATTAAGAATACCTGAATATAATCTGCAGTAAACAGCTTCCATGTGGCTAAGAGCACAGCATCAAAAAATATAGTAACAGGAGATATTCTCTTGCCGTTATTCAATTAGCTCTGTGTGATCAGCAGGAAAGGCAGTCAGGAATTTTGGGGCACAAAGACCATTCTTTGGAGCCGTAAACTGAGGCTCCAAAAGTTCCCAATGCACAATTATGAAGGTAATTCTGTGATCCCAGGGGTATTTGCCATAGATTTGCTCATTGATGGTGAAATATAGGTTGATAAGAAGGTTTGTTAGGTTTTTAGTCAGCTTTGTCAGATCACTGCAATGATAAAGTATGAATAATACAGGGGTTTAGATGAAGCAATAGCTGTAATTCAGGAATGAAGGGTGAAAAACTCTTGTAGATTTACAGGAGAGTGTGAATAATTTTTCTGTTGTGGTGATAAATTAGGCATTATTATCTAAATTTCGACTCTTTCTGTTTGTTGATTCCACTAGTTTTCAGACCTAAATCACAACTGCAAAATAGTAGGAGGTCATTTTGAGCAACATCCAGGCTAATCTGTCACTAAAGATTAGTAATTGTATTGGTTGGAAAAGTCATGTGAGAAGAATTCTTCATTTATGTCTGTGTGGAAAAACCCCACAGGCTGATGCCACACAGTATTTGAATGATGGTCAGCAACAGTTTCCTGGTATTCCAACCTTAAATCTCGTTCATTCTGGTTTTCTGTTAGTTTAACTTAGAACATTTCTTTTCTATAAGTAGACAGTTACTGTAAAGTTGTGGGACTTTTCTTCTTCTTATAACTAATATAAAAATTAACTCTAGATCTAGTTTTTATCATTGTTTCCATTTTCTTTAATGGGAAGCCTTTTTAATTAGTGTTTTTCTTTTGATGTACTATCATAAACTATTCCATGTCATCTGTGTGAGTGAGCCCACAGCACAGAATGTGAAAGCTTGGAGGATGTCTTGTGACTTTCAAAGCACTGAAGCTTATACATTTCTGTAAAGTGACTTAGAGGAAAGCTTTCTTCATTACCCACGGTCATCTCCACAGTGATGTGATTAGTGAAACCTAGTTCACCAGTATCTGAAGTGTCACCATCTAATTCTTCTTCAGAGAAGACACTCTGCAACTTCAGCATTTTATCTCACAGTCTACCAGTAAATTGAGTGACCCACTTACAGCTACCTTTGGAAGAGAATCTGAGATCTAAGCTGACACTGGAACTCCAGTATTTTCTTCCCTTGGGCAAAAATCCTCAAGACTAAGCATACACTGTGCTTTAAGGGTGGCAGATCACTCTGTGGGATTTATTGCTTTGTTAATATGCTCAAGACATTATCTGTCACTGTAGGAGCTGGGAGCGCTGTCTGGGGTTTTCTGTTCATTGTTCCCTGCCTCTCTTATTTTACAACTTTAGTTTTGGACTGTATCCTGGGTTTGGGGGAGAATCAGTTGCCATCCGAAGTCTGATATGCTCCAAGACTTCTGTTTCCTCTGTATCAACAGTCATTTACCTGCTTCTGCTCAGCTCCAGGATGCCACTTTTAGAAATTTAAAAAGCTAATCCTTTGACTTCACAGGCTCTTCTGGGTGCACAGTTTGTTTTTCTGTTTAGTGACTTTAGTTTCACCTCTGCTTGCATGGTTTTGGGAATGTGAAGGGAAAGGAAATGCCCTTTCCTATTCCTTCCTCCCTCTAATCAGTGGATCCCCTTTATTTTGGGTTTTCTTTTCTCTCCTTATTTTGAACAGAGGTCTGTATCTACTAAATGGAGTCTGCCCAGGCACTGCCGCAGCCTCCTCAGAGCTGCACTAAACACCCAGCCACTTCCCTCAGTGTTAAAAATTGGCAAAAAATTGTCTCCACTTCTACCCCTATCTCTATTTCCATTTCATCTCAGGGCACAAGACACTTGGCCATAAGATCAATACATTTTTAATACAGGTTTTACATCTAATAGCCAAATGCTTCCTTCTTACTGAGCATCATCTTTGCAAGGCGGAGATGTGGGATGAGCTGAGCAGTCCTGCATCATTACACAGAGGATACGCCGTGGATATAAAAAGCAACAATGAATGCAGGGAAAGCATTTTCCTTAGCATATCCAGGAGGCTAGGAAGGAAAGGCAGTTTTATAATTCATGTTGGGTGCCCTTGCCGCTGATCGTGAATTTAGTCTTGATCTTGGCAAATCAGTCACACTTTAAAGAGTGACAAGAAAATGTAGTGCTGGTGACAGCCTGTATTGTGAATATTTTTAAGGTCTTGGCTAAAGCACAGTTCTAGCCCAAAATATAGGCTCAAGGCCTTGCTAGACAGGCACTCTTGTCAGGGGCAATTGTGACAATCTAATCTTTCTTAAATTAAATGTTTTTTCTATCGAGGGAGTTGTGCAAATCCGTCACGTCCCCTCCGTTTCCAGCCATCAGCCCGTGCATTGCCCGGGGATGGATTTCTTTGGTGATCCCATGCACAGGGCTGCAGTTGCCTTCTGCACGTTGCTGTCATCCTTCAGCACCACTCTGACAGCACAGTTCACCCATTCTCATCTCATTTTTAAACCAAATGATCCTGATCATGTCTCCTTCTCAGCACCTTGACGAGGGGAGCCCTCCCTGCTGAAATGAGGCAACTGAGAGACCAGGAGGACGTGTAAGGGCAGTGAGGCTTTCACCCATCTGTCTGTCCAAGCTGTAGCTGGAATGAGAAGGGACTGATGCCTTTCCTGAAGGTTGGAGGCCAATTCTCACTGATTTGTTAAATGTCTCCCCATGGAAGTAAGGGCTCAGAGCCCCTACCAGGCTCTCCAGGGCAAACGAGTGGGTGCTGCAAAGATGAACTCTGCAGTCATTGAGTGATTGATTTAAAGCAACTCTTTATTTCAGATATTCTTCTCACAGAGCCTTCAGTCAGTGTACCAAATACTGTCAATCAAAATATTTACATTATTTTCAACATTTTAATACAATTAGTTCTTCAATATCTGTATATATGCATCCTACTGATCGTGAACAGCTAAAATAGGTCAATTTATGCTTCTATCTTCAGCAATGTTCATCTATCAAAATACTCAGTCTCCATCAAGTTCAAGAGAAAAATATGACTGCTAAAATGGCAGGTGAATCTTCAAATGGGCCCTGAAGTTGGCCCTTCTGGCATCAGTGCAAAGGAGAGACAAGGAGTGCTGTGAGAGAATGAGTCTGAAATTTGGGAATCATGTAGAAACCCAGCCTGAGGATTGAGAATCTGTTTCAAGTATCAAATGTCTGCAGGTTGAGCAGATCAAACCTCATTTGGGCACTTGTTATCAGTCACTGTGGGCATTAATTCTGACCTGCAGTCAGTTATCAGCTGGTCTGGCCTCACTTTCCTTGGCTCTTTGGGGGGTTGGACCCTTTCCAAACCCAGGTGAAAAAGGCAAGCCTGTAGTGTCTGTCCAAGACACTTTGCAGTGCTTGACCAGTGCTGCCTCTAGGACCAAATTTCCCAGCCTCTCCTCTGAGCAGGCATCAATGCTGAGCTTGGAGTTTCAATTGTAAAAGCCGGAGTTGGGCAAAGACGTCTCAAGTCCTTGCATTTCAAAAGTGGCATCCTCTGGACAATTTGGGTACTGTGCCAGAAGCCACACACAGATTTTCTTCTACTGCAAGAAGTAATTTCAAGGCTCGGTATGGAGGAGTTCAAGAAACTGGTTCCAAAAAAAAAAAAAGCAGTCGTCTTTCAATTTGGTGAGGCTTCAGTAGGAATTTAAAATAGTGTTACAGTCTGCAGGAGAGGTGATGAATTGTCATTTAGAAATGGAATTTCTGAGTTCTATTTAAGGACATTCAGGAATGCTGCAGACCTGTGGGGGGGAAAAGAGGAAGGTTTTGTCTGGAACATCACAAGCAGCTGCAACCAGCTTTGAGCTCAGCCTTTTGCAACAAATGGAACATTCACATAAATGGGGGATAAGTGCACATACCAATAAATGAGTAACCAACTGGTCAACAAAATGTACAGTACTAGACATGAGAGCTTTGCTGTGTTATTCTAGGAAATAGCTCTTTCAAAGGGACTTTAAATGAATTTCTTGCTGACAAAAGCAGTTCAAATATCAATGGTGTATAACTGGCTGTTTGATACTATGTGAAAAATACTCATTTATTATCTAGCTAGATCTTTTGGTTTTTGAGCTATTTATATTTCAGAAAAAAACATCTTCGTCTAATGGGCTGAATCTCCTTCAAAAGGGTAAATGCACTCTTCAAATGTTTTTCATGGATTTCTGAAGCACAAAAATATGACTTCAAACTGCAGTTTTACTTAGCCCTCTATAGGGGTAAACTTTAGCAGCAACATCCTCGTGTTCTTTATTGCTCAGTCCTGTAATATTACACAGAAGCGGGAATAGGTGGCATTTTCCAGTGCCAAAGGTTCTACTAATATTTATGAGGTCATTGTACTTGTCATGGCAGGAAAACATTTTTAATCTTCTGCAGCCTTAGAGTTCTTTGGGAGATAACATCTAAGTTTTGCTAATAAGCTTCACTCACGCTTGATGAATTTATACTGGCAAATAAGATTTATGCCACAAACTTCATCTGCCCAGTGGCCATCTGGACACTGAGAATATATTAGCTCTAATATTTAGTAATTTTGCTAATATCCAGACTATGACCCACACTGCAGTTCTGCTTTATGGTTTTCTTAAAGTAAAATTGTTGGATTTTAAGTCGGTATGTGAAACGGAGAAAAACTGACTGTCCTGGGTTGTAGAATAAGATATGCACAAAGTATTCTATCACCCTCTTCATCAACTGTTGAAACCAATTGTTGAA
>JBBMKD010000034.1:9860768-9928540 GCA_037834095.1 Argya squamiceps
CAGACCTTTCTACGGGATCACTGCTTCCATCATCCCACTCAGGTTGTATTCTGACTCTGTCAGTGGTCTTTTGTATTTCATTTATTTTATTTTACCCTTTTTTTTCCTTTTTCTTATTAAATTGTATTTCTGACTTGGAGCCTCTTGCTTGTTTTGCTTTCAAACCACTACACTGACCCATTTGTTTTGACCCATTTGTGTAGCTCTTTATGCGCAACTGTTACCACAAAGGAGGGGGAAAACTGTTTTACTTTTGTGAAACTCCTGTAGCAATTCAGCTGTAAGGCTTAGGGGTTGCCTTCACAGAATTTGTGGCTCGTGAGCTTTTCCAACTTGAAATAATATGGTTCCAACCATTCCTTTTGCTAGGAGACAACAGTGTTATTACCAGTCCTAGTGCCTCTCAATGCCATGCTGAGTTAATGCAGGTACAAGCATGAGACTTGAACCCATTTAGTAGTCTGAAAACCATGGGTTGGTGGAGAATGTTGACATGCTTGTTGATTTATGTTTAAAACAAGCAGTGGATTCTGACAGGGCATCTGTGGGCATCTGACACAGGGTCTGAGCACTACTTTGCTTGGTCAGAGAGGTACGTAAGAAAATACATACAGAGGTATGTAAGAAGGGCAAAGCTGCTTTATGAGGCTTAATTTTCAGCAGCTGAGAAATAAACAAAAGTCTGAAAAGAAACCCTGTATTTGAGTGCAGGTTTAGTACTCTTATCTGGTTAATTGGGTGTTGTCATATCTCTGGATTTAAATAGCATCTCTCCCTTCAAACATCCCATTATATTTTCTGCTGGTGCATAGCATTTGATATTTCCTCCTGCAGGATTGGCTCCACTTGAGCAGTACTGTGTATTTATACCTTTATACATACATAGGATTTTGATGCCTTTGTGGATGAAAGGAGTCATATAAATGGTAATTTTATTGCATAACTGTCTTACTGAATATTTTTCAAAAGAATATTTAGGAGGATAGTTGTAGTACATCAGTCAATTAATCATTCTAGTCAATTAAACTTCTTTGGGATTTTTTTTAGGATTAACAAGTATTTTCTGGTGTTTATAGAACATGCAATATTTCTCTAACAAAACCTACTTGAATACAAATGTTTATTCCTTGTCTTGTATTGCATCAAGGTTGCATCTTCTCATTAGAAACACGCACAAAGTTATAAACTTTTTGAGAAATTTACTGTCCTGGCCTATGGTAAGAGTAGTATGTTAATTGGAAGGGTTTTATTTAGGAAATATGTATGCCATAGAATATCATATTAGAATAACCAAAATGCTTCAGCTTTAGAGGAAGTTCTTCAAGTCTTTAGATTTCTTCAAAGTCCATGACCTTTTCTTCTGCTCCCTTAGGGACAGATGCCAAAGCTATCCAGACAGTCTCACTTTTGAACTCACTGGAGTAGCAAAGCTGAAATAAAACGTGTTGTAAACTAGAATTTTGTGTTTCTTGTTATGCGCTTCATTAAACTAGAGGGTTGGGGTTTTTTTAAATAAGAATTTGTCATCTCCATGTCAGATTTCTTGAAAAACATGTTGAATTAACAGGACATGTTTAATTCAGTTCTGACAGAAAGGTTAATGAGAATTCAGAAGGCAGCAAGAAGGAAAATAATTCATAGATGAAAACTACATGGAACCAGAGTAAGTTGTACTTTGGCTTGCCTTAAACAGTGGTATTTACTTATTCTGCAGTGAATGAAATTAAAAATGGGTGGAGCAATTCTCTCCTTTGGTAATATCCAGTACTTTCTATCAGTTCATAATGCAGAAGACCTAGAAAGTGGGTCCCGCTGGAATTATTTTGCCAAAAAATGTTTGAGATGAGTCTTTCAGCCTACATGCTTGGAAGGGAAGAGGATTTCTGCATCTGCCTGTATGAGACTGCATAGGATCAAGTCTCATGGCTGAGAATGGCAGAAGGAAAAGTGGAAATGAAGGCTGGTGTCATGGTCACATCCTGGTGAGAGTGGGTGCTGGTTTGTGGCTGCTGCTTTCTCCCATCACTACCCTTGCTTAGCCAGGCCAGTTATTCAGAGGACTGAGAAGGGGCACAGGACAGGGAAGCCTTTGGCTTCCTTGCACTTAACCCTGACACCTCCAGAACCTGCATTTTTATATGACCTGTGGAAAATTCCCTGAAGTTCCCATGCCTGCCTCTAAAGCTGCAACAATTTTCACTGAAGGGGCTGGCCAAAGCATGAAGCACCAGAGTTTGAGAAGCTCTGTGTCCTTGAGCTGCCTGTGGCTGGCGACCTGCCTGTGCCATAAATGCTTTTGGGCAGGAACACGCCCTGCAAAAGGAAGGAAGCAGTGGGGATTGCAAATACAGTGTTTGTTCTTTTTGGGAAAGCTACCAATCTCGATGATGGTAATCACAGGTCTGGTTTTCTAACTTGATTAGAATCACAGTTGTGACTGCCAAATCAAACAAATTGGGATGTGATGGTCGGAACTTAAAAACCCATCAATTACAGATGCTCATGCACTAAGGACCTGATTGATGCTAGTGTTAGTTCCACTTGCCTGTTGTATATTTGGTGTGTAAAACCAGTATTATTTTTAAAATCCTTCTTTCTGCAGTCAAGGTCAAAACAGGAGAAAACTGTTATTTACATGGTGAGTCATCTGATACAGTTCAAGCACTCAAAGTTGTGTTCTTGACATAAAGAGGAAACAAGAACATCTTAGAGTTTATTGCACCAACTTGCAGCTCATTATACAAGCTTAAATACAAATATCATTTGCAGTAATTTAGTTACCTTGTTTCAAGCTTGTTCCAAGCTCTGTGCCTGCATTCAGTTAACCTGTAAAATTCCTTATTCCAGTATTCCACATCCATTGATGTGATGCAATGGTTGTAAAAAAAGGGAATTAGATGTTTTTGGCTAACTGGCTTGTAAGGGAGATGTATTTCAGGATTTTTTTCCCCTAATGCATGGGCTTGAGAGGGACCAATGCCTGAGGTGCTTCAAAGTTGTGGTCTTAGATGGTCTCTGACCTTCCTGACAGGTGCCAGCCTCTTAGCATGGGAGAAGGACTTTTATTTTTTTCAGTTTCAGAATTCATATTTTGAGCTTTTCCTAGCAAACAGCTTATTTGAGCCATTTGAAACATCAAAGGAGGTGTTTCTTGGCTTGGGTACATCTTTAATTTAAAGCAGATTTATTAAAGGCCAAAACAGGATAATACTGCAAAAGGATTAGCTATGATTACTTGATTTCTGAGCAAACAGACTAATTCTGCTTTCTTTGTATGGGTGTCTTTCACAGCAAGTCCATTCAGTGAGCATTGAACTAGGCCTGGGGTTTAGTTTCTGCATTTTTTTTTTTTATTATTACTCGTTGTTTCTATTGTGTTCTTTAGAAATCAGAAACGTTGCTGAAAGCTTTAACTTCAAAGCTTAAGCCTGCTTACTCTCCCTTGGTTGCTATGCTCCACAAGACATTCCTAAAGCTTCTTTGCCAGTAACTGTCAAACGTTTTGTTTCAGTGCTTCTTAGCATTGAAGATTCAGTTTGGCTTTTGTTCTGATTACAAAATAAAAGTTCTGAGAAGTCAATTAAAAAGCAGGCTGGCATTCTCAGGACTTCAGTCTTGTTGCTAGCCTGAAAGCAACCTGAGCAGGGGTACTGCAGGATACTGAGTATTTTATATTTGTACTTACACTTCAGATTTGCTCTGTCTGTAATCAACAGACAAAAACTCTCTCTGGGACCTGTAAATTACATACATCTGTACATTTCATACATCTGTAACAAGGAATGAACACTGCTGGGCCCACATTGTGGTCAGTGAAATCTGTGCAGACCTGCTGTGAACCAGCTCATCTAAAACATGTAATGGATAGGATGGGATAACTATTCTGGAGAAAAGGATTGGCTTCATGAAATCTATTATCAGGGAATAAGGAGCCACTTGGGAACAGAAAAAGTCAGACTGGCTTTCACCTCTAGCATGCAAAGACCAAGTTTGGTTAGAAAAAGATGGCATATTTGAAAACCAAGCATTCATACTGGAAAACCTGATGTTTCCAGTTTTGGTGAGGGACTTCTGGACTTGATGGTATGATTGGCCTATGAATGGCAGCACAAGTGAACTCCTGAGTTTGCTGCACCACCAAGATGTCAAACAAGCCAGGGTGCTCTTTTACTCTATCTCCATCCTTTTCCCCCCACCATTTTCTAGCAAAAGTGCAGTGAGTTCTAAGAAGTCATTGCTAGTGCAGGATGTATGAGCTCCAAAGCCCGGAGTGCAGCACTTGGTCTGACCCTTGTTCTCTCTGTTTCCTGGAAGCTCCCCAGACCTTTTTCCACATGGATTATGTTTCTGGGTACTTCTTCCTTCTCCCCAATAATTTTATAACACAGGCCCTGGGAACAAGAAAAATTTGTGGCCACAAAATCATAGAATGATTTGGGCTGCAAGGGAATTTAAAGAGCACTTTGTTCTAATCCTTCCATGGGTGGGGACACCTGTCACTAGACCAGAGCCACATCCAACCTGGCCTTGAATAGGGATGGGCAAAACAACACTCCAGCTCTCTCTCAGTATTTGTGGCAAGGTTGCTCAAGAAGAAATGGGCAGCACAGAACAAATTCAAGACTAATTCACCAACATTTCAAGAGGGGAAGCAGCTGTAGTAGCAACTTTTCTTTGACTTTGATTCGTAAACTTTGATAAACCAGAGAGATGGTTGGGCTTATCCTGATATTATATCAGGATTTATCTGGGCTTTTCCTGATATTCAGTTTGTGCAGCCAAAAGTGGTTGGAGTCCCATCCCCAGTCACATCCTGTTGGGCATCAGACATCCCAAAATTAACTACAAATATAGTACTAAATACTTTGCAATTACTGATTGATAGCAGGGTCAATAGATTTTTGGGATGCTAAGATACTGCCATCATACCAACTGCATAAGAATCTTCAGGGAGCATGCCTACCCTTTATAGTGGTCACCAGCTGCTGCTTTTAGTCCAGGTATGGGCAGATGGGCATGGGAATGACTGTGTAGATGGAGCATTGCCTCATCTGAAATCTGAATTGCTGTAGTCACCTGGCGTGGCTAAATTGCTGTGTTTATAATGTGATTGACTGGGTGGAGACCCTGTGCTTGGGGATCTGAATGTCTGGTGTTGCCTTCCCTCTGCCATATGCAGGTGGTTGTTTAGCTGGTTCCAGGAGCATCAGTGTGTGCACAGAGCCACAGATCGTTACCTCTTGATTATGTTCGCGTTATCTGATGTGTTGTCTCCATGAGAGAAATTAAATTGCCTTTAGTAATTTGGAGCAAGTAAAAATGACAAATCATCGTTCTCATGTGATCAGTAAATGGCTGCAGAATGAGAATGAGAATGCATCTCAATTACATGGCAAGTACATTTCAAGCAGCATCGATCACTCCAAATCTCCAATTGTTTTTCTGTGATTTTCTTTACTTTTAATCTAAGATGGCTTTTGTCTATTAAAGGGAAAAAAATTGTAGTTTCGTTCCACTTTGAATATGCTATTAGCTATGAACTCACAGCTCATGATTACGAGAAGTTAGAATAGGGAATAATTTCATAGAGACAAAAGCAATACAATATAAATCTAGAAATGAAAGAAACCAAATGCAGTAGGAAAGTGATTTTAAAGTCCATGTCTTGAGATACAGAACAGTAATGTACTGGAAAGCAAAAACTTCCATGTGCAACTAGGAAATGGTCATCAGTGACCTGTCATGCAGATCCTGCAGGGAGGCAGCAGAGTAGACATTTAGCAACAGGAAAAGCTTGTGTGACTGAATACAGAGTATAGAATATGGGGTTGGGTGACTGTGCATCATCTCCTCAGCACCTCAACTCCTGCATTTGTGCACAAGGACCAGCTGGTACAGCCCAGAGTGTGAGCATGACCTTGGTACTCAAACATGGTCACCAAAATCAAAGTGCCATAGCCTTTGCATGGTATGTAACAGGAGGAGGATGGGAGGAGAGCAGGGTGATCCAGTAGATCCAGTTTGCAGATTTAAGCCAGACTGGTGCTTTGTGTTAGATCTCAGTGAGAAGGGAGGATGGGTGTCTTTATTTATATAAGGGACAGAAGTGCTTTGTCTCCATTTCCCATTTAAATTATCGTGGTCTCATCAACAATGAAGGAAAAGTTGAAATCAGCACTGCATAAATGTTTCAACTTATGATTTAATTCTTCTGTGTCAAGTTCCAGCTCTGTTTGGTCTGTACTTCTCCAATAAGGACCCAAATTTCTTACAAGATGATAAACTAACTGAGATATGCCCCCACACACTCCTTGACCTAGGTGTTTCCAGAGCTGGCATCCAAATTACTTGTAAAAACAAGTTCAATTTCTTTATGATGCAGTAGATTTTGGTGCCTGGAGCTATTTTCTTACTTGTTCATAGAATGGGGAACAATTTGTTTTCATTGTCACATTGCATTAATAAATGGTCCCTTGAATGTCCTTCACCTCCGCATCCAGTGTTGTGACCTTGAATGCCATATCATCTAGCTCATGCTATCAATTGCATTTTTTTAAAATTTCCTGCTTCACATTGAGCTGATTGCCACTTGTTTCTTGGGGCAATGTGTTTTGTATTAAAACAGAATTTTGTGCTTCAGTGGTCTGTCCAGCAGTCCCCAAATTAGCTGATTCTGCTCTGTCTGTAGGGGCAGTTTGCAGCCACACGAGTACATGATCATTTGCTTAGTTTGCAGCCCTGCCAGTCACACACTGAGATGGTTCAACATGCCTACAAGCAGTCATCCTACTAACTCTTCAGCCATCAGTCACTTTGGAAAATGGGGTTGTTTTTTTCTTTTTTTAATGAAGTCTTTAATATTTACCATATGAATTATTTAATTTTATTTATTTATTTATTTATTAAGTCATGGACTCTTCTTAGGAGCAGAGCTGACCCTCTATGGAGAAATCAAGCTCTGTGTTTTCTAAAATCACTCTTTGTCTTTAGCTGATGAAAAGAAGGAGCTTCTTCCATTCTCCTCCTCCTGAGAACTTGAAGGCTATTTTTAGAGAGGTGTGTACAGTTCTAATTATAATGCAGAGCCACAAAATGTGCAATTAATGCCATCCTGAATTGCATGATTGCTGCCAATTGCAAGTCATCTTGTTCTTTTCTGAAGCTGAAGAATCAATTGTTTCTTCTTGGAAGATGAGCTTTCTGACTTTCTCTTTGCTCTGAAGATGGTACTTTGTGATTTAAACTTATGCTGTAATAGTGAAAAACATGTAATTCTGATTGTGTATGGCTGGGATCTAAAAAAAAAGCAGCTAAAAATTTTAATAATTTAACAAAAATGTTGTTATATTTTAAAATCTTAAAGCTGGCAATTCTAATCATAAGGACCTGAGCCATGTGCTTGGAGCACATGCAGCTGGAGATGTGACTGCCTGACTTACCCTGATATTTAAAGATTGCTAGGGTCTCGTGCTTTCCTTCTGTTCCCTGGTAATTTTACTCAGAGGGCAAAGTCCTGCAGCTCTCCCTCATTAGTGCTGCAGGATTGCAGAGGGCAGAGCTGTGCACTGTGGACCAATTTCTGGTCCTTGGAGCTTTGCTGTGTGAGACCTTTCAGTGTTACTGCATATGGCTGCATAAATCTGTTCAGCCCATTTAATATCAGTGGCTTGGAACCTGGGTCTCTCCCTTCTTGACCCTCCACCTGGAAACTGTTGTCTTTTTCTAGCAGATTATGAACCACCAGCCTGTCAGCTAAGTGTGCACTGAGACACATTCTCAAATATTTGTTGTTTACCTGAGATATAATAAGGTCCTTCATGTGTCACTCCTTGCAGAGAGGGGAATTTCTGAGCCCATCAGCTATAACATCTGCTTCAAAGCTAGAGCTGGCACACATTTTAAAAAGGCTTTAATATGTATTTACACAATAGATTGGTTGTGTTAATTAGAGTTTATTCCACCACTGGTATGCATGCATAACTCCCATTAATATCAACACCAACTATGTATTCTCATAAGGAGAACATAGCTCCTAATTAGAGCTCCAGGATTTTAAGATACCTTTGTACAGCTTTTATTGCAAAGATTAAGTGCTGTATGCTTGCCTGGCAGCTATTTTAAAAGGAAAAAAATGATAGGTTTTTATTATAATCATTTCTTTCCCCCCCTAGTCTGCCTTTCATTTTTATTGCAGTAGCACAAGCCAGTCCTGTCCTGGAGCAGTGCACGTGCAGGGCAGGAGGCCTGGCCATGGGGAGCTTTGCTCTGTGAGCAGAAGGGTGCCCAGAGAAATGAGGTGACTCCACCAGCTCCCAGCAGTGTCGGTCTGGCCATGGAATAGCCACTAATGCCCAAGTGGGCAGCCCTAGGGACACAGCTTGGCCCATGTTTTCAGTGCCCGCCTGAGGCTCTGTGTCCCAGGGCAGCCCTTCTCCTTCCCAACCCCCAGGACAGTGGGGCTCTGGTTTGCAGAGCAGCAAAAAGGCAGCAGAACCCACAGCAGGGAGGGCAAGTGTTGAGGGACCACACAGCCCTGCCCTCAGCCCAGAGTCTGAGACTCACCTCAAGGCTTCACATTAGTGTCTGGTTTTTTAATGAACACGAATTCATGTGGTTGGCTGCTGTCTCTCAATCCTTATTTCAGGATTTCAGGTTTTACAGAGCCTGAAAAGTTTGGAGAATTCCCATTAAAACTTAATGTATGTGTTCAGCAGGATGCAATAGGAGTGCACCATCTGACATTTCTTTTGGGATTTGTAGAAAAGATACTGAACCTTTTTTTTGTTGTGACAGGTTTTAAAAAAACCCTCACACTTGATCTGAGTATGTTCCAAATACTGTAATTTTTTTTCCATCTGATCAAAACTGGAAGCAGAGTCTTATAAAGAAAATAGTGATAAGAGTCCCAGCTAAGGAAGCAATGGCAAGCAATGCTCTAAAACTTGTAAACAAACAACCCCTCTCAAAGGGGTGTCTGAATTCCAATGGATTCTAATTATCTGCTAAGACAGATAGGTAGGAAACACTACTGATATCAAGAAACTCTGGACTAAAAATATATAAAATATATACATGCTATAATTTTAGGAAATTTTAGCTTCTGCCTGTGGCAGCCACTGGGTAAAAGATAAGGTAGAAAATAATGAGCTTTTGTTATTTGTATGTGTAGTTTCGAAGAGACATATTGTGAGTGAACAAAAGATGCAGCATAAAACAAGCCCTGCACTGAAATCATTCTTGGTGAAAATGTAAAAAGCTGTAGGGTGCTAAAAATGCAGTGTCCTCCAGGCAAGAGCACTGTTCATCAACGAGTTTAGAGACACTGCCATTAACATGATGTAATATCTCAGGAGTTTAACACTTCATTATTATACTATAAAATTTAACCTCCTGTTTCAGTGTTCACTCTTTCTCAAACAAGACTTCATGTTTATCTCTCTCATGTATATTGTCTGCTAATTCCTACATACCCTCCTGTTTAATTCACATTTATTAATGTTAGATGCAACAGAAGTTTGGAACCTAACACTTTCTCCTGTATTAGTGTGACTGCAAGAAATTTTCAGTTATAGATTTTTTAGCTCGTGAATCAATCAGGAGCTGGCCTTTGATGATCCTTGTGAGTTCCCTCCAGTTCAGGATACTCTGTGATTTGATGCACTAAGACCAAACGAGGGTCTCAGAGAGCCTCCCCTGAGGGAACCCTGGGGGAAGTGTTCTCTCCTCACCCCTTCCCTGGGGTTTGTTATGGAGCTGTGGACTGCCCAGGACACTGTGAGTGTGTCACTGTAGGATACAAAAGAAAGATGAAAGACTCCAAATATTTCAATAGGCAAAGAGCATAGAAAAAAGGCTTTTATTGTCTAATTCTTACTACCTTTTATAAGATGTTCTGATGATTGGTGAATAGGAACAACACCTCTCTAATGCCATTGGTTAAACCAGAGAAACAGCAAAACACCACCTGGAGAAAGATTGTTTTGAGAAAGGAGAGTTTTTTGCCAAGATTGTTTTGAGAAGAAACTTTCTTGAGAAAAACTTTTCCTTGGGAAAAAGTTAGCAGCTGCTAGCAGGCTAAAATCTCTCAGACCCAGAAATATCAGGCCCACATGAGTGCTCTGTCTGTGCTCCCTGTGCCCCATGAACAGGAGCAGTGCTGGGCACATAGGATGTCCCAGAGCACTGCAGTTACATCTCAGTTACACTGCTTTGCCTCTGAAAGGTGCTGTCAGGGCTTGGGTGTGCTGCTGTACCTGGCTGTATTTTCTGCAAGTCCTTGAGTTGTTTGTGTCAGGATGCAAAGCTCTTTACAGCATTAAGGCACTGTGCTGTTCCAAGTTGTCCATGAAAACATTCAGTAGTCAAATATACACCCTTGCAGAAAAGATCACAGTCACCTATTTCACAGGATTACTTACTTGCAGGTTAGATCAAAACCTGGCTGCCAGAAGTTGAAATCCAGAATAAAAGCAGAGATACACTGGTTTATTATATCATTAAAAAAAATCTAGATTCTCCTCTAGCAGGGACTGGAGGCTGGAGACTAACAGACAAGAATAAAATAGCAAGGAATAAATTTTATGTAGCTATTTTCTTTCTCCCTCAAATGTGAATGCTTATGCAAAACACATTGCTGTGGATTCACTGACAATAAAGAGGGAATCATTATATGAGTAGTGGATTCTCAGGGGAACACTTTAACCAAAACACACTCTGCAGTAATTTCCCACATCTTAGTTGAATAAATTAATTTATGAATTTTCCATGAATATGTTCAACCATTTCTCCCCTCATATACTTTATTGATCTCCATATACATTTAGCAACAAATAACAGAGCTGCTTTTCCATTTGCAGTAAAATAGTTTAGAGATGTTTATGTGGGCCTTGGGGTTCAGAGTAAACAAATGCAGTTCACACACCAGGGAGGCTGCAGAAAAATACAAAGCTTGCACAACCCAGGGAGCTCGACTAGAGCAGCTCAGCAGAGAGTTGAGGCGTATCCAATCATATCAGTGGCAAAATGAGTCCCCTGAAATGAGAGAACCAGCCCCAAACTGTGGGAACTGCTCCCACTGAGTCCTGTGCACAATCACAAGGAGCAAGGAGCTTTGTGACTCATGTCTGCAAAATGTATAATGTCCCTTTGGTGTGAAAGACTGAGAGTTTTTCCAAGTACTGTGTATCATTTTATTGTCCATGGTCTGGAGAAAGCCAGCAGGCTCCTTATAGGCTGTAGGTCCAGTGGCAGAATAATCCAAAAAGTCATTATTGCTCCACAAGACATCTTCTGTGGCCACTCTGCCTCTGAATATCACTTAGCAAGGCTTAGGCAAAGTCATTAAATCCAAAATTGAGCTCCTCATGTAGGTTATTATAGTGGGTAAGCACACCATCACATGCAAAGTAAGGTATCTCCATGTTTTCCTTTAGGGAAGGAATAAAGAGTTGCATACGGTGATTAGGTGTTGAAAATTATCCTAATTTAATATTTAAAATGATGGAGTTCTTTAATCTTCATTCGCCAACACCAAACATCCCAAACAAGCATGGTGGGAATATAATGTGGTTAATCATGGGTGTAAACTTACTCACATGTGACTGCAGCATTGTGATCTTCAGGCTGGGCTCAGATAATACAACCCACTTAAGCAGTTTATTTTTTTGGTTTATATTTAGCTTTTTGGTTGTCATTTTTATCACTCATATGGAAAGCTGAGGGAAACCTTGCCTTGATGTTTCTAAGTGTAAAGTTCTTCCTTTCTTAACTGCACGTAATAACAGGCTTGAAATAGGTTGGTGCCATCTTAAAGGCTGGTATTTGAAGTATAATTGCTAATGCTTAGATACATAATTTACATTTATTATGCATAATAAAATATGTAAGTAATTGATGTTCTGTAAGGGATTAAATTATCAACTCCAGCTGCAGGAAGAAGATTCATGCTTGTGTTCTCAATAACACATTGACTATCAGAATATGCTGCAAAGTCATTGCCTTCAGGACTGCACTTGGTGTTGTCCTTTCTCCTGCTCTCCTTCCTTTCTGGTGTGCTCTCTCTTGCCTTTGTGCTCTGTGCAAAGTGTATTTATGGAGCAAAGAGTTGAAAAATAAGTACAAACATTCCCTTCAGTCTTGCGAGAAATTGGTGTAAAATGCAAGCTAAGCTTGCACACGTTTGTGTGGCTGTGCATTTTCTAAATGAGAAGGGCAGGACATCACAGGGAGCACAGAATCACCCTGGTGCATTGAAGCTGAGGATGGTGGGGGGATAATGTCACCAGAATAGGATGTAGGCACAGCATAATGGTCTCCTGCTGCTAGATTAAAGCTTGGGCAACGATGAGCCCCCTAACAAAAACAAATGCAGGCAAAGCCAAGATATTTGCAGTACTTTCAAAGCAGGAGGTGTTTATCTTGTAACAACATCCTGCTCTGTTCTCTTGGCTCCCATTGTACCAGAATTAGAGGATGATGCTGTGGGTTTCAGCAGGGGCTGCTGCTCAGTGAGCTCCAGTTGCCCAGTGCATCCTCCATGGTCACACCTTGGTCTCAGGCTCTGTGTCCTTCAGCTGTGTCAAAACACGTCGTGTCCCACTGTGTAAACATGTTGGCCTGCTTTTAAATGAATCATAGAATTAATCCTCAATAAAACTCAGATCAAAGGGATTTTGCAGCCCAGCATTCCCATTTTCCTTGACAGGGGGCAGTGCCTTCAGGGAGGAGGGCCAGCCTGGGCAGCACAGGCAGCACTCCCCTGTGTATCAAAAGCCCTTGGATTCTGGTCTTGTAAAAGCAGTGCTTGAAGAAGACAAAAAATGGAGCTGAATTTTGTTCATTAGGTGTCAAGCCAAAGAGAGCATTTGTGTTTCTGCTGCCCTGTGCTGTTTTCTTTCACTTCATTTTTTTACCACATTAGTCCAGTGTCCAGCCATTGGTGCTTCTGGGCACAGAATGGGGAAATACCCATGGGGCAGTCACCGGAGAGAGGGCAACTACACAGGCACAAAGCTCTTGGAGGAAAGTCAGAGCTAAAATGTAGGTAATGCAAACAACAAAGGCTAGGAATAGTCATTGTTATCTTATAAAAATATTTGCAGTAGAGACTGAAGTTTTGCAATCTATCAAATGCCATTACTGATAACACAATTTCTCATTTAATCCGCAGCTGGTATTTTATATCTTTTCCTAATTAGTATTCTTGCTCTTTTTTAATACATCTAGTGCAAGATGGAGTTCCATGCATGTACTTCTGGCAAAACCATCACAGCTCGATGTGAAGGGCCCTGCCCCTGCCTGCCAGGACCTGAAAGTTTAAAACACAAAGCAGAGAAGACTGGTAAGTTGAGCTGTTAGTGAATTCATGGCAGATAATTTGGCTGCTGCTATGTTCTTAGAAAAAATGTAAGAAAGACTTTTCTTAACTGTCATATTTTCTATGTAAGGCTTTCTGAGAAAGACGTAAGGTACAACTAATCATTTTCCAAACAGGTAGTACTTTCAAACACCTTAATTGCTGCAAAAGTAACTCCTATTTGAGAGAGTCTCATAGGAAAACTAAATTTTGGTTAATGAATCTCAATTTTAAATGAAAATATTTCAAATGGAAATATTGAAGAATTATAAAATAGTAGAAAAGAAATACTACTTGATGGTTCATTATTTTGTGAGTTAAAAATCAGTAGACTGTTAACTAAAAAGTCATTTAAAGTCACACGTGTATTACATGGGATCTGAATTATTATTTTCCTCTCTATTGTTATTAATGTTACCATTAGAAGTCAAATATGTATTGAATAGACAGATGTATCTGCATTCATGTATAAATCTGTTTCAATAACAAAATCATTGCAAATGATGCTCTATCAAACTGGAGGCTGGAGTCTCTGCACAAATGGCCTTTTTCCCTGCCAGCTGTCTGGTGAGTTCTCCCTGCAGGTCTGGAAGCCTGGTGAGCTCATTCACTCCCCCAGGTCTTTTGCAGGGAACCAAGCACAGCCTGTCTCAGGGTGCCCTTGTCCAAAGGGAATTAGTTCTGTCAGAAGAGACTGGCTGAAAGCAGAAGTCCAGCAGCAGTGGGGGAAGTGTCACAGCCAGGTTCTGTGTAAGGATTTTTTCCCTGCTGTGAGGAAAGCCCTTTGGAAGGAAAAAGTTAGTTTCCTGTGGCTGTGGTTCCTTGGTACCAGTGCAGATGTTCTGGTGAGCTGACAGTGAGCTTGAGCCTGGGTTTAAACCTGGTTTTGAGTTGTTGTCTCCCCTCTCTCAGGATTGCAGAAAGTGTAACTCACTGACTGCTGCTGGCTCCTGCCTGTATTGGGAGGTCACAAAGCCAAAGGGGTGATTAGGCAGGGTTTGCTCATGTTGAGTAGTAAAATGTGTTTATTTGTCTTGTGCCTCACATGGAGTATAACAAACAGGAAATTTTAACAATGGTCTGCTGGACCCAAAATGTTTGTGAACCTCTCTTCACTCTTCCTCCCCACTGTGTATACGTTCTACAGGTAGAATGCACAGAAACAGGTAAAAATGTTCAAACAATATTTCTTCTGGTTAGTTCAGGCCCTGTCACCTCAGCTGAAAACATTTGTGGTCCTGCTGATGGTTCTTCCTGCACACATTGTGTACTCAAGCACAGCACCAGTTTTCACATTAGGCCTCCATTTACTTTCTAGAACAAGTGTTACTCCAGCCTAAAGTTTGAAAATTCAGGTTTGATATAATTTTTTGAAAATTGCAGACATTTTTCTGCACAGCTCTCAAACTTTGACCAAGTGTTGTAGATGGCAGTGCTCTGAAATCGATCTATAACTGTACTATTGCTTTGTGTGGCTTGAATGTTTTGGTTACAGAATGCCCACTGATAAATTGCCTTATTAATATTTTCTATTTCTTGTAGTCCTTATCAGGCTACAAGAAATATTTCTTTTTCCCTGCCCTTTCTATTTCTTTGCCCTTATCAGAAAGAGTATCAGATTAATAAATCTTCAGTGACATTTCAAGCTTACAATTTCATTCACACAAGAGAAAAAAAGATTCTAATAACCCTTATCTTGATAAATGCAATTTGACAGGGTATATGTATTCTGAAACCCAGGCTTTTGTTTTGCCTGACTCAAACTTTAACTCCAGCCAACAAAGCATTAATTCAATGAATTGGGTGATCTGCAGAGCAACTTTCCTGAAGGCTTTTTCAAGAAGCCAGACTTGAACTAGCAATGCTCCTGCCATTGCCCTGGTGACAAAGATATTACTGTTGTTGTTGTTGTTGTTGTTGTTGTTGTTATGTACTGAAATGTCCTCAAAAATATTTGGAATTGAGAATCAAATAATCAGTAGCAAATGTGCTTTATAACTTGCTTTTCTTCTGGATCTTTGAATGTGCCTGTAACATTTCAGTTAAAGACTTCCTTTATCTTCCTCAGTCTCCTTTCTTCAGACATTGTCTCTTCAGTTGACCCACTTGAGTTGCAATGAAGTCTCAAACTGAATATTTCAGAGTTTGTCAGTGTTCTAACAAAGTGCTCCCAAGAGCTTCCATGAGAAAACATGAGTAAATTCTGCACACCAGCATAAATTTTATGAAGGTGCAATTTTAGCATCATTTGAACAGAGATTTGGAATTGTCTGTGTCTGCCCTTTGCAGCCTGGGGCCCAGCCAGCTTTCCTTAGTGTCTGAGAAAATTATGAACTCTAGTTGCTGACCACAAAAAAAAATCCAGTGTGCTGCTGCCTTTTGTAGGATTCCTTTTTCTGCTGAACAAGGAGCATCAGCCAGCTTTGGAGAAATAGGCCCCGACCAGTGGCTAAAGTGACCCAGCAGTGCTGGGTTTTATAGCTGGGTTCAATGATCTGAAAGGTCCAACCTAAACCATCTGATGAAACTCTCTGTGACATGGGCAAATCTATTCCTAGACAAGAGACTCCCAAAACCTGATCCTGACAGCGCTTCAGTGATCTCCTCTTCATCAGGTCCCCAGATCTCTGGGTTGGGAGCTTCTGATTGGAATGCTGTTTTGTGGTATCTTAGTGATTTCTCTAGTGTTCACACAAAATTATTTTATTTCCTCGTATGCTACAATAATACCATTATTATTGCTGAATTAGCCTAAAAATCAGTAGTTTGATTTCTCACATAAAAATTCACGTGAAAAAACTGTGCAGACCATTGGGATGCATTTTTGCTCCTTATTTAGTTGCCAGGTTTTTGAAGTGTAGTGTTAAGTAGAAAATGATAGAGAGCTAAACCTCATGCCTTGTACAGACATGCCAGTGAAAAAATGTTAAGGAGAATAACAGTGCAAGTGCTTCCAGCAAAATGGAAATGCAGCTCTTCGAGCTCACATATCAACGTTTTTATGCCTATTACACAACAAGGTTAAACATACGTGGTTGTGAACTTCCAGTCTGAAGACAGTTTGCATTAATCTTTACACATTCATTCAATCATTATTCAAATATTATTCCATGATAAAATACTTCCAGAAATTAAAAATTTAAAGGAACATTTAATTTCCAAAGTACTGTAATTCTAAATGTCATGACCTTTTTTTTATGCGCTTGTGAATAAAATTGGCAGCAGCATCAAGGAAAAGCAATCTAAGTGTATGTGCTCAGAGGTAACAATGGACTGCAGTGTCTGAGTTTTATTCCTTCCTCCTCCCTGAGCTCCTTCTAAAACATCCCAGCTTTGAGGATGGAAATGAAGACTAATAATCATATTAAAATTTGGAATTTCTTTTGCAGTGCTAACTGCTACTATGGAGACATTAATAAAATAGCATGAATGCAAGCAAAAGAAAACTACACCAGAATTATTACCTTTAATAGCAAATAACAACAATAAAATCTTTCTACCATAAAGTTAAATCTTCGAGGAGATGGCGGGATCATGTTCTTCTTTTTCTTAAATGGAATTCTGAATCAGTGTCTGAGAGGTAGAAAACAGGTCTCTGTGAATGTACTAATGTAAGATTTTGGAAAAGAAGACAAGCCCTAATGGTTTTACTCTTTGCTATTTTAGGCCCATTTATATTCCTTTGATTTATCCAAACACTTGATATGCTTCATAATTCACATCAGTATCCCAGCTTTACAATATGCTTCCATGATAGCTGCTTATTTTCAACTTGGCTACCCAGAGACAGAGGCTGAACTGTAAACTGCCCTGAGGTTAGCTGCCCTTCCAGAGTGTGTATGCCCTTTGGTTTAGTACTATAAAATGAATAAGGCTATAATTTCAACAGAAGAAAAGGACTAGAAACTGGCTCTAAATGACAGAAATTGTTTAAGGCACAGATCCTTGTCTGCTGGTGGTTTTCAGGTACTTCTTTGCAATATTAAGCAGAGTTCTCATCAAGCAGAACTTGTTCTTAGACCAAATGAAGCTTCCAAAAAACCCACCATAAATAACTTCAGATAAGAAACAAATGGTTTCAGTTCTTCAGAACCTCCTGGCAAAGGGGAGAAATTCTTCCCTTGAATGTGCTGTTCATTCTATCAAAACACCAACGCAGGGCAGTGACTGGGGTGTCTCTTGGTAGGTGTGAATTTGTGGTTGCAATAATGTGGTTCTGTCAACTTCCCCCGTTGGTCTGTGGCTGCTGTTTGGTCTGTGTCAGTGGTGGAGGTGCTCAGGCAGGGTGGTAAATGTTTAACAGCCTGTCAGGGCTCTTTCTGACCATACCTTTCTGTGCTTTCCAAGTGCTGTACTCGCAACACACCAGACTTCATTCGTTGCCATCAGGGTTGCAGAACCACTGGAGCATGAGTGGATGCAGTAATTCAAAGTAGGTTTATCCCTGTCTGTGCAACTGTGTGCTTTTGACCTTGCAGAAATGCCCAAGGCAACTTCTAAGGAAATTCTATTATCTTGATAAGGGGAATATAAGGTCAATAGGTAGAAGGGAATATATTCAAATATGCCAAGTGTTGTTTACATTTCTAGGGAGAATCAAGGGAACATTTTTAAGTTGCAGGAATAGGTCTTGGCAAGCTTGATCAAGAATCTACATTGTTTAGGGTATGAATTGTAGCATTTAACTACCAGCCCTATTGGGTGTGATGGATGAGAAGGTCTAATGTTTCTTTCCTATATAAAAAGAGCACTCAGAGCATGAAGTTCATTCAAAGAAATCAGTCTCATTTCCCAAATGAGTTGTATCACTTCATGTGTCTGAATGACTGGCAACTAAAAGAATTTAAAGCCTTGAAATCTACTTTCAGCAAATATTTCAGCTTCAAATCGCTGTTCACAGGTTTTCATAACTGCAGAGTACATAATTTTAAAGTTTATGAAGATGAAGTATGAGTCATGAACATGGTTGATTTGAAATTGGTGCAGATTCATCAGGAAGTATTTCCTTTTGTGGCTTTAGTTTTGGAAAAAGGCTCTTTCTGTCACTGAATTTCCAGGTAGATTTCTAAGTTGCTTACTTGAGTCTCAAACTCTGGGAATGATAAAACGAAAGCATTCCAAAATTAAGGTTACCCAGGGTTTCAAAGCTTTATTATATCTCATGAAAACTAGGTGGGTTTTTTCCTCTGGACTTCATCAGTAAATAGTAGGTTTAGCTCTAAACTTTGCAGGATCTGATACTTTTGCTCCAAATTTTTCTGTGTGAATACTGCAATTCAGTTTTTAAATTTGTTACATGATGAAATGAACTTACCCAAGTAAATCTGAGTTATGTTGTTTGTGTAAATAATAATTACTATTACCAATACAATTTTTCTTGCCTGCAAGTTTTCACACAAGCAAATCAGTCTTTATTCCAAAAGCATGGAAAAGCATCCCCAAAGCATGAAATAGTCACTTTTTTTTTCACTCTTGCAAGATACTGTTTGTGAGTAGTGAAGTAATTGACTGCACCCAATTAATATTTGATTAAAGAGAGTCAGGAAGCAGGGCAAGGGCAGATACCTCTGCTCCCCATGGATGGCTGTTGGTGTCACCCACTCCTCTTGGAAGCAAAAGCCAATACCCCAAAACTGAGCCAGCAAAATGAAGCTCTTGCCAGTGTCAGAAGAAAGAGAAAAGCAGTGGTGGCTGGGGGAGTGTTGTTCTGCTGCTTCATCTCACATGAATCTTCCTTTTGTGCACTGGGCAAAAGCAAGAGCTGATGGGGGAAAGGCCTGTTATCAAATTCATGTGGTGTTTTTCCTGTTCCCAAATACAACTGACTGTGACTGTATAAATAGACAACACAAAGTGTGAATTGTAAACTTGATCATTGAATAAACAAGTCTGAATTTCTCTTGCACCAGTATATGAGCACCATGTTTTAGCATGTAAGTAAGTGCAAACAGTCGTAATGTTATGATTTAAGAGCTCAAAGCTGCTCTGCAGAGCAAGAATATAGAGAGATTTCAAACATGATATCTTAAATCATTTTTCAACTTGAGCAAATACCACTGGATTTTTCACCACCATTCAACATGGCCATACTGAGGTTCTGAATTATATGTATGAAGTATTTATACAGTGGAAATGAAATGCAAATTTTCAGGTTGCTGTATTTTCCAGTATAATTGTATTGTAAAGGAAAATCAGCCCAAAAAACTTGGTTAGGCCTGAGAGTAAATTCAGGTTTGGATCTGTGGCACTTCAATGCTTTTTTTATCAAGGAGTATGAATTAAAATAATTTTTGTGCTTTCAACAGTTATGCACAGAAAGCACTTGGGTGCCTATGTGAAGCCTGCTTTGAGGTGAACTTGAAAAGGAGACAGAACTGTCCCCTGTAGAAATGTTGTGTTTTGATCTGGCTCCAAGGTTTTGGAACTCTGCACAGAAGCATTGATTGCAGCAGGCCCCAGACAGATAACAAGTTAGGGACGATACCATCCATAGACTAGCTGTCACTTTTTTTGGCATCATCTTCTATGGATTTGATCAAATTACAGCAGGCTCCAAAATACAGCAGACAACATCTGCTTTAGAGGCAGCAGTGACAGAAAGGAGGAGCAGGCAGCACTCGAAGCCTGGTGTTCACTTTGCTGCTTTCAGGTGCTTGCTGAGGGGATGCTGACTGTAGTAGCAACATCCCTGTCAGCAGGATTGGCCCTTTTGGTAAATGCATCTCTTTAACAAGCTTACGTGGCAAGAGAATAACCTTGAGCCAAAATCCCTGACATAATTTTCGAGGTTGAACCAGGACACAAGACATAATTCCTCATCATCACTAAATAACTAATCCCAGACAGCAGCAGGAGACAGGAACTGCATAAAAATAACTCTGTTGTGGTGTAATTATATTAAAAACAGTAGGATAGTCTTTTCAGTCCTTTTAAAATCTTTTGAAAGGGAACTTTTAAGGCTGTGTTAACTCCCTGGCAGCTCTCTGTGGCTGAGTCAAGTCCTTATGTTTTCTCAAGCATTTATAGCAGTACATTTGCCCAGGTTTAGCAGTAAATACAAGTTTCACCCCTTCCCGGGAGTGACCACCTGCTAAAATAGAAATAATATTGAAAAAAATTGATTTGGTGGGTCTCATCCATGTAACCAGTAGCTGTGGATTGCTCAGTTCCACATTAAATTCAATACAAACCCCAAATCTAAATGAGCCACAGGTCCCAAGGGCAGTGTAGGCATCACCTGGATCACTGACCCTGCAGACAACCTCCCCCCTGGACATATGAAGGATACAGGATCCCAAAGGATACTGGCATGCATAAAACCACAAAAACAGTAAGAGCACGCTGAGACAGCTCAGTGGTTGTTGGTTTCATAAACAGTAGTAAATAAAAAGCTAAAATGGCTATTGATTTCTTTTTTTGGCATAAATAAAAGGTTAGAAAATGACAGACATCGTAAACACTTTGTGTCAGCAACTAACAATAATTTTCAGACAAGAAGTAATTTGATTTTGGATTGCAAACTGAAAACTATTGAAGTGGCACAGTGTGTTAATAGAAACACCATCTAGTAACAGCAGGTGTTTGTGTGCAGATACTGATAATTAGAGCATTATAATTTCTCTCATCATAAATAAAATCAAATAAATAAGACTGGTTCCATATAGCTGTTCTCATGGATATTGATTTCTGCATTTTTGGGAATATTTCCCTAACACTTACTCCAAGAACAAGTTAGTAAAATCTCTGGGAAACTGACAGTGAAATAAATTATAGTGCGTATCACTGTGGTGTTGATGCCTTGGAGAGGCTACCCAGAACAGAGGCCAAACAAGGTTAAGGGAATAAAGTGGGTATTTATTAAAGGCCTTCAGTAGATACACCTTGGGCAGTCAGGAGTCTCCCAGAGGCTACACCCAAGCTGGATGATGGTCACAAGTTTTTCAGACAGAAATAAGTTTGGTCTATTTGCACATCAGGGGTTAATCCTCCAATTCCAGCCTCAGGTAATGAAGTCACATTCCCCCAGTTTGCTTCCCCTAATTCACTTGTGTTTGTACTTCTTGGGCCTGAGGCTGTAGGGTGTCCTTGAGTCCCAGGCCTAGAGAGGAATAGTTTTGTCTGACCAAAATGAGAGAACAGCAGTTGACAGGCTATGGAGCTTTAGAGTCACACACTAAAGCAGTACAGGATCTGAAAAATACAAAAGTTTAATCCTAAGGCATCAGAATTAAGCTAAAATGTCCCAGTATGAGAGGGAAAAAAAACCCCAAATCTTTTTAGTAAAATGCAGGAGAAAATAAGACTTTTGATGTTGCAAATACATCCTTTTTTCAGGTTTCTTGGTTGTTTGGGTTTTTTTCCTTTGGCATCTTAAGGACTAAATTCCATCTTTAGTTAATCCAGTATAAATCTGGAATAGTTCCATCAACAATGTTGAGCTGGTTGCTTTTGGTTAAGTTATTCTGAGTCTATAGAGGTATAAATGAGTATAGCCTAGAGATTAATTGATCGTTCCAGACAGGTTGTAACTTTTTATGCAGCATTGTGGCAAATTAGTTCTTGGTTTCTTCAATTCCTAATTCCTTATTAGTGCAGAAGAAGGGAGATGGCATTTGTGATATCACCACCTCATCCCTGCATATTTTATAGCTTCCACTGACCCAACAGCAACCTTTCTACATTAATTTTCCTCTGAAGAATTGCATTTTTTGTAATTCAGTTTAATGGACTGCATGTAAATCAAAAAAATAATGTTATCTGTTTTCTCTAAAGCAGCTGTCTTAGATGTGGACTAGAATGAGAATCTTCACTAAATTACTAAAATCTGAATGGTTTGGCTCAAGTCCATCTCTATCAAACAGGAGTCCAACATCCACACATAAACACTAAAATATCCTGCAACACAAAAAATAAATATTGGAGAAGCTTCTCGGCAACCACCATAGATCTTTATGCCACAAATTTAAAATATCCATGTTTTAACAGTTAGTAATTTTTTCAGATACAGTCTTTATAATACTTCTAACTAATAGTAACATACAGAGTGGCTAAGCTTATGTTTCAGCAATCTGTTTACTCTGTGATGATTTCCAAACTTAGTCTTAACTACATTTCTATAATACTATATTCCCATTTTATTAATAGTGTTTATGGGGAAATATTTTCCTTTATGAGAATATACTTTATACAATGATATCACTATGTGTTTGGATTGAATAATTTGTAGTCTTGGTTCCATCTTGCTTGTCTGAAGGTGATTTTACTATCATTGTGACCTATTTTCCTATTTGTTTACAAAGATAGTTGGGGTTCAGGTGTTATTGAGCACAGACAACAGGCAAAAATTGTCCAAATTTTAAGTATGGTCTGTAGCAGCAAGTACTTGCTTATCAAGAAATCCCTGTCAGCAGGAAAAATGAATACTGGGAAAAATAAAATCATGTCACTGTCATTTCGAACAGCAAGTTGCCTGTTACAAAAGCCTCATTGATCATTCACAACTGAAATTCAGGTTTAAGCTCTCTTCTTAAGTTCTTGAAAAGGTGGCAAATGTTCATGAAAAGTTTAGGATGCAAAAGAAAAAGCAAAATGGATACCACCTTTTGAAAAATCCTGGGCATCTTGGTTGAGACCACCAAAATTGGGCTTCATTTGAAACTGTGAAGTGCCAACAAAATATACATATCTCTGTCTTTATCATGATTTTCCAAACAATTATGGTGCATGGTTGTTTATCTCTGTAATAACTCACTGTGAAAAAGCAATGCCCATGTATTTCTCAAGTGTGTTACATCCTGTTAATGTTATACAATAACATTCAGGTGTGGCTAAAAAAAGTAGTTATATAAAAAAAGTGCCTCATTCGGTTTTGTTGTTCTCACAAAGGGATTAATTAGCTCCTGTCTGAGTTATATTTGATTGAAATGAAACTCAGGAAAACACCAGAAACAACTTTCTCTCCACAAGTCCCAGTGCTGAGGTGCCAGTATAGCACATTTCTGAGAAGAGCTTAGGAAAAATACTGAATTTACAGGGATGGTTTGCATACCTTGAGTTTTCCATGCATGAAACCCAATGTTTGTTTCCAGCTGATCCCATCCTGAAAAGGGGAGATCCTGCAGTTCCAAAGTGCAGTGAGATTGGCCTGTGTAAAAAAAAAACCTTCCCTCATTTGCAGTCCTTTCCTCTAAATCTGATGGGCTGCAGAGGCACTGGAAAAAGCATCTCATGTATGAAGCACCTTATCTCTAAATTAGATTAGTGGTGGGCATTGGAGACTTAGTTTGAGGGAAATTGCCAAAGGCACAAAACTCATCAGTGTTATGAGCTATATATCATGCTGCCCTTTCATTTTAAGTATTGACACTAGCATTCTGAACACTATAAATAAAGAAATCTTCCATAGAAGTCTTGATATTGTACATTTGAGATGGTTACATGAAGCTTATATATTAATCACTATCCTCAATTTAGTAAAATCCCATGAGCAAGTAAGAAGTTCTGAGCAACAAAAAAATATATATACAGATCAGAATTTTCAAAGCACAGGTTGTTCTTACCAGCAAATATAACTTTAAGTGTTTTGACTTTTTTTTAAATTGTACGAGGAGTATGCTATATAGTGTGTAGTGTAAGTGCATTTGAGAATGATGTTACCCTGAAGGCAATAAATGATTAAAATAGATTTTTCAATAAACAAGAAAGTGGAAGGAATTGTTATCTGTTCAGTTTACATTATATCAAGAAGTCGAGTTGTTTGCAAAAAACACTGGACAGTATTTCACTTTTTTAAAAATAAGTTCCTTTTTGTATTTTCAATTTGATGTCCTTGAGAGCTGGAGCAATAGGAATGGGAAGAAGTTCATTAGCACAAAGTGCATAATTACACACTTGGGTTCTAATAATATGAACATCTGCTTTATCTAAGTGCTCTTTGGTTAGAAATATCTAGAGGAGGAAAGGCCTCAGTGTGCTGGCTGGTCACAGAATAATTGTGAGCAGCTATGAGCTGAGAAAAAGTCTTATTTAAACCTCAGGGAGGTCAGGAGAGGCACCTCCAAAAAGACTGGCAAGGCTTTACAGGGAACTGGTAAGAAGTTGTCTGCTTTTTTTTTTTTTTTTTTTTTTTGTATATTCAGATCAGCAGTGTTCTATCATAGCGAATTCCAAGATGAAATAGGAGACTGAGCAAGTTTTTTCACTGTTTTAGACTAAAGCTGAGCCCTTCCTGTCACAGACTTCTTTGTGCTTGGTACAAAAACCAAGTAAGAAGTCCTGTCTCCTAAAAGTTAACTGTACAGCACTTCTGAAAAGATGTGTTACAGCTACTTTGGAGAAGCTGAAGGAAGAAAGAAGCCTGGAAGAAAGAAGCCTGGCATAGGTATTTAAATGATGCTATAAATACAGCTTTAAGTCAATTCTTACAGTATGCATTAGGTGGAAAAAAAGTATTTTTGCACGTAAATTTTTAGATTTTTTTTTTCTAGTCATATATTTTAGGGTGTGAAATGAATGAGGAATTTGAGGAAAGGGGAAGACATCTGCTACTTGTAAGGGATTTCGGAAAATGGGAGCTCATGGCAGTACTTCACACTGCCGAGGTTCTTGTGTTGCAAAAACAACCTTGCAAATGTCTATCCACTTGTACCCACTTGATTTCTCTCTCTTTCTCTTCCTCATGCTTTTTTAAGACATGTCTGTTAAACATCACTGGTTTCTATTTTTTCCTCACCATCCCTAACATAGTAAAGGTGATTGAGGAGTTTCTGTTCGTGGCTGCTGTAATTTCCATATGGTTTTGCAAGGCTGTACAAAGGTGATGTGTTACTGCTGAATCTTGGGACACGAGGCATTTGGCTACATTCTTGTGACAAAGAATTCATAAAACAGAATTGATGTGGTGCTTTATGGAACCAGCTGATTAGCTGCAGCCCTCAATAAAGAAAAGATACAATTGCCATGTGCAGTTGAAGTACAGGTATAAAAGAGCTACAATAAAGAAGATGCAAGTGAAAGCAATGTATTAAGCTCCTGAGAAGCAGATTCATTGTCAGGTCTTTGTGTTTCAAAAGAAATTCAGGACCTGCTGATATGTGGTGGTGTTATTTCATGTTGTACGACAGCACTGGTAAGAGCAAAGGTTTGGAAATAAACTCCTCCTGACCTTGGGAAACTGAATGACATTAATGCAGTTTATGTTTTAACCAAGCCTGGATTTGTGTGTCACGCTCTAAGAATTAGTGAAGGCCACAAAGTTGCTCCTGCATTTAACTTACTATACAAAGAGATTATTTTCTTATTTTATGGCAAACTGCTACCAGGTTCCAAACACATTTCTGTTTGCTTGGGCATAATTTTTATCAGCAGATGTCACAAGAAGTGCTTCTATTTGTAAATACCTACACCTTTAGTTTGTAAATAATTACCAATAATACTGCAATTATTATTGGAGTTCCAGTTTCTGTAATTGGAAATTTTGCAGATATATATGAGTTTGAGGTTCTCTGTGGTAGAGTCACTGTGTATATAAAAGGCCAACTTTCTTTTACTAATGCTAAAGACTGTGCTTCTCTAGCAACTACAATAGTGAAAAATACAGTGGTTTATTTCTCCTGGTGCTTCAAATACCTGAATATGGATTAAATGTGTTACATTTTGGACTGGTGGAATCCCTAAGAAAAGTGTTGCATGAATTTGGACTGAAGTGCAACATTTTTCAAGTTATTTTTCAAGTAGATAGTCAAGGGGGAAATTCAGAAGCTTCTTTCACTGGTATGGCAAGGCTCTGAAAGTAGCAAGAATGGTTTTAATCATGAAATAATGGAATTAGAGTTAACAGCACAAACTGTGAATATTTTAACACGTCCTTGCCAAACATCTGTCCTAAAGAAGAGTTAACAAATTGGATCAATCTTTTTTAAAAAGCACCCATAAATGCAAGTGTTACATACTATTATATTGCAGCTTAATATTCTCAATGACAGCAAGACAAATTTCGGTTTGCCCAGTGTTAGAGCATTATCCTTGGCAACATTTTGACCAGTGTATTTTCTTGCCCTAATTCAGATGCGAGAGAATACCAGTCTCCAGGCTCTTCACAGGCTTTGAGTAATTGCCATTTGTTTTTGTCCTTCACCTCTCTGCTCTTCTGAAAACAGATTGTATTCCACAGCAGGGTTTCGGTGATGAGAGGTAAAGTAAACCCTCCTCTAGCAATTGGATGCTTTGACTTACTAAAGTCACTGCTGCTTGAAAGAGAAATTGGTTTCCTTTGAGAACATGTGAGCAATAAAAAAAAATAAAACCGTAGATGAGTTTGTACAAGGGCACATAAAATCCAAATTCCTGGCTGTAGACATTTTTGTGAGAAGCAGAAAACCGATTCGCTTATTACTAGGGTAGCCATTGTATTTGTCTAAGGTATTTTTGAAGTCCAAAGGCTCTTTAAAAGTGTTTATTTCCCTGAGGAGACAAATGCAGGATTCCGTAGTGCAAGTCAAGTATGCCAGCCTTTAACAAGATTATGAGAGCCTTTTCCATGGGTCTGCAGTGTGAAAAACATCCTTAGCTGTAGGTCACAATGAATAAGAGGAGAAGAAAGTAGCCAGAAGAGATCCAGCCAGCTGCCTGGTTTTATGGGTTGGTTGTTATACTGGCTGTAAAGGACTGGTTTCAAATTTAGACTGGTGCCTGCAGAGCAGCTGGGTGCACACCTTCCACTGGAAATACTCCTCTTAGCGCTCTGGGGCAGAGCAGTTACAGTATTCAATACTTTTAGGAAATTTATTTAAATAGAACAGAATGCCCTGGGCTTCTGCAAATTACCTATTTTCCTCCTTCAGAATACCCAGACACAAAGCAAAACCCAACTTACTTTATTTCACAGATGAGTATTTTGAGTCCATATCCCAGGTTCTGTATCAAGGCTGAAGAGTGGCATTGATGCCACAGTGATAAGTGCCTAAACAGAGAGATAAGTCTCGAGGACTCTCACCAGCTAATTCAGGATAATAAATTAAATAGAAGTGAAATGTAATTTATGTTGTTAATAAGTCTCTTCTCCTGTTAGTAACATGCAAATCTATGCAAAATTATTTATTTTGCATAAAGAAATTGAATTGGAAAGATGCCACATGGCTTAGCTACAGAAAGTCCTTAACAAATTGCATAATTTTAAAATCACTAAACACAGTCTAGGTGTTTGGATATGTTCTTAATTCAGTTCCTCTTGCTGTTAAATATTAAATACTAACCAACATTCTTCTTGTGGGCACTTTCACACTTTGTTCCATCACACCCCTTTATTTGAGTTGTTTATGCTCTTTGCTAATGTTAATGGATTCAACCTCACATTGCCTTGGGGGTTCACTTTAATGCACAGGTAAACAAACGAAGACCCAGTTCCTGTGACTCACACTGCACACATCAGGAAACCTCCAGCAGAGGTCTAAATCTCCAACTTTAATTGCTGTACTCATCTCCCTTTCAAAACAAGAATTACTGTCCTCCGTAAATAACATTCCAGTTGGATTGCCAGAGGCTCTTTTCCAGGTTTTTTGTGTAGACACTTACCTTGCTCCAGGGACTATTGTGTCATGCACATACTTTTAATTTCTTTTCAGATTTTGAAGACCAATTTCTCCCTTACTTTATTTGATACCTGTCTTCTGCTGAGAAGTGTTAAAATAGTTTGCAGAGACCATCTGCCCTCTTGGCCAAGCTGGAGTACTCGGGTTCTCTACGTGGCTGGAACACTCGCCAACTTTTCCACTCGCAGCAAAGTTTCTTCTCCTACCTTTCCCCATGCATTTCTAAATATAATTTAAGAATAGCAGACAGTTTCTTGTAAGGCTCTGTCTGCCCTATGGATATATTCCATATTTGTTCTCTTTCACTCTCCGTTTGATTCTGCACTGACTTTTGTATATGGTTGTCCTATTTTCTGGCCTTTTTCCCCAAAACCAGTACTGTACAAATAATTGATTTTTCAGTTTACTGACTGGACTGGAGAGTCAGGAATTGAGGGGGTAATTCTTCATGGTAAAGTAAAAAGACCTTTTAAGAAACTATTTTAAAAATGAAATCTGACAGTTTTTGAAGCAGAGACATCACTTTGAAATGAACGAGCTAAATGTCAGTATTTCAGTGATTCAGCTTGTCAATCCCAATTTGTAAATTATTTTGATCATCTCAAACTACATTTCTGCAGTCCAGAAACTGTATTCCAAATAATAATAATAATAATAATAATAATAATAATAATAATTTATTATCATTATCATCATTATTTTCTCCCAAGGAGTGCAGTAGCATCTCATGATGTTCTTTGTTTTCTTTTAGTGATGATTTTGCTTGTAACCCCACTTGCTGTGTAAGCTTTTGAGTTCCTGGTGTACTTCAAGGACATTTCATCATTGCATCTGTATTTTAGCTCTTGTTCACATTTTTGATCTCTCTCAGCTCTAAATAGTGAAAACGTCATGGGAAGTTGAAAGAACTTTCTGGAGAATAACAACAGTACATTCTCCTAAACAGCGCTGGCCATCAGCCACCATCACAGAGCATTAAATTAACCTGGTGTGACCATGGCATATTCTTTTATCCCTTCACATCCTGTCCCTCAGGCATTTGTTCATTTTCCTGGGTCTCAGGAGATGCCCATTAATCCTTCCTGGTTCTGCTCAGGGGAATGTGCTCACATGTTCAAATGTCCTTGTCACTGGGCTGAAAAGGAGGCAGCAAGAGGACATGAAAGCAAATTTCCATTTCTCTCCTGCACTGGAGTAATTTAAGGATAGTTCATGGTTGCCCTGTGCATTGTCAGTGTTGTGACAGCTTATCCTTCCACATCAAGGAGACATAACCAGCTCCTGCATCACCACATCAGTGATTCAAATTGCTCCTTAAATAGCATTTGCTGGTCTCTGTTGAAGTACATGGTAATCAGTTCCACAAAGCTGCACTGATGATTCTCACTTCCCTGTGCCAGAAATTACTCTTGACCATATTATGAAAGGAAATGAATGGCATTTTTTTTGCTAAAGTGGTTAGAATACTTAACATATATAATGTACAGTAAGTGCTATTATCATTACAGAAAACTTATTTTTTTCTGTCTTTTCATGACTGTGTAACTTCAACTAGACTTTACATTTCTCAGTATTTATGTCTTGTATCATACAAATAGGTTGTGGGGAATACCTACTTTCAATGGACTTCTCCATACAGGAGAGTTGTCAGTTGGAAACTCAGAACAGCCAAGATCTCTGCCTGCTGCAAATCCACAGAGCTCCATTAAAGTCAGGGTGAATTTGTATCAGAGAGACCCATCCTGGAGCTTTGATGTCCTCTTTCTTTCAATAGAAATAAAGCCAGTTCTGGAAGAACAAGAGTTTAAAGCAGTTCAGTTCCTAACAATTTGTAGGGATCTACATCACTGTTCTATATGTTTAGATTTCTGTAAATGGTCTTCTTAGAAAATTAGAATTATGTATAATTTGCTGGTATGTTCCCATGGCTACACTAAAGATGTTAACCACTGTTAACATGGAATGTAAAAGCAAACATACTGTTAACAAATTCAGGATTTGTACATGAATTCAAAGGCTTATTACCATGTTTCTCTTCTTATCTCACACCTGAATGTCACCAGCCTGGGAATTATGCAAGATCATGTTTTCACTTTTTTTAAGAAAAGTGTCTTTTGAAGCTTCCTGAATGTGGTTTAAAATACCTTTGATATTTGAAATCATTGTCAAATAATTGTTTGGTTTTCAGAGTACACTTGAAATTGGGAAAGGTTGCCAAGTCCATCTATTAGATTGGATTAATTCAACTCATTTCTGTATGCAATATCACATGGGTTTTATTGCATATTTTTCTACCATTAGGTCCATGGCATTTTCTCAGTCAATACAGTGTTGTTGTTCTGGCCATATCAGGTTACACAGTACAGGAGCCAACAGTTCCATCCTATTTCTCCAAAGCTGCAGAGCCCAAGGGGCAGCAAAATTGCAAAGGGTGAAGAACAGAGAGAGAAAAAAACCTCACGTAGGCAGAGCAGCTGATGTGTGCTCTCCTGGAGAATTCAATTCTGGTGCAGTCCCTGACTCTGATTTCCTTTGCAATGGTGCCCATCGTGCTAAGCCAGATTTTTCACAAAGGGTCATTAGCTGCATCTTCTGATTTTCCAGTTTCCTGATTTGGAGCCCTGAGGCCTGATTTGCAGAAGTGCTGAGCACTCACAGCTGAAGGGAATGAATGGTCAGTGTGAACCTGTTAATAGTTTTCATACACCATGGAAAAGCAAGTCCTCAATACCTGGAACTAGAGATCCAAACATTGACTAGTAACTAGACCTTCCTATATTGCTATTGCTTTGCTTTGTAATTCAAATTGCTATATGATAATCCCAATGAATGGTATAGCAGCAGCAAACAGCGCTGGTGATTGATTAAACACTTTGGTTTCTCTTCAGAGTTTAATTAATCTTAGCAGCTCTTTATTGCTCTATAGGCTACAAAGCAATAGAGATTATTGCCACTTTGGTAGGGAATGGAGAGGAGCTTCTCTGCATGTTGGTTGTGGCTGTTCCCTTTTCTGAAAGTCTTCCCAGACATGTGAGCAGAAAGTTAACTTGCTTTTGAGTTTCAAATACTTGAAAAACTCTGTTCCTCCTTTCTGAGGATGAATAAATAGGATGTGGAGTTAGAGCTTCATAGCAGCTTTGAAACCAAACTCAGCAGTGCCTCATGAGGTGACCTCTCCCCTGCCCTCACAAAGACCCTTCCAGCCAGAGCTGCACTTCTCTCTGTATAATAGGATTCCTTGTAAAATCTCATTAAATAATGGTTTTCTCTCTTTTAGGTTTTTGTTGTTGTTGTTATTGTTCATTTCTAAGCATTCTCCTGTAAGAAAGGCACACTATATAAAATTCTATATCTTTGTAGTATAGTGGCCATCACATTTTTTATTAATCATTTGACACCTCTATTGCCCTTCCCTTGCTTCTGTACATCTGTGAGAGTATTGTGGGGATACATTATCACTCCTTCTTAGAATTATTTTTATTTTTTTTGCCACTGATGCAGAACTCATTCTAGAAACTGACCTACTTTCTTAGCCTATCTCCCCATCCCTTTTCCTGGGAGAATTCTTCTGCCTGGCTGTGGGACAGTAACTCAGGGCAGCACCAAAGAGTCAAAAGGAATGCTCTGGTTTCACTGCAATCCGTTCAGATGATGGGTGATATCATCCCTGTTTGTCCACGTGGCTGGATAGATTGGCTTCTCCCTGTTCTCTTTCAGCACTTGCAATCCTCTCATTTCTTGCCTGACCCTGGGTCCCTTTGCAGTAAATGCCACCATTTAAAACAATAACAAGAGAAGATGATTACCTGCCACTTCTTATACTCAGTGCTAGGTTCACTCTTGATTACTCTTAGGTTTCGTACAAAACGAAAAACCCTAAAACCATGGTAGCAGGAAGAGGATTAACACTGGGTCATAATATACTATTTGGGGCTCTCAGACCTTTTTTAAGGGTGAAGGGTGACTAGAGCCCTCCACATCTCCATCAAGAGTAGATTATTTCACACAGCACAAATACATGTGAACTACTGGCAGAATAAAATTAGTAACTATTACGCACCCATCTTACTCTTTTCCCAAATTCCTGTTTTTACTGGCTTAAGAGCAGTCATTGTCTGTCATTTCCTTCTCTTCCTGCTTTTTTTCTGGGCTGCAGAGTAAGAGCACAGAATATATATTAACCTGTAAGTCAGTTGCAGTATGAAGTTAACCTTTTAAAGATTTAGTATTTTGATTATTTACCATCCCACCTGTTCCTCTCAGATTACCAAGACAGCCAAGGAACAGGAGTGACCAAGCAGTCAAACTGCAGAACCGTGAAAAGGTCAAATTAGAAACTGTATAATGCACTTAGTGCATATTATTCTGCTGTCTCCTAAAGACTTTATGGGGGATTGAAAACCTCCCTCTTGTGACAAGAGATCATAATAAGAACTGAAAATGTCACAACATAAATTGATTTTATGTTAATGATTGTAGCAAGAATGAGAGATTATTCAAATACTACTTTTTACACTAAACCTTCTGCTGCAACATTGCAGTGTTTGCTGCTCCAGGTTTTAGCATTCACAGCATGTTCAGGCTTGGGCTGGGGACTGAGCACTGCCCATGTAGGAGCTGCACTCACCTCACCTTGTTCTTGGCACACCTGTGGTTACAGAGGGAACAAAGAGCCTGAATGTGTAAATTGAAGGAAGCCAAGCCAATAGCTTAATCACTGTAAACCTAATCTATCACCAGCACAACTGCTCCTAAGTGGGCTTGGAGGTGAAAACCAAGCAAATCAACCCCAAATTTCCCTGGATGTTGGGCTCCCTGAGCAGCCTGCCTGGTGTCTGTACAGTCTTGCAGTTGGAGAAAACACAATTTTGAATTTAGCTTAGACCATGCTTTAGAATAAAATGTAGATGTATGCAGTTTGGGTTCAGACCTGCATTATTTGCATACTTTTATTACCTACTTTGCTTATTTAGTACTCTGTTCACCTCTGGGAGAAGGAGGGACTGAATGCTGGCACCCTCCTTATGTGATCCTGGGGATGAGAATAAAATGTGCACAGTGATGTGGATGACCTGATACTGTCCCAGAAGAACTGGGGGAGTTTCAAGTGAACAAGTCAGGCAGATAGTGATAGTGCTGTGTTCTCATCTGTCTCTAGAAGGGATTAACTTCAGCAGAATAAGCACAACACCACTTTCACAAGTAGCATCTGTGTGATACCCAGTGCTGTCAACAGTTTTGAAAAACAGGTTGGTAAAGTGTAGTTCAAAGCAACTGGTTGCTTTCCTGAAGCTGGTGGGGGGTCTGGATTTTGCCTTTTTTTGTTGTTCTTAGTTGGATATTGAAACATTTTTTCCAGAAAAGGCTCACTACTGTTTGGGATGTTGCATACATACCTAGATAAGAAGGAAAAGATTAATACCACTGTAACCTAATTCTAACAAGACATCAAGATACTTTTCTCTGAAGCACTTTCCAACCACTTATTCTATTAATTTTCTGTGAATTCCTTGAGAATATAGTATTGGGTTTATCTGCGCATGGAATCATTCTTGAAGGAAGCAGATGTGTTGTTTCCTGTCCATAAATAACTTCATACATAAATGAGCCTTACTGACACCCTGCAAGTATTCTGAGAACATGCAGTAAAATAACCCCACAGATTTGCAGAAGAGATTTTTAAAAGCCCAGTAATAAATTACATACTTAAGGAACTGATATATATCTGCTACAAGAAAAATAAATGGCAACAGCTAACAGTGAATAGAAGTTCCCTCTGAGATTTGCTACCTGTATGATAAACAGTATGAAAAGGGATGAGGTAGGCAGTCAGATTTCAGAAGTAAGTACCTATTTAAGGGTAAAAGAAAGAAAAAAATTGCCAGAGTTACAACTTTAAAAGTGAAAAATGTAGCTTCTTGATATAATCAAATCACAAGCCTCATCTTTTGATTTTTTTTCCTCACTGTTAGCTACTGCAACTTTGGGAATCTAAATTAAAGGGGAAATGGCAGACTTCAGTTGACTCCCTCAAGAACTATTGACATTATCCTTAAGGATGTAACTGATTAGTTTAGTGGGAAAATCATGAGAAAATGAGACGATCTGAAGCAATGTGTGGCATGGCAATGAAACAGCAGCAGAAGGAAAGTCTGCATCTCCTTATCCCTCTAATTACATCCTCTTTTCTAGGGTGTGCTCCCATCTTCCTGCACACCTCAGTCTCCTTTTCACACTCAGTCACTCCTTGGCTGGCTTACAGGTCCTCAGTCTTAACTACATAAATAACTTGAGGAAAAGATCATATAATACATATTATTCACTTTATTCTAAATATTCACCAGTAAATCTGCAACAGACTACTTCCCAGTATGAGCCAATGTTCTTTTCAGAATGAAGGCATGCCCATTAACTAAGGTTTTTTTTAACATGGCTTCAGCTTCAAACCTGGTGCAATTTTATCTGACTTTCATCTGATTTTAATTCAAGAATTTGCGTGCATGTGCCAAGTAATTTCCATTAGTTTCTTCCCATTATCTCTACAGCCCTGTGAGTAATTGCTGCTGTCTATGCGAGAGTACGTATTAATATTTTGTAAAATAAGATTTTAACAGGTGACTTTTTACTCTGATTTTCACAGACCAGTAAATGTGAAAAAGAATAACTTTTCCAAAAGGCCAGTCTCTTTAAACTTCAGGTCCATGTAACAAGCAAGCAGGACTCTTTGATTTATAATATTCCACATAGAACATATTGTGATTAGACTCTTAAACATGATGAAATATTGCCATTAATACACAAGGAAAATAGCCAGACTTTTTTTCAACTCAGAGCAAAGAGATTTGCCCACATCATGACATTCGATGCCAGGCTTATTTGCACCTAATCATATTTGTTTCAACAAATAGCAAATAAAAAAATTACAAAGAGAACATTTTGATTTAAACCTGTGACCTTCATTCCCAGAAAATCTCAGTATTTTCTGCTAAGAAGTTTATTCTCTGGATGGAAAAAAAGTGGATTAATGTGCCAGCAGTCAGCAATCTGTGCATGTAGATCCCTCCAGCTTGTAATTGTTATTAAACTGGTTCACTGCACCCTTCATAAAGTGTGGAGTCTCTTGGTAGGGGAGTAAATAGACCTTTGTTTATTCTGAGAAACTTGTGAACTACTGTAATTCATTTCAGATTTATAGATTCACCGGCTTTAAATTGATGTTGTTTTTTACAAGGAAATGAACGGCCAATTTTTTTAACAAACCAATGCAATTTAATTCTTATAGAATTTATCTGCCTGTGGATCAACAGCATAACACAATTTTAATTACACCCACCACACTTCACTGAATTCCCTCATTCTGTAGCAAAGCCTTATCAGAGTAAAGGTCCATGAGATGTGTTGAGCTCTGCTGAGCCCTAAGTCACAAGGTTTGCATTCTCATCATACAAAAAAAAAAAAAGAAAAAAAAAAAGCCAATCATTTACACTTCTGTCTTGGGGGAAGCAATACTTAGTATTATACAGAGAGTTAATGGAAAACACAAACTACTAAGTGCCTTTGTGGTTAAGAAATCAAGTGCAAAACCATCTAAAAAATATGATTAGAGAAAAAGGAAGGAAGTGTTGAAGCAGGTCAGCAGCACTAGATTGAAATAATTATCTTCAGTTGTTCATTATGTATTAATTCACAGCTAAGTGGGTTTTACTACTTTCTTTGCAGCACAGATATGGTTCTCTGCTAGTAGGGCTTTGTATCAGCCCACTCACACTTAACTGCAGTGTTTTCTGAATATATAGATATGAATTCATTGCAGTTGCCTTTGTTGTATCTAAGAGGAAAGAAACCACTGAAAGGAGATCCCACCCAATGGCAGAGACCCCGTGTCCCTGTGTCCCATGTCCCTGGTAAATGCAGCAGAGCTGTTTCCTTACAGCAGAGTGGGGGAAAAGGCCTCCACATCAGTACTTTGGTGGCTTCGACACAGTTTTCCCTGCTTTTAAAATAAACCCATGGAGAGGAATTATCTGAATCAAGAACTGTTTTCCTCTATTGCATTTAAATGCATTTGAGGTGTTTTTAATAAAATCTGTGCAACCTGTTTCCAGAACTGCCTTTCACACCTGTTGAACCTATAAATCAGCTCAAGCAGAGAAGTGAAAATGATTATTCCTGTCTGGTTGGGGGCAAAATTGAGAGATGGGCTGACAAGAGAGGCCCAAGGGGAAGAATTGGCATTTCCCTGGCCTGACACCAGTCCTGCAGATGGGAAGGCAGTATGGGCATGACTTTGGCACATGTGACTTTAGAGAGTTCTGTGGGCTCAAAGCCACTGGGGACATAGGAAACAAATCTGAAACGAAGCAGACTTTGTTAGTTCTGGTATTCAGAGCACTGTTTATTTTTTTATATATATATATATAATCATTAACTGATGGTGGTAGTTTGTCTTTCCATTGAAGAGTAGAAATAGCTGAACAATCCAGGGGGGAAAAAGTAATTTCAAGGAGTTCTTAGGAAGAGTTAGTCAGTGATTTTGATTTGGAATGCATCTGTAAGGGAGTAGAGAGAAGACAATTTGAAAAAGAGATCTCAGTCGTTGTGCTGTCACCCACCATTCGTGCTCCCTGGCATCTCTTGTAACGTCTCCAAAGTTTGACAGCAGAAATGGTGCAGTACAGTCCTACAGTACATTTCAAAGTACAGATGGGCCAAGCACAGATGGCTCAATTGCATCCTGTGCAGCCTCTCGCTTAAACAAATATAGAATAATTTCCCTGACACTGCTGGGGTGTTTTTCAGATTTACATTGAACTAAATCATGCCATGAATTTTTGATTTTTCTCTTTATCATCATCCATCCCAATTAGTGGGTTTTCTTTCTGACACAATGCCAAATTGTTATATTCATCTTCATATCCTTTGCAAGATACATTTTGTGCATCTGGAAGGGGTTATACAGTTCTCTATTTTAAGACACCTTCCTTTTAACAATTTCCTTGCTTAGCTAATAAAGTAGTCAGATATTTGCTATGCCCATTTCATGTAAAAGGAACAAAAATATGGTTTCTAAGCAAAAAGTTTACAACCTACATAAAGCAAAGGGAAGAAACAACACCAGCACTGCTAATTAAAAATGTGCCAGCACAGGTCAGCAGTATGTGCAGTCTCACAGTCAGCACCTCAGACAAGAATTGTTGTGTATTTATCTGGGTTTTTTGTAGGCATCATGTTAAAGTTGAGTTTCAGAAGTCTCTGAACATGACTTTGCAGGTGTTTACAGAGAGTTTCTGACAGGTATGACAAGAAAAGCTGAAGATGCTTCTTTCAAAATTTAGCAAGTGGGTAATAAAGGCTGTCATCGTTAACAGAGAGAAGTCAGTGATGGCTCAGTAGAGGTGTGATTGGAAGTGAAATAGAAACTGTGAAGGGTCTCAAAACTGAGACTTACAGCTCATGTGCTCTGTGTGGGGACTGGGAGAGCAGTGGGAAGATGCAGGGAGCAGAGATGGCATGGTCAGCAGGAGGAACTGGGCTATCTTATCTTTGTGAAATTGTCTTGGCAGAAGCGTTTTGAAAGGATATGAACAGAAGATGGTGGGACTCAGCAAGGCCAGAGGAAAGAAGAATAGGCAGGAGGAGGAGGGTTAAAACCTGCTTACCTATGAGAATGGATTGGAAATGATGTTTTAAAGTACCATTTACTGACTTTGCACAACATTTAGGCAGAGATAAACTTGCAGTCCTGGGAAAGGCTGCAGCCCCACTGAAAGCATACAGAAAAAGGGTGGGGGGAAATCTGCAGTGAAGGGGTTTGAACACTAGAGAGGAGCAATGAGGAGCTCAGTTCTGCCGGTGGGGAATGTAAGCTGACCAGTTGGCATTTGTGAGGTATATGAAATTCAGACAAAAATTTCAATTTGATGGGAAGAAGTCAATCCATCCATCTTTCACATTTGTGTCTTGGAAACTGAATTGAGTTTGTGTTTGTGGAGGACAAAGGAGGGTGGGGACAGAGAACATCTCCCAGATTGCTGCAGAGAACAGGGATGGGACCTGCAAGAAGGCAGAAAAATGTGGGAAGGAGAAACCTGGGAGAACAATATTCTTGAGAAAACTGCACTGAAGGTAGCTGAGAGTTGGAGAAATAGAGGAAGAGGGGTTGGCATCAATGTTGGCTCCATTTGGAATGGATGAGTCTGTCCTTACTGGTGTGCAGAAAGTGGATGCTGAGCTGGGGAGGAAAGTCTGGTGGTGCTTTGGAACAGAGAGGGAGACAGTGGGGAGGTCAGTGGAATTTATGGTAGATCTGTAGTAAGTAAAAAAGAATGATTGCAACATTCTTTAAGTGAGAAGTCACAGTTATTCCTGTACTAGAGAGCTTTTATTCAACAGTTTTACAAATGTAAAACTGATAGCAGGGACAAAATTCTGATAGCAGGGACAATGCCATACCTGTAGCGTTTGCCCAGACAACACCAGTATAACAAAAGATACTCTTTTTTTAATTTAGTAACATATATCAAGCTGTTTGAAAGTAAACTGATCATGAGAGCAAGAGGAGAGGAAAGTGGGTGTCATTTTCATTTTCTAAACAAGCAGAATAATTATCTTTAGAATTCAACAAAGCAGCTATTGAATTTTTCATTCTGAGATACCACAAAAGATATGGATATACAACAAACACAACTTGTACAAAAGCAACTAGGTGAAAAAGGCTCAGTGAGACGTGGATAACTGAATTTCCTCTGACAGAAAAGTGATTGGCAGATCAATAGCCAAAAAATCCAGCTCTTGAGAAATCTGTGAATATTCAGCTACAACTCTATTGCAGATCACAGTTCATTTCGGAGTCCTTCCACCCTTTATAGGAGCTAAAGAATGATTTTATTAATCTTTGTTGACCTATTGACCTCTGCATTTATGTCCTAGAATACAGATTTACTTTTGAAAATCCCGAGTTACTGTGTATGCATACATATTCCATCATCCTGTATATACAGTGTAACATAGGGAGAATTGATATGAAACCTTTTCCTTTTAAAAGTGCACAGAGAGGGTACTGAAAGGGGAAAACAATCAGTTCTTGTTCAAAAGCAGGTCAGCTCAGGAACTGAGCAGCCAATTTGTAGGCTGTGAGATTCTGTCAGATGTGAAGTTTCCCTCCATGAGCCTGCCAAAGCTCCTCTGCTCCCTGCTCTCCTTGTGCCCTGATGTCGGGTCACAGTCCACATCTCTCACCTAAAGGAAATCCAAAAAAAGGTCTGTTCGTTTACTGGGCATTTGTTGGCTGGCTCAGAGGTTGGCACAGGCTACCCCAGCACTGAACTTCCTCCCCGCTAAGCACTTGATTGCCACAAGTTGAGTTCCCTGCACACTTAGAGCTGTGTCCTTGTCACCTCCACCTCCCTGGGATCTTCAAGAAATCCTTTAGACTGATGTTTTGTGCTGCTACCTTGTGACTGTTGGCTGTAAATACACCACTGCCTGAGTTCCTGTCTCCCGGGCTTCCCACTCACCCTTCTCCTGACATAGGAAAATATATAACTTGTTTTTGTGAAATGTGGGTGCTGGAGATTTTTTTTAATTACAGAGTAAAAAGGCCTTGTAGGCTGAGTTAACATTTTCACTTTATAATTTTGACAGTGCAATATAGTACAATTGAATTAATCAGTTTTTCCTGAGTTTCTGTTACAGAGATTTTGAGGGTCTCAGTTAAATCATCCTATTTGTAGACTGATTACTAGGGAGGGAATGTGTCCTTCTGGGTTTAAATTATCTTTCTGGGAACAGATTTTAATCTCGCCTTCTTTTTTTCCTATGGAGTCCTGTGGATGTATTCAACTCTGTGTTTTCAAAATGTTTTCTATTTTTGTCTGTTTAATGAAGCGTGCCAAACATTCCTCACTTTTTGCACTTTAGAAATCTGCAGGAGTAATTTCTTTTCCTGCTATTTTTCAGAAAGAAGGATTAAGGATTTGCTTTACTTTTTTACTTTTTCCAAAAAGCATAGAGTCTTTCATGCATGAGAAGTTGTTTCCTATCCTTGTCTAGCATTGAGCATGATGGGTCACTTAAAGAAACCAACTTCTCAGCTCTGCAGTGCTGGGATTTAGAAGTCTGGCACAGGGTCAGACCTCTGAGGGACCAATCTGGTGGGACAGGCTGTGCTCAGAACTGTTTCTTTCTAATGCAGCCCAGCGATGTTTCATTGCTGCTTTCTAGGAGTTAAATTATCTTTTTGCTGAGTTTCCCATGAGGATTCTGGCCATGAGATCTGGAGCTCAAAGGGCATTTTTCTGCCAGCTCAGCCCCAGCTCCTCAGTCCTCAGGATCAAGCAAGATGTCAAAGCCATTTCTGTGCCTGGGACCAGATGCTCTCTGCCCAGGGTGTGTGCAGGTACTTTGAACACCTGACATTAGGGCTTGGACTCTTTTACAAGAGCTATTGAACTAAAATTTGGATGATTTAACACCTGACCTGGGGACAGCAAAGCAGTTATCCTGCTGAAGGTCACATTCGATCACTCGAGTCATGATGAATGTGAGAGCATAAGACAGCTCAGGGGAAATCTTTAGTTTTATGAGACAGTCCAGGATCCCACCACCCTTGTGGAATATATGGGTAAAGGGGTGGTGCAGGGAATTGGTTCTTTCCCCCATGTCTTCTAGTAGAAAATAAAAAGGTTCTATACACCATATTAAGAAATCCAAGGTATATTCAGCCTGGAGAGTTGCAAACATCACTTTCTTTGGCACTGTGTGAAAAAAGGACAAGAAGGAAAGAGAGAAGAAAGGGGAGTCTTTAATCCCTGTGTGTGACACTGCTTAGACAAGTGCTTTCCAGATTAGGTATCAAACTATCAGCTACCACACTCAGCTGGGGTCTGCTCCTTCATATGCACTTTTGGTGGAATTTTCACATTTTCTCTGAAGAACTGATTATGTAAAAGGACACTGGCTTTCTTAGCTCTCTTCCCACAAACTATTGCCTTTCAATCAAACCAACACCAGCAAAGGTCAGGATTCATCCAATAACATTAGGTGGGTGTGCAGAGGGGGAATAGAGGCTGGAGTCCAGCCATGAGCCATGGCCAGCTCTCTTCTTTCCTCTTGCAATGTATCCCTTGTCCATGAAGGAGCATTAACATTCTCTGTGTGTACCATCAATGTACACACTGTTGGGAACACAATGTTGCTCTTAGTAACAACATTCCATTATTTTCTATCTCACAGTTGTCAATAAATCATCTGTTAAATGAATCAGGCCTTGTGAACTTGTACTGGCAAGATTGATTTTTGCATGATGTTTCTTTAGGAAATGAATTAAATCTTAGAAAGAAAAATGTGTGCACAGTGGCAGAGCATGCTTTCACAGAGAGAGTATTTGTGATGAATAGAAGGAAAATAGAGTACACATGCTTCAAAGAGCACATTCCTGTAATGATGCTCAGTACTATGATCTGAAGTAAAGATGGTAAGATCAGAAGCTTTCAATGCAGAAAGATTACCATTTTCTTTGAAAGCATTATTTACTGCGAAATCCTGAGATACTCTTAGATATACATTGAGTTCTTCCATTGTAATTTACCTAAGTCTTTTTTTTTTTTTTTGCTTTCCTCTGTATCTGTCAAAATAATTGGGCTTTCAGCAGTGCTTTTTACAGACAGAGGTTATTAATGCAAGAGTGATTTTTTCTCTTTACTGCCTGCCTATACAACAACTGAAGGAGGAAGAACCTTTCGCATTATTACTTGCATGGAGGCAGCTCTGAATCTGTGAATGTGTGTCCCCTCCACCTGTTGATAACCAGATACTTAAATCCAGTTTTCTGTTGCTGTCACGGAAAGCTTCAGAAAGGAAAAAAAAATCCCAGTAACTTCTCTAAGGTTATCTTAACATTAGAAGTGCATTTCTATGATCAGTCATAGCAAGTGTAATAAGGAATTATTTTTGATCCTTAGCACCGAGAAACACACAGAACAGCCTGTGGTTATTAGCTCACAATGAAATGATGAGACTTTGTTGCCTGTATGGGATGGCTGCTTTTCCTGACAGGGATAGCAAATGGTGCACTAAAGTCCTGTCATCTGCAGATACTTTAATGTCCAGGAAGTTGTGGTAAAATGGGGAAAGTACATTCCAGCTCTATAGTGAATTAAAAATAAAAAAAAAAAATTGAAAGATATGGAATGTGAAATTATATCCCTGCATCCTTAAGGAGCACCAAAGGAATAGTGAAATCTAAAAGGCATAAGGCAACTTTTGGAGGAAGTCTAAATAATATATTCTAAAATTCTTTCAGTGCGGGACACCCAGAACTTTCAGCTACCCACATAAATTCATAACCTTGGAAAATCAGATGCAGGCCCATAGACTAATTTCAATAATATGGTCTATATGTACTGAAATCTGGGATTTGAAGTGGACAGTCTGATAAATAAAAATCTAGGCAAAATACTGTTTTCACAAGAGGATGGATTCCTGTAGACAGCTCTCTGCAGCGTTAGAGGAACCAGCACAGCCTCGGAGTTCCCAGTTTCAGAGCTGCCACTGGAAAGCTGCTGATGTTTGCGCAGTGTACAGCCTTATCCTGATTCCAAATCCTCAGTCCTCCAGGATGTCTGGCTGGACCTTTTACAGAATCTTCTAATTGCAAACACTTTGAGAACATTGATCCAGAGCCACTCTGATGAAATAATTACTCTGAAGAGCACTTCTGTGGCCTGGCAGGGGATGAGGCTGGAAGAACCAACCCAGATCTCATTCAGATCCCTGCTGCTACCCCCTCCCAGAACATTTCTCTTTCCTCACCCATTCTTTCAGCAGGCACAATCCAGGAATTTATTTTTTTTCAGAATGACCACATTTTAAATTAGATTCCGATTATTTTGACTTTGTCTTAAGCCATCAGCAAGTCAGCATCTAGGCCTGGGAAAGGGAGGGGTCTCTTTTCCAGGCAGCCTTTTCTCCTATCTTTGCTTTTTTTTTTGCTCACAGTCTTGCCTGTGCTTTGGGGAGATGATAATAATTGCATCTGCAAGAGCTTACAACTGCCCTACAATACACCCTGTCATCCTGGCCACTTTCAAAGCTTTCTCAGCCACAGTTCCAAATCCGTCATTTTTTTCTACAAAACAAATTCCTTTCACACAAGCCATTTTTATCTTTTTTGGAATTGCACAGCTTATGGTTTTCATAATGCCACAGGATGGTTTTGATCTCACTTGCTGCTTTTCTATTATTTTGGATGTTAAATTTTTAATAGTGCAAACACCTTTAAAAATCGGGACATTTTCAATAAACCATATCCTTGAATACACCAAACTCAATCCTGCCTCTAAAACACTTAAAAATACACAAATGCACATCAAGAGCTGAGAAAAGAATTGACATTTCTTTAAATGTTTCTTCAAAACATGCATTAGTAGGAGATGTTTGCAGCTACATTCCATACTTTTTTGAAGTTTTTGATTCACATAGCTTCTGAGTGCCAGGTGCTCATTAGGAAGCCTATCTCATATTTTTATTTACTCTGTTAAACGAAGTTTTGTAGCTACATGAGGTAAATACATGTTACAGTAAGCAAATAACAGTGACTATTCTGAGCCTTTTTTATCTACAGCCTTCTCTGACACTCAGCTCATCTTAGCTATCCTCTTTTTAATCCTGGAGAAGTTTGTTTTGTGCTTTAGCAGTACTCCAGCTCTTCGATCCAGAAACAGAGGCCAGAACAGTGTCAGTGCCCACCTCAGCCAAAAGCACCAAAGTTTGTTAAAAATGGAACCGCTCCACCACTTTGCCAGGGTAGATTCAGGCAAGTTCCCAAGCACAGGTTCTGTAAGGGAGGAGGTGCTCATTCATTTCACCCCCAGCTGGGGTCCTGTCCTTTGGGGAGTGTCCACAGTCCCTCTGCTCACACCACACAACAGAGTTATCTGCCCAGAAGCCAAACCCCTGCTTGTGATGCACTTTCTTGTGCATCTAATGGGGAGTGCATTCTAATGCCTTTGTTAATGGGATGCACTTGAGCGTTGATGAACCATCCCAGACAAGTGTGTTTGCTCACACACCAATTGCTCTTTGCTCCTCTTAATGGCACTGCTCTGGTGTACAAATGGCTCCAATAAAACCCTAGGCAGATCATAAATCCGTGCAAATTTGGTTCTCAATATTCAGGACTATTGCATTTCCTTATGGTGAATTCTGCTCCTCTTGGTCGTTCCGTGCTGCCCTGAGCACAGGGTTTGCATTTCCTCCTGCTATTTGTGCATTTCTGCCTTGGCAAGGTGCAGCAGTGCAGAGATGGTTCTGATTTCCTGCCAGGGCATCTTTACAATCCACAGGGGAGCTATGTTGTCTCATTTGCACTTTCTTATTGAATTTCAATCAGGTTTCCCAACAATTTGCTGGAGGAATTCCTGTGGGACACCTTCAAATGCTCCTAGCCACATGCTGTCCAACAACTCCTCATTTTCTCTTCTAGGGCTGCCTGTGTTTTCTCATTTAGGAATAATTCACCACATGACAACATTTTACATTAATGAAGCCCTGGTGGTATCAGATGTGATGACATTCTGTGGGGAACAGAGAAAATAAGCACAGGGATATACTCAGTATAAAGTAAAAATCAGCTGATGTGCAAAAAAGTTAATGAGGGGGAAAACCAGCTTCTGCTGGCATGTGCTGACTCACGAGTATCTCTCTCTCCATCCTGCTCAAGCACGGGCAAATTGGATTTATCTGCCACTTTTCAAGGGTCCCTCAGGAAGAGAATAAGGATGGTGGGCTCCAATAAAAATTAAGTGAATCTACTCAATTGTTTCCCTCTTTTTTTCTGTCTGATAGAGCATCAGTTCCTGGAATAAGGAGTCTTTCCAATCAATTCCTGGGTCCCATACCGTGGCAGGGATTCTGGGAAGAATGTGGGGTGGGTTTTTTTTCCTGTGAGAAGTCAGATCAGTCCTACTGCTCAGTGTAACTCTGGAAATGCCCTGTGCTAGATCCACTCAGGCTGCACAGTGAGAGTGCTGCCTTTGCCTTTCTGTACAATATTCTGCAGTTCTTTTCTTGAGGTAGAGCAATGATCATTACCGTGAGGGTGGAGAGCCCAAACATTACCTCCAAAACAAGCATATCCAGCACACACTGGCATTTGGGTCTTGTTGCCCATAAAAATAAAAACTTTTCACATTAAAGCAAAGAAAAAAAACCCCAGTGACTAACTGGGAGCTTCTTAATTTTAAGTTTGAGCAAACTTAGAGAGATGGAGTAGTGTCAGAAGAATAGAATTGTATAAAAGTAGTTTTATCCCATGAACCAACTTCATGTGTTTTAAAAGAATGGTATCAAATAATAATGAATATCTCTTTTTACTATGACATTTTACAAAAATTATCTACTGCCATTTTTTTTTCCCAATTCATTTTAGGTCTATCTGTGATTGCACAAGGAACTATAGAAATTAGAGCTCTCTTACAGCTCATTTCATATATAGTAATATTTTCAACTACTTTTTGAGGAGTGGTGCATGTGCTTGTGCTTCAACATAAGCACTCTGTGAAATCACCCTGTGTTTTCACTTTTTCTTCTATATATAGTCTTTTCATTTTTATTCTTGATTGTTGCTTTCCTGCTCCAATTAGACATAAATAGATCTGCCCATTTCTTCTCAAATACTGTCAAATTACTAATTTTACTTCCTGAAAATAATTTTGCTCTTTCCAGCTCAAGGCCATTTTCTTTATGGAAAGTAGCAGCTGCCCTCAAAATCACCAGCTCAAGTTATTTACAACAAGTGTAACTCAGAACATTTTTCTTGAAGATCAGAATCTAAAATTTCTCTTTGTTCAGCAAGTGGAGCAAAACAACTGGATGTGAAGTCCAGCAGGTTGTCTCTAACATTTTCAGCTGTGGCTTTGGAAGGTCTGTGGGAAACAATTCCATTTAAACCCAAATATACACGCTATGGTAGCCTATATTCTTTGTCTAAAAACAACTTCTTTCATTTTAACCACAGTGAGTCTTGTTTCTACTCCTAATTATTCTTCCAGCTTTGCTTATTTGTTGTTCCCAATGCCTTAGAGTGCAATATCTGCTGAGCTGTCAGCAGCAAAATCAAATATCTGTGAAAACCTCCCATGGGCTGTGAGCTGTGTGTTTACTTTAAACATTGCTTTGAACTCAGAGCAATGGTCAGTTTTTCTGACACCTCAGCCCTCCTGCAAAGATTGGGCAGTGCTGGACAGGCCATGGCTAAACCTACTGGAGTCTCTTCTCTGAGATCTACTGGGGACATCTGTTCAGAGTAGAGTGTGAAAACCAGAGAGGGAGAGAGGGAGGGAAGAAGGAAGGCAAGAAGGGAGATGATGACTCTATAAAGCCTTTTTTTATCCAGAGTGCTGCATGAATTGTTGGAAAAGTCCACTCAGTCAGACATTTTTATTTGCTCTGCTTTAGTTTTCAATTGATGTAACTCTATTCCACCTTTCAGGTGTTATGAAAGAATTGAATGAGGGCATTAGAGTGAGCTGGCAAATGAATTTTGGGAGGCAAAGAACCATGCAGGAGATAACATTTTAATTAGTACCTAACATGGCCAGAATGTCACAAGGGACGTTACTCCCACAAGTTTCCTGCCTGGCTATGACAGTCCCCCACCATCATTATAGTGTGGATGTATTTAAAATAAAACTCCAGGCTTCTTAATCACCTGGCACAGATGAACTTTGCAGGGTTTCACAATTAATGTGAGCACAAAAGGAAGAAGCAGTAAGTACGAGGAAAGCAGATGTACACTTTGCCTCCAGCGCTGGCAAGGGAGCTTTGTAGCTCTCAATCTTCCTTCACACAGTTCTAGCTGAGCTTTGTGTTTTAAATGTGCCATTTTAAAGAAGCTTCAGATCAAAGCCTATTTCATCTTCCCAATAACTCAGGTGCTCCTGTAATCATCTCAAAGTCTGAACTGCAGGATCTTGGCGTCTGCTGCTGTATGTGTAAGACAAGGCAAAACAAGTGACAGAAGGATCAGAGGTGGTTATCAGCATAGGTGTCAACGCTGGGGAAGAATAGCCAGTGAGTGCCTGAAATGCAGTTTGACAAATATATCCACACAGAGCTTTTCATGAAGTGTTGGTAACTACAGGAGCAATTTTACATGTGAGCTGTTCATTGATTGGACTGGTAAGGCATGTTTGGAATGCACTACCTTTCCTTATAGTAACAGCAAACAACCCATTGCTTTCTACTTCATAAAATTATTGGCATAATACTTTATATTTTATTGTTATAAGAAGTTGCCTGGGGCCTCAATGAAAAGAGCAAATTAGAGCATTACTCCTTCCAACCACGAGCAGTGAAATATTTGTGGAGGCGATTATCACCAGAGTTGCATCACCAGAATATCACATATAAAACACTTGGGGCTCATCTACAAGTCACCCAGATGTGTGTATGTTTATATGTGTTTGTGTGGAGTTGGATTGGTGGAAGGTTAGCACAGCCCTGAATTTATCTTGATGCTTACTTTTAAACCAGCTTCTGCAGCAGCACTGTTTAGAGCACTATTCTGCATTTCTGGGAGCAGATCCATCCCCTTAGCCCAAAAGATGCTACAATTTTTTTAACTGCCTGTTTTAATAATCCACACACATGTGGACACAATTATAGCACGGTGAAATAAGATGGTGACTTACCTACAAGAAAATGTCATGATGTTTCTCAGAGAAAGCGTGGTTAAAATTGCATTTTCTTTTTACAAAGCATGCAAAATACAAAGATAATATAAAAATTAGTTCTTGGAACAAAAGGGGTCCTGTCAACCTCCATGCTAAGGTGCATTTATGTCAAACCTTTTTAAGAAGTGTTGCCACATTGTTTTTAAATATGTTTTACCATATAATTTTGTTGAGTTAGTCTTCAAAAATACAAAAATGGGAGTTTTTTCCCTTCTGAATTGCTGAAATAGTGCCTGTCCTACTTCTAACTGGAGGAATAGATCACTATTGGGTAATGTCATTTAAGTTTGTGCTATATCACATTTTAATCAAAACTAAATGGACTTCCCTCCAGGCTCACAGGACAAATGACTGGACTATTTGTTACCACTCACATGTGCTACCAACAGAGCTGGTTTCTGCTGGTGAGCCAGGCAGCAGGCAGGGCTGGAATCCAATAATACATCCACTACCTCTGGTTGCTCAGGGGATAAAAAGCATCTCAGTCCATGGGCTCTCTTGCAAAGGTTTCTGTTTCTTATTTATGTTTTATGGCTGGTCACCTCAACCATAACCTATTGATTCTGGTCCATGGCAGCACATTTGCATCCTTAAGCACGTCATTAAAAAGTAGCGGCATGTCCCTAAGCTGAAGATTTAATTTGCATGAGAAGAGCACTAACCTCAGTAACTAAATATGCATTTTTTAAAGCTCCAACTTTTTTTTTTCCTTTTTGTTATTTCTCTTCACTTGCAGTTTTCCTTCTACAGCACAGAAACAGTTGAAGCTGTTCCACTTCTCAGAGTGCATTCTTTTGGCAATCAGGGCTCATCCATCTTCACCTAAGAGACTAGTTAGTGTTATATAACAATAACATGAGCCCAAAGATGCAGTCTCTTCATATGTAATTGGTAGGAATGTAGTACTATTCGTAAGAATTATTATTCAAATAAGAACAGTAGGAGTGAGAAGGCAACAGACAGATGCCAAAGAGATGACAGGGAAGTCAAATGACACGAAACCTTTTGCACACATTCTATGAGCCTGGTTGCATGCTTTGCTTGTTGGGAAATGGTGTAACATATCACTGTAACTTGTTCCTGGGCAATGTGGATTTCTTGTTTGCCACATAGTGCCAGAATATTCCAGTAGCAAGTGAGACACTTACATGGTCCTGCAAGAATGTGCTTCCTAAGTATTAAGCTTTGTTTAGAATTCACTGCAGTATGAGTTGTGAGGCTTGGGGTTTTTTATTTTGTTAGTGGATGAAGATTTTACAATGTTTCTTTGCTAGGCTGGAGTAAAAATGAGATGTGATTCAGTATTGATTTAATCTTGTACATCTACAGGTAAGTTCAGTTTTAATGTTGATTTCTATCACTAAGTACTGTTGAAAATCCTTATCTGAAAGAATGAAATTAAATATTATACTGCTAATTTTCACCACCGATGTATATAGATTGGTATCTGTAGAACTGCAAAAGTCCATAACAAAAGCAGGCTCATAAAAGCCTGAGCCTTTACAGCATGCTAATGGCTTTCCATTAGGTCAGATTAATGCTTTCTCCTTGGTGAAAATAAGTATTTAGCAACAGTGCTTTCAGTTTGTGAGGAATAAATAACTGCTGGACCAAGTGCTTCACCCTTGGGAATAAATCTGCACTTTAGGTGCTTGTTAATAAATCACTTCTGGAGGATAATTTGTCACATCAGCAGATGCACATCTGAGGATGTTGTTGGGTCCAGCAGCTCTCACATCCTCCTCCCCCTGTCTTCTCATTGCTGAGACCCAGAGCAGGGACAGATTCTGCCCCACTGCCACCTCAGGGGCAGGGACTGTGCCCTGGGATCAGGTTGGTGAGTTGGGTGTTACCCAGCCTGCCCCTCCATCCCACCCTGCTGCTCTCAGAGTGGGCTGTGAGCAGATCATCAAAGCCATCAGCGAGGAAGGATCCAGGAATTAATGTTACAGGAGGATCTGGTATCAGATGGCTGCTAAAGCAGAACCTTTGTTGGCATCAATAAAATAGCAAAGGTAAAGAACTGGGGGTTGTTTTCTCTTTAAAAGGTGTAAGAAGTGAATTGGAGCCAGGGTCTCTTGGAGAAGATACACACCAGTGAAAATGCCTATTTAAATATGTTTGCACTTGGGTCTGTTTCACAGCTTTAACTGGTTGTTGACAGTTGACTGGAGAGATTTCAGTTGAGAGAGAGGGGCTGTGGAGAGGTTCCTCCCTTGGAGATTCTCTTCAGCCTGGATTTTTAAATCAGTGCTTCAAGTCATGTCAATATCCATATTGTTTGCAACCCCAGTGTTCTCTCCTTATAAATCTTCAAACAGCAAGAGACCCATTATCACATCCATTCCTCCTACAGCCCTGTTCCTCTCGTCTGAGAAATGTGACTTGAAACTTCTGTTAATAGTGAAGAGGTACGTTTGCACTGCACTTTTCATGGAGAGGGTTCTTAAAAATGCTTTATAACTTCTACTAATGTAAATTTGTATGTAAGGATCTCAGATGAGGGGCTCCTCAGAGCTATGCTTTCTAATTGTTTGATATACAACTAATGGGCCCTACCACCAGAAATAAAACATCGAGTGCTCTGCTTCCTGGATGCCAGAGCACTGACTGTTTGTATGAGACTCCTGCCCTCTGAATGTCAGTCCACTTGGAAGTGTCCCAAATGTGCCCCAAACCAAACAAATTCAGAATGATTATATGCCTCTGATAATGTTAAATGAAATAAATAAAAATGGAATGCAGTTCCACTGGGTGGAATGGCAGGATATTTTTAACCTGGCATGGTAGCATTAGAATAAAATTTAATACAAGAAATGTAAAATAAAAGGATATTTCCTGTATTTTAATGTGCAGGAGAAAGTAAGATTGAGGGCATTAAATAGTTGAATAGAAATTTAACTGAACTTTGCATAAATTTTTTGAAGTCTTGTCCAGAAATTTATTATTCACTCCATATTAATAGCAAAGTTGGCTCCTGTTTGACTCATGAAACAGCATTTATTCTAGTGAAGAAAGACTGCTGTCCTAAGAGAGAACCTCAACATCATACTCACTGTGGAATCATCCTTAAGCAACATACTTCAGGAATATCTCAGTCACTCACACAAAAACTATCCAGAATGCAGAAAACTCCAGTTCTGGGCATACTGTCAATCATACCTCAGATCAAATTCCAAAGGAAATTTGCAGGGTTTGTGGTCAGCAAAAACAAAAGCAATAAATTCACCCAGGGTCCACTCTCAAACACTGCCCTCCAAAAAAGCTGTTTCTCCACATGGCTGAAGTTACAGACATGAAAAAACTGTAATGGCTTTATTACAAATGACATTTTACAGACTCTGACATGTTTGATTGGCTCAATTACAGAGAGGAGTTGTTTCAGTCTGATTTACCATGAATTACTTCTGTTTACCATTAATTAATTACTTCTGTCCCCCCTATGCTGTGCATTCAATCCTGGTTTGTATTGCAATTTAAAAGCATGGATTCCAATTACCCCAGTCAATGCAGTTTACACCAAATGACCACTTGGTGAGATTTATTTTGGAGACTTTATTTGGCCCTGGGGAGTGCGTCCTGCAGGCTGCTGAGGCTGGGAGGGGAGGTGAGTGTGTTCCTTGTTCCTGACCTACAAACAGGATGAGTTTGGGAGCAAATTTAGTGTCCCTCAAAGCATTTGGCTTACTTTGGATTGCTTTGGTGTCTGGGGTTGGCTTTGTGTTTGGAAGTACACAAATGTGAGTCAGGAAAATGGCTCTAGAAGGTATTTTCTTTATTATTGTTTATTTTCTTTATTATTGTTATTATTATTTTCTTCACTGTCTGTGAAGCTCAGTGTGCCTGTCCAGAAGGCACAGTGAGGGGTCAGGAGTGAGATGTTTGTTGTCCAGAGAAGACACAGGAATGGATGTTTGTAGTCCAGAGTTCCAGCCTTGGCCTTCTAAATGTGACATTTGCCACAATGATTATTTAGTAACTATCAGGTTTGCACAATAAAACTATACTACTAATTTCTTGGACAAAAACTTGAAAAGATAAGATAGTTTACCATGAGTAAAATGTAATGTTAATTCAAGAGAGAAAATAAAGTGGTAAGCTTTGTCAGCAAGGTAGGCCACTTTACAATTAGTATTGCATTTCTTTTTCTCCCCCCTCAAATTTAGAAAAGGCTATAATTTCTATTTTTAACTTCAAAGTTATTCCTGTCCCAAACTAAAGTGTGAGAACAAACAAATCCTCAGAACAGCCAGTTCCTTGTCATTTGAGCAGTGAGTTTAACTTGGGAGAGCTGTGGGACTCAATTGTTCTTCAGTAAGGTGGAAGGAGGAATATTATAATGTGCAGTGAGATGGAGAAGACTTATTGTGACTGTGAAGGATGTCTGCCTTTGTGGCATAAAATCTTGCTCTGTATTTCAAGAAATGTCATTTAAAATGTAGAATGAGTGCACAGCAGGCATAATAAAATTGCCTGAGCATGTGAATTTTAAGCACTAAACATGATACAGAAATAAGAATATTTTTTTTGACAGAAACTCGTGGCTAATGCAGCTTTCTTCCCTAAAAATATTTGCTTCACCTGGACATTAATCTCTTGGCAGAAGTTTCTGGGAAAATTAGATACTTCTCAGTAAAATTTATAAGAGAATAGATGTTTTACCTAGATAACAAAATGGAATTGACAACCTTCAGAGGTGGTAGAGTCTCACTTGCAGTAGAACTAGAGCAACATAACAATTTTTTCTGTATATAATGAGTATATATATTTTCTATTAGGGTGATAATGGCCTTATACCAAGCCAAATGTGGTTATGAATTATCCCTAGCATCTTTTTCAGTAGCATGTCTAGGCAAGAATGTCCCTCCTCTCCATCTATTTGAGTGATACTTTTCTCTGAAATCCTAAAAGGTGAAAACATTTAAGTTAAATAGTCACATAGCTCTAATTGCCAACCAGCAGGGAGCTCTGCCTGGCACTTCTTCCATCACCAATCGTGCCAGCTTCCAAGGAAGTACTTGAGTACAACTTATAATTCATAATGACTTACATTTTCTTTTTAGCTTGCATCCTTTTCCCTGACCTTCTCTTTTTCCTTCAGTGCTCTTAATGAGGAGAACTTTACAACCATAAACACAATTTTTCTAATGGACTCTCTGGGGAGGAGAGGCTTTTCCCTGGTGCTCCTGACTCAGTGTGGTGCTTTGTTCTTTCCTAGCTTGCACAGACAAAGAGCTGAGGAATCTGGCCTCGAGGCTAAAAGACTGGTTCGGTGCCCTTCACGAGGATGCAAATCGTGTCATCAAACCCACCAGCTCGGAGACGGCACAAGGCAGTAAGAAAACCCTTTTCCCATTGAACATTGTGTGTTGTAGGAGCTTCCCACCCTGAGAGAATTGAAATGAGCATGGCTGTTGGTGCTGCAACATCCCATCAGGCAGGTCTCAGTGACCTTAGACCTGATCCTGCAAATAAATGCTGTTTTCTGAAGGAGCTGCAGCCCTCCTGTCGTCTCTCTGGCCCAAACTGCTCTAAAAACTGGCAGCCAGAGACAGAGAGACCTCCACAAGTTAATCAGGCAAATAACTATCTGAAGCCCATGGAGATCACCTCTGGTGGAGTGACTGAAACTGCTCAGGGACTTTTCTCAAGCTCTGGGGTTAATTAATCTGGTGTAGTATGTGTCTGTACAGGTAAATTCCGTCACCCTCCAATTCGACGTGGCTGCATCCAAATCATTTCTTGGGGTTGGACTCTGGTCTCTGCTTAGCCACCCGTTTTATGGCCAAGCATTTTCTGACACAGTGTCAGTGGCATAAGATGAAAATATGGCATACAAGCATAGGGAATGTTATGCCAATGATGGAACAAACTCACTTAGATTTTACTTTAAAAATTCCTGCTAACAGTTTATGTAAGGGAAAGAATGATTAGAACACCCACATTGGAGCTGTGGAGCTAGAAGAGTTAAATGGTTGAGAAAGCTGGAGCCCATTGTGTCCTACATGTTTAATAACACCAGCTTTGCCTCCTTTGGTGCATTTTTTTTAAGAAAGGAAGAAAATGAACAGTCTAGAGGACATTTACTCTCTGTGGGTTAAGCCAACATGACTGATTTTGATGTCATTTAGCCACCAGGGAGGGGAAAGATTCAGATAACAGCATTAAAAGAGGTCATGCTCATCAGAGAGCAGATGCAAATTCACTTTCTGTAAGGACTCATTAATTCTTTTAAACAGTATGTCCCAAAACATGTGGGCCCTTGGGCTGCAAAGTAGGATGCACAAGTTTTGTCGAGGTGTGTGCCTCACTGTCACTTCACTGATTCTCTGGGATGAGCTGTCTAAAGCCAGGGTCCAAAGCCAGAATTTGAAGGGTCCAGTCAGCTGCTATTTTTATGGCTTTTTTCACCTGATATCTCTGTAGAGTGACACCACAGAGGCTGCAGGGGCACTAGAGCAGACCCAGCACATCAGGGTGGGCATTTTCTGTTGGTTCAGGTCTCCACAGCCACTCTCTTTTGTGCTACATCTGAGCTGGGGTAGCAACAGGTCACCTCTTCCTAAAGAGACAATATACCACAGGTTATATTGCTCAAAATATAGTCAAACCCAATAATTTCACCACAGATCTTAAGACTGTGGTGAAACAACTCATGTTCTGTGTAAATGATCTTTTTTCATGTGTCCCTTATTTTGCGTAGTATTTACAACAGTCAGAATCTTTAAAACCATATGTCCTACTTATTTCTGAAACAGTGCTCCAAAAAAAGATGTTCTCATGCAGAGGATCCAAACCACAGTGCAAAAAGCAACTGGATGTACAGCTAACCATGGCTTCCAGATGTGAATTCATTTCAAACCCCATGACAGAAAGCCTTAGAGGCTTTAAACTTTGTTTGAAGTCCTTTAGACCCAAAATCACAGGAAATCTCATTTTATCAGATTGTCAAAAGGATGTTTTCATGCAGATGATTCTTGACATCCTCATGATGACCTTGCCAGAGACCAAAGACCAAATACAATCCTAAAGGTGTTGAGTATTTTTTTTTCTTTTTTCTTAAGCAATTTCAGTGAGAAAAACATTCCTGGTAATTCTGCAGTGTTTGCTCTGATTCACAGAGGAGCTGTTATCTCTTTTTAGCTTAGTTTGATTCCTGGCAGCTTTTATTTGAAAGGCTGCCTGATGGTCTTAAACACTTGGTTTCAACAATGTTCATTTTTAGACTGTTGACTTAGTTTGGCACATTCTCTTATTTTCTTCTAAATCGGTTTAAAAAAAAAAAGAAACTTTATGAATTTAGATGCCTAAACCATTTTTGAATTCCACAAAACTTGGGCTTGATTTTCCTTTCTGAGGTTTTGCAACAGCATTCATGAATTAATCTGCATGTGCCAAATTCTGCAGCTCACATTCTCTCTGGTGCCACTGAAAATACTCACAGGGTGAGGACAGCAGTGTTTGGCTCTCTCCAAGTTCAAACATTTGTGAAAATGAAAGACACCTTAAACAGGGCTCAGAATTCAAAGCAAAGTTCACATACCCAAGCTGTAGAAAAGAGTGCCTGTGAATCCTGGCAAACAGGACACGCACAGCTCAGGAAATTCACTCTGATGTGCACATCTCCCTTTTTATGGCTCTGCATGTGTTACCCTCCTCACCACACACAGCACTTCATTAAACTGAACTGGTTTGGTAGTGCCTGCAGAGTTTGAAAAGGCATGAACATCCTCAAAGTAATCCATTTTGGATGTGCCCCTGTGGCAGTGAAAGGAGCAGATGGTGGGATGCCACGACTGCGATGCCTCGGACACATGGGCTGTCCAGAGAAGGTCTTCCAGCAGAGATTTCTCTATGCTGCATTCATTTTATGGGATGTTAGTGTGAGTGTAAATAAGCATTTTGAGCGTATTATGTTCACCCCCAGGTGAAGAAAAGAAGTGCACTCCTTTTTGTTTTCTTTGTAACTCTCTTGAAAGGAAAAGGATGAGGGAGATCATTGTGTTTAGATTTCAAACCTTCCTTCCCTGAGCTCTCTGATCCCAGCAAAGCACTGTGGGCCAGGTACTTTGTCTTCTGAAGGCTTTGTGCAATTAAAATCTCCTCAATAAATGATGTAAGAAACTTAGGGACATGCTTTGACATAGGGAAATAATAAAACTAATTAGGTAAAAAGATCAGATTCAAATTGCTCCTGAGCCTGTTGATAATTCATAACATCCCTGTATTGTATCCAGAGAATCTCCTTGGTTGGAGTGGGTGTTGTTTTTCTTTTACTAGAGACGTATGCAATTAAAGGATTTTTTCTGGGGAACATTTCTTCTCCTCCTTCTTTTATTTTAAGCGATGGGGGAAATTAGGTTAATTATACCCCTGTTAATTTAATTGTAGTATACTTTAATAAAATAAAATGGCTCATGTAAGTCAACTCTTGAAAGGGGAAAATAATTTTTTCAGGCCAGAAGGTGTGTTTATTTTTAATAAGGATTTTCACCGAAAGACTTTTTTAAACTTAATTCCATTTTAATTCAGAGGAGGTGGAGTGTTTTATGTGTTAATGGGATGAGAGACTTTTACATGTAGGTCACCAGCTTGATTTCCTTCCAGCTCTGTAGTGAATGAAAGTTGTCAGGATGCTGAACAGCTGTCAGTTGGAAAGAGGAACACGATGGTCTCAGTCCAGGTCCTTGTGAGCAGGTGTCCAAATGAGAGCAGCCACCACCTCAGCTGACATTAACTGGCATCTGTGTTGGCAGCCTCTGCCAAGGAGGGATGTGGAGCCTGCAGCATTCTCCTGCTTCTCACCAAAGGCACTGCAGCACTGTGCTGATGAACAGAAAGATGCAGAAAAGTTCTCACTGAGGTTGCTTATTCTGGGTCTCATGTGCTGGAAATCCAGTCTGTTAACCAAGAACTGAATTCTTTACAGAATTACAGTATATGATTTATTTCATCCAGAAAATTGCATCATATTTATAGATAAGTATATCAAAAGACTCTAAAAAGAAGTTAATTCATGCAGTATCACTTGGCCTCACCAGGCTGGTGGGAGCAGTGACCTCCCAGTGCAGCTAAGTGAGCTCCAAAAGCCATTTTCCATCACCTGCCCTGCTTATGCCATGAATCAGAGGCTGTGTTGCACATTTAGGGCACATTTGGCTTTCAGTCCTGGTGCTGGGTGCTGAGAGCCTCCAGGATTGTTGGATTTGGGCTGCAGATGCAATGCTGCAAAACGTGATTTATGGGCAGCACCTTTTACCAGGAGACAACATGAAGTGGAGCTACTGTTTACCTTCAGTGACATATTGGGGGACAATTAAAGAATTAACTTTCCACTGATAATAACCATCTAGCTCAGGACTTTCTGTCACACCTACCACTTCAGTATTTCAGCACTTCCAGATCACATTGTCTGATAATCCAGCCCTGTTTAGTAAAACAGCCTCTTAATAAATCTTGTCTGGAACTCTGATCACAACAGTGAAAGCTCCCTTGTTTATAATAAATTATAATCAAAACCTCTTCAACTGATGTAATTAAGTGTCTTCTCAAGTGACCTTTCCCAGCTGTATGTCCCAGCCAAGCCCCATGGTGTGCCACAGAGCAGCTCTGTACCCACAGCAGTCACTGCTGGTGGTTTGCTCACTCAGATCTGTGCTGAGGGCAGGCTGGTGGCGTGTCCCCATTGCACACACAGGTGGAGATTTCCCAGAGGGAGGAAAACAAGACTCAGAAGTCATCTACAGGCACTGTCAGAGGCAAGTTCATTCCAGGATCTCCTCCTCCCTGCCCTGATCTCTGCCAGTTAAGAGATGACCTTTAGAAACCCATTGGGGCTGAGCAACACATTCCATACTCTGCTGGTCATGCAACACACCTTGCAGTCACTCACCTTTTGCAGCAGTAAGTGCCATTGTGGTGTGTGAAGTCCATTGCCAGGGAGAGCATCTGTGCAGATAAAGAGCAGACATTGGAAACTAACACTGTTTCTCTTGAAAACTTAAACTGGGATAGCTGGAGCTGATCCCAGCTCCACCATGCAGTTGAATGATCCACCCCTGCCTGTTTGACTACTTTTAACCTGCCCTGGGGTGGAGAATCTGGCACCATACACCTGCCCAGGGCTGGACTGTGTGCCCTGCTCCTGTTGCTCTGTAAAGGCAAAGGTGAGGAATCTTAAATCCTTTCACTTGACAAAAGATTGCACAGTGACCAAATCCTGTTCGCCTTCTTCAGATGACTTAAATAATTGAAGTCAATATTTCTAATTGCTTCAGCAAGGCAAGCAGCTCCCCCCTACATCTATTCACATAGCCTTGTTCTTTTTCACTGTGCTCAAACATGATTAGATAGTGTTATGGGAGATAACAGCATAAAAATGTGATGAAATGTTCAGCATGATTTCTCTCTTCCCTGCCTGAGCTGCCTGTAGCCCTGAGGAAATGACGTTACCTTCTTCCTTCCTTAGAGAGACATGTTTTATGAATGACACAAACCTTCCCATTAGTTAACCCTTCTGATTGTCCCTCCGTGTCACTGACAACCTTCAGCCACAGCTGCATACAAAAAACACAGCTTCCAGCAAAAAGCCCTGCTCTCCTTTGGATTAATGCCTAAAATAGCAGGTAGGCTGCAGAGCTTGGACAAACTGTCAGCGTGATTCCAGCAGCATCTCAGCTTTCACTTCAACAAAGCAGCATCGTGCAGCAAATAAAGGGACACCTACAGCAAATAAAGCTAAACTTAACCTCTTCCAGTGAAAGTTGCAGCCAAAGAAAAAAGCTCATGAGGCTTCTCTTTGTGGCCCAAAGCAGAGTGAGCAGTGCACAGGCAGGTTACTGCTCACAGCTGGAGCAGAGTGAGCACCAGAGGCCCGGGGTATCCTTTGTCCCTGCAAATCCCCAGCTCTTATTTCTGAGTCCTGGCTGAAACCAATACCCTTGTTATCAGATTTATTATCTCTGTATTACAAATATACTTCCTCACATTGTAGATAACTTGGAATTTAGTCTAAGCATTGAAAAACTACCATGACAGTGTGGATTTATAGTGCCCCATGCCACTGTTTTTCTGGAGACTGCAGGATACTGGAAGGTGTATCTCACATACACAGTGGGGATCTATATGCATGACTTGGGCTTTCTGTGATAACCACTGCTGCTGCAGCAGTCTTTGAAGAATCTGGGCTATTAAAATGAATGATGGTGATGGTTTGCCAAAGCGCTGGAGAAGCAGAATCCTGTATTGCTGCAGTCCTGGAGGCTGCAGGAAGGAGTGGTGCTGGTACAGCATACAAGAGCATGGGCAGCTCTGTGCAGCTCCAGCTGAAGCAGTGCCCTCCCTCAGAGTGGTGTAAGGAACAGAGACATCACCTCTTCTGTCCCCCTGCCTCCCCCAGACAGCTCACAGTCCAGATCAAAGTAGTTTGTTGTCACAAACCACACAGACAGGCCTTTGAAGAGTGAAAGGCAAGGATGAGAGGTAGAAGGTGAGAGCACAGCAGGAAAGAATTTGATCAGGCAACTAGATAGTCTGGGAAACAGGATTTAAATTGCATTCAGATTTAGTCTAGTTTGAAAATATGGTAGGTGCAGCCTTTTCTCATCACATTTCAGTTTCCTGGAACCAGGCCAACCCACTTGGACTAAGGACTGGAAAAAAAAAAAGCAAGGAAGAATTTTTTGAGTAGAAATAACTATGAATTCCAGAAACCAGTTCTGAATCTCATCCCTCTCCACCCCACAGCTCCCACAGAGTGCGAGTAGTGCGCTAGTTTGTAGATGTGCTTGGGCTTTAAGCTTTATATAATCAGTTCAATCTTAGTATTTTCTTCTGCTTTGGGCAAGCTCAGTGTTCAGAGTCCAGCCAAAAAAAGAAAAGTTGGCAAGGCTTCACCTTAGCAGTGGTTCCTGTGCCTGGGGCATGCCGGGGTTCAGCTGGGGAATATTTGCCTGTCTTCTTACAGGATTTGACACCAGCATCCTACCAATCTGTAAGGACTCCTTAGGCTGGATGTTCAACAAGCTTGACATGAACTATGACCTGCTGCTGGATCCCTCGGAGATCAGTGCCATTTATCTGGATAAGTACGAGCCGTGTGTCAAGCCACTCTTCAACTCCTGCGACTCCTTCAAGGACGGGAAGCTTTCCAACAACGAGTGGTGCTATTGTTTCCAGAAGCCGGGCGGTGAGCTGTGCCATTTGCAATACAAACAGGAGCTCTTTGGCTCTCCCTGGATGTCAGGGCCTGCCTGCAGAGATTGGGCATTGGCAGGCAGGTGTGTTAAAAAAGCCCTTTCCCCCAGCACCAGTGTGAAGGGCATTGTGGAACCCTGTTTAATGTCACAGATGAACTTTATTAACATCACTTGATCATTAAAACAAACAAAAGTAGTAAGTGTCAGTGCACACAGTCTAGAAATAAACTCTGTTACTGACAGGAAGCTCAAGAATTTACTCGTTTATTAACACAGAAATTAGCCAATTAGCAAGTCATAAATCAGAGAGCTGGCATGATGTCAGTTTGGTGAAAAGAGAGGTAGAATGGTTTAACAATTAAAATGGCCCCCAAACACTACTCTCAACTACAGTGTGTAGCCTTTTTTTTTTTTTTTTTTTAATTAGTGGAGCTAATGACATAAATTTGTTTTTCAGTACATTACCAGCATATGGGCTTCTCTCAGTCCCAGGTGTACAGTAGCCTACATTTCATGTCAGCAGTGAAGCCAGTCATTACAGAGCCTGTCCCGTGCCATCTGGAAACTGATTCTTATACATTATATTTTAGGTCTTCCTTGCCAGAATGAAATGAATAGAATTCAAAAGCTAAGTAGAGGGAAGAGTCTGTTGGGTAAGTTCGATTACTTGCTATTCATTTACTCAACTAATTAAAGCTTCTGTGATTATTGTAACTTTATATACAGTAATGGTTTTTCAATTAGAGACTAATGTTTTGAGTCGGGAATATGCAGCACCGAGCGTAGGCCTGACACTATGAAATTAAACAAATAATGAGATAGCAACACACTGAACAGGTGTCAGCATGGCAATGGGTTCAGAACTAATTTACAGCTCTCCAGAAATGCAAAGCCTTGTCTGCACAGAGCTTAATACTGCCTTCATCACCTCACAGGTTGGAGTAAATACTGAGAGGCTGCTTGATACTCAAGGCTCCAATTTTTGAGGGGTGACTGAAGGTGCACAGCCAATGCATTCATGTTTCCTTCCAGTTGCAGTGCAATGCAGGCTTTCCTTGGAGTTCACTCTTTAAATTATTTCAGTATATTCTATGTGTATGAAAACAGGAATTCATATCATCTCATTTTAGGCAGCCTGCAGGATGCTTCATGCTGTAAGATGTGGTCATGCCTGTCCCTCTCTCTCGTGCCTGTTGGGAGCCTGAATTGATTCATGACTTGCATTCCTCTGATGGATATCTAAAATTAGGTTAAATAAATCCCCATCTGGCATTTTCCCAATTAATTGCTAAAAAATCAGGTTGCTGAACTGAAAACATTTCAGGTGACTAATTCCCTACCCTAAAATCACCCAGTGATGTGTAGCCTGATGTTTGTGTGCTGGTGTTTTACCAGAACTCGTGTCCCAGCACATTTGTGCTCACAGAGCCCTGAGGCACAGCAGGATGGATGAAAGCCCCCGTTAACAGCAAGCCCTGCACTTCACCCCTGAGGAGGATGGCTGACCTCAGCCCCAGCTGTCAGCCCCATCAGGGAGGACATGTCGTGTTCCCCCAGCATCAGCAGCTGCAGCCCGGGGTGTGCACAGGGTCAGCCCTGCTGCAGTGCTCCTCACAGCCTGCTGTTCCTCCACACTCAACAGCAGGGCCTGCACACTGCTCAGCTCTGCCAAATCCTGCCATTCCCACGTGCCACTGCCATTTGGGCTCGAGGTTCAGGTGCCTTGAGAACAATCCCAACCTGGATTCATTGGTTTCAATTAAGAATAGACATTCCTAAAGGCCGCAGGGACAGTGGTTTAGATCCATCATCCTTTCATAGCAAGTTCACATGAAGATTAAGATGTTTCAGAGTTACAGTTCCTGCTGTTCATAGCTGTGGGAGCAAAGGGAGGATTGATCACTCGGGGTATGTGTGCTCCATTCAGTAAATATTCTGCATTTGTGTTCAAAGGAATGTTGGGGCAGAGGAAGTCACAGTGTTCTCTGTCTCATGGGTGTCATGATTTTCAAAGCCACCTAAAAGAGTAAGAAGCCCAGTTCTTAATAGATAGCTTTGACTATCCCATATTTATTTTGTGCTTTGCTGTTATGTTCTATGTGCAATAAATGTCATCTAGGTTGAAACATAAGTAGTTTATTCTGGTGTGTGGGAAGAATGATGCCTGGGTTGCAGGTAGTTCAACATGCAGGTGGTTGTAGCACATGTCACTGGGATCTGATCACAATAGCAGGAGTAAAATGACAAAATAAAAGCAATAAGAATGGTCCCTTAGCATGAATAACTTCTAGTCAACTGTATAAAAAAAAAAATAGAAGAATGAAAGTGGTGAAGCTCAACAAATCAAAGTGTCAGGCACAGGTTGTTCCACAAGCTAGAAGATTATAATATAGAAAGGAACTCTTTGCTTCACCTACCCTGAAAGTCTTCCTGCATAATGACACCTGTCTGGGAGATTTTAATTTGATATCAGAGCTATTTATACAGCAGAAAACATTGTCTTTTCTCTTCACTGACTGAACAATTATTCAAATGGAAGCCCAAACATACACGTGACTTTTGGCAGTGGTAAAGCTGGAAAAGAGAGATTAATATTTTCAGAGAAACTAATATTTAATTATTCTCTTTCCTCCTGTGACCCTGACACAGAGAGCACAGCACTTACAGTAGCCTGGGCAGTAGCATGAAGAATGTTTTTGTTAACTTGTATCCATTGATAAAAATGATGACTTTTGATATTTCCTTCTCTATATATTTTTTCAAAACACGTGACAGTTGCAACAAAGTACTTCAAAGCCATTGCCATTAGATATTTGAATTTGGAGGCTTTCAAATGAAGTCTAGCATCCCAGGAGACTGAATTAAAAAGTAAACAGCACTATTCATCTTTTCCTACCAGATTTATCTGGAGTACAATTAACTGCAGAGACTGTACTTTTAGAGCATACAACTGTGCAGCCTGATAATGCTTCTCCCTCTTCACTAAAGTAATAAATTTCTGCTCCCATCACTGTTTTCTCATGTATCAACCCTGTGGATTCAGCTAATATAACAGCTAATACCAGGAGCTGTGGGCTGGCTAGTACTTAATTCTGACTGACTTTTACCTGTGTGCTTCACTATCTTCACCATATAATTATTCTCCTCCTGTTCTCTAAGGAAGGGGAGTATTATATAGATAAGGAAATTATTCAAAAAAAAAAAAAAAGAGGTATAGGTCTGGGTCCATAAAGAGGATACAGATGTAACAGTGCTGTTCAAGTTTGTGTGGAATAACTAAACCCTTCCCAGGACAAAGAGAGATGGAGAAGCAGGATTCAGTAGCTTGAGGCACTTTGTGGGGAGTGACTCACATTTTGTGGTGTCCAGGCTTTGGGGAAGCACTGCCTGTGAAAGAACCTCTGGAGAGGAAAGCTCCAGATGTTCCCTGATGCCAAACCCAGCAAAGGGTCTGTCTGGGTGCCATGCTCCAGGATAGCTGAGCTTGTAGCCAGCTTATTTCTAACGAAGACAGGCTGGTATGTGTACAATTTACAGGGAGAACCATCACATTGTACAACACTTGTTCCCAGCAGCTCCCTATCCTCTCCAGATTATCACCTGCACCTGACACGTTGGAGAGGACATGCTGTATCTCCCCTCTGATGGTTGGCAAATACTGTGACATTAGTATGCAGAGCTAAATATTTAAAGCTCCAGTGTTACATACAAATTGGCACGAATTTCCCACGCAGAAGGAAAAGTACCTTCCACTCTTCACTGTGACCCAAAGTGTGAATCTATTCCATACACAGTTATGTTGGCAGTGAGCCCGGGCCATAATTTATTTTTAAATCTTTTAAAGCTTTTATAGGCAGCATGGAACATTTTCATGCCTTACAAGAAACAGTGAAACTATGCAAAAAAGGCCTGTTTCAAAGAAGGAAAAGGTTGCATTGCCCTAGGAAAAGAGAAAGCATCAGACAGTTTAAAATGCAGAAGCTGTTCTCTGCTCACCCTGTAATACCCCTGAAGTCCCCCCTTTGATCCTACCCTGGAGCCAGATGCTCATCAGATATAAAAGGGCAGCTCAATTGACATGGGTACAGCTATGCTGATTTATACCTGCTCCAAGTCAGCACCTGAGCACTTTTCCCAAGGTTGTGTATGGTTTGATAAACACCTGGAGTGCTTATCAGAGACAGGACATGAGCATAAATATGAAAAAAATATCTTTCCTAATCAATACTGAAATGAAGTTTTGAACACTCAGCATTAACTTACAAAAACCTGCCAAGGCAAATACATAACTTTGTTATTAAAACTATTGTCTTATAAATAGTGAAAGTGAATGTCTGGTAGTAGCTAGCATGCTTACATTTGTACATGAACATAGTGGTGGTACCTATTAGCAACCCTCCTATAAGATCATGCTTTGGCATTATTTAAAATACTCTCACTCATGGATGTGGTCTCCAAAACTGATCTGATATATGAGGATTTCTGTAGATGCTCAAAGGTTTCTTTTCTCATCTCCAGACCTGTGTTAGCAGCACTCAAATGTTACACAAGATCTGCAGAGCAATGAGTTTGGATTTTCAGATTCACTTTGTGTGGCTCTCTGTGTGCATGAGACTGACTGACTTCCACTTTTATGTCTTTTGTATAGGAAATCTGATGACATTTGGGCAGCACCTTCTCATTCATTTTTTCCTGTGAGAAATGTAGTGGAAGTGGCCCCTTTGACTCATGTGCTGTCTGAATAGATGCTACACATGGAACTAGTTAAAAAACTTTACTGAATCACCAGTAAATCACTGGTATCTTTGATAAAGGAGAAAAACACATTCTCAAAAATCATTTGAGACAAGAAATTTGGGGGCAAGGGTGTGTTTATGCCATGTTTCAAATGGAAGCAATTGACAAAGAAGGGAAAAATGAATGTACTGACCTCCAGTGGGAATAAAGCTAACTCATCTCAAAGGACAAGAGGGCTTTTCATATTGAAGTACATTTGCTGTATCTGCTGAAAATGGTGGGAACAATAACATAGGTTTCTCCTGAGAGTTTCCCTCTCTGCAGAAGCCAGAATGAACCACACTCTACAAGGCTGAACCATATTGGTTTTATTGTGAGACTTGGGCTTCAGATTCGAAGGCTTACAGATTCAAATCCTGCTGTCCCTCTCTGTAAAGCCTGTGCATTATTTTTTCTTTTATACATGGGAACTCTGAGAAAGTCACGGGATGTGCCTGAGATTAGTATGAATAGCAAGCAGATGGCAGATACCTTCCAGGGATAATTATAGTGTTGTGGAAAGATTCGTGTGATAAACACTGAAGGAGTGCAAATGGAAGGAAAGGCAGAACTAATGAAGTTTGGGGTAATAATCCAGTTGGGAAGAAAAGTTTAAAACCAGGAGTTAAATATGAAAAGGCTCTGTGGGAATATCAATCATTCAGGGACAGACTGAACCTCTCTTAGAGCTGTGTGACACCCTTCTGCGTGTGCTGGATACAAACAAACAAACATTTATACACTGTGAATACCAGGGTGTCTGAAAAGAGTTAACCAGAAATAATTTCTTCCCCCTTTCAGGCACCACATAATCACACGTATTTCCTTGCCAACATTGTCAAGATCTTCATGTATATAAGTGCTAAGTTCATAATACCCTCTGTGTGTGTTTGTTCCTGCAGAGGATTGCATTACTGAGCACACCTTATATTTTATTCAGGTGCTTTCATCCCCCGGTGCAATGAAGAAGGTTATTACAAAGCCACGCAGTGCCATGGCAGCACGGGGCAGTGCTGGTGTGTTGATAAGTACGGGAATGAGATAGCTGGCTCCAGAAAGCAAGGCACAGTCAGCTGTGGTGAGTAATGATCTGCTTTCCTCAGACAGCAAGGGAATTAACACTGCTGTGAGCCCTGCCACTGCTGTGCCACCAGTATAACAAAAGGGACAACAGGGAAACACGAGCACCACAGCTCAAAGTGCTCCTCTGTTTTCCTGTTCACACGACAAATGGGGCCCTCACGGGTCCTTTGGACAGCGGGGGTGCAGCACAAGTTAGCAGGCTATAGCCACTGTTAAGGTGTTTTTGCTACCAGCCTGGAAAGTGCAATTAGTGATACTAAAATTAAAGGTCTGGGGTTGCTCTGCATGGTTAAATATATTAAATATATTGTTCTGTATACTCTGGAATACACAGTAGATGTGCATTCCAGAGTATACAGAACAATATATTTAATATTTATTTTATATATATATATATTTAATATAAATGTGTAAAATTGTATACATTAGCAACCAAGCCCAATGAAATTGCTGGCAGGAAAATATTATGTAGGTAAGTGAAATCACCAATTAGCTGCTGTGCCTAGACAAGGAAGATGTCACCTGCAATCCTTCAGAGTGCTTCAGGGATGGTTGTGAGTACAGCTTTCTTTTTTTGAGAAGGAACAGAGACCTAGAAGGTCCAGGATGCTCAAGATCACATCACAGATCTTAGGTTCAGTAGCTACATTTGCAGAATGAGGTTTATACACTCAAATAAAACCATTTTTTGGATTTTTTTTTTAGCCTGGCTTACAGAGTCATAATGCAATGAAAGTATTTGCAAAGGAATAGTGATCTGGGCTGCATGCACATGATCTGGAACTTTCCAGTTATGCCTCTAAAAGGATAACAGTGCATAGGGAGTGTTTTATGCAAGAAGATTTTTCAGAGTCAATTGATACATATTTATCCCAGTTCATAATGAAAATTGAAATTTTAAGGTTGTTTCATGAGTAGCTGAGCCAATTAATCTAAACAATAACATTGCAAATGAGTGGCTTGCATGACAAGGGTAGTGATTAATGTGGCATTTGGTGTTTTGTGAGGAAATGACCTTTCCTGCTTTCCTGTTTCAGAAGAAGAGCAAGAAACCTCAGGGGATTTTGGCAGTGGTGGATCTGTTGTATTGTTGGATGATTTGGAAGAGGAACCCGAAGCAACAAAAAAAGACAAAGAAGGGAAACTGAAGATTCATGTAAGAGCAGCTAATGAAGATGATGAAGATGAAGATGATGATAAGGATGATGAAATTGGTTATATATGGTAGTGCCCATCATAATGAGGACTCACGTTTTGCACAATATTGCAACTCACATCATATCTCTGCAATTGTATTGAGAGTACCTGGCACAAATATTCCCTCTCTATCGAGTTTAATTTTGTATAGTCTATTTAATTTGGATGACAGCTTTTTTTTCCAGCAAGGACTGTTTGGAATACTGCTTTTGTTCAGTTGATTTGGGGGATTTTTGTTCTGTCCACAGGGGCAATGAGTTTTGTTTCAAAACCATTTTGTGTCTTAATCCTCACTTGAACCACTTATGAAATCCATCCTGTGAAAGAATCCTGGAAGGGGCTCAAAAAAAACAATACAAAGGCTTAGAAGCCCCTCTCATGTCAGAGAATTTGTGTCATAAATTGCTACCTGGATCATATCAGAAAAATATTTTTCTTTGATGAAGATGGAAAAGTAGGTGCCTCATTTTCTAGTCCATATTTATAATGTCCCAGAGAAGAGTAAGTCTCTTTGCACTGGCTGCCCAGTACCAGGGGTTTAATCCAGAAGAAAACTCACTGGCAGGACTTTTCCTTCCTTCCATTCCCTGAGAATGAGTCCAGCAGGCTTAGTCCAGCTCACACTGGAGGCAAAGCTCCCACCAGGGCACAGATCAGCTCACTGACACTCTCCATTTGATAAAGGAGCACGGCCCTTGAGAGATGCTGAGAACCTGCAGCTGTCCTGGACCAAGCCCTAGAGGCAGGGGACAGAATCCATCTGCCTGTCAGAGTTTTAAGAGGAGAGTATTTTGTGAATTTGTAGCATCAAAGCCACTCCCAGAGCTGTTACTCAGCTTCTGTC
>JBBMKD010000034.1:9928550-10039261 GCA_037834095.1 Argya squamiceps
CTGTCTGAGCTTGTTTGCACCAGGAGGGTCTCTGACAGCACAGGCAGCCTCTGCTCCCAGCTCACACCCCACAGACCTGTCTGCCCTCCATTTAGCAACCCTCCTTGCAAAGGCAGAATGCTGTCAAGGACACAAACCCTCAAAAGTAACTGTCACTCACTTAATGTAAAGATACCTGTTTAAAAATGCAGCTTTAGGTGGTGATATTTCAAAAGCATAACCCCTTGGCTCAGTGTGACACTGCACACATGTAGTACACACTCCTAAAAAAGAATGGTATTAAAATCCAATCTGTGATTCCCTCAACATCTTCCATCTATTCAAAGCTCTTGTATCAGAGCATATTGACATTGCATTATTTGCAGTGTCCTTTCCCAGGGCAGTTCTCAGATGCAGTAATGTGCTGTAGTGACCTTTTATTATTTTTGCTGTCTTGTGAAGCAGTAAGAGGAACCTTAACCCCACTCTTGCATTAGGATGCGGATGTAAGTATTTCAGCAGTGCCTGTGGTTGGCCAGTGAGTTATTTTGCAGAATGAAAAACATGGTTTTTATAACAAAATCTAATTAGATTTTTTTTCCTGAGTTAATGGTGGATATAGAGGTGGAGACAGCATTGAGTCACAACATGGTTGACTACATAGTCAGTTGAAAGCTGGAAAATATCACACAAGTTGGCAGAAGTCAGTTTTTTAGGTACACTGGCCTGGGGATGTTGATGCTCAGCCCTCTCCAAAGCCAGTGGCAGCCCTTTGGGTAGGACCTCTGCTTTCAGACATGATCACAAGTGGAATTCCTTTCAGGTACCATGTGCTGCAGGGCCTTCTCCTCTTTTATTTCCTATTTATCCAGATCAATGACCTGAGAACAAAGAGCAAGCCTGCATAGTCATTATTAATGCAGAAGGATGAGTAAAACCATGAGGAATTTGTTGTTTCACGCCCCTGCATCCTCCCAAAAATCTGCCATCACAGTCATTTGCAAAAGGCCTGCAATCTGCCCTGCCTCAAAAAAATCCCTTTGGTTTTCCCATAGCTTTAGAAAAATATATTTAATAATAATTTTCCATGAGTTGCACTGCACATACACACACACACATACACATAAACACCTTTTCTATTTGCCTTTCACAGAAATTCTGCCAACTTGCAGGAGGAGCAGATAATCCAGCATTTCTGTCTCCCCAAATATGATAATGTGAGAAGCAATTGAACACTGTCAGTAGGTTCCTTCTCGAACCTCCTGTCTACTTTTCCTCTGGTATTTTCTTAATTAACCCCACACTCCCTGGGTCTGGCTCTGCTGTCCTGTGCAAGACCTGCCTGAGGCACAGAGCTGCCATTTCATTCTGACATAAATCTGAGCTCCACAATCAGCAGATTACACTTATCCTCCTGACTGGACTCATTCTCCACACAGAGCTGGGGGTTTTTGGCAGTCCTGTGTCCCTCCAGAACAGCTTATACTGGGCTGTGCCTTACATCAAAGGTCACAGAGCAAATCCCTTCTCCTGCCAGCACCTCCCCAGGGTAAGGTCTCAATCCAAGCTCTTGCAGGCAGTACCAGGTCTGAGGCTGCAGAGGGCTGTGTCACTTAAGTGAAAGCTGTTAAATAAGCTTTTAAAAGTGAATGTGAACATCTGTGAGTTTACATGCACAGACATGGCAGCACCACCCACTGGTGGTCTCCTGGCTGTGATCTTTCACATGCCATGCTTCCAAATCAGAGCTGGGAGGGTTTGTGTCTGTCCCAGAGTCACCAGCTCAGACATGGGGTGGGTCCCAGTGACACAGCTCCATGCCCAGCACAGGGCAGGTGCCTTGGCTGGATTAGTGGCCTCTGGTAGCACATCCCCCTGCAGCCATAAACACAAACACACACAACTGTTCTGAGCCTGCTGGCCTGGATCCAGGCTGACCCCCCTCTCAAGGTGACCATTCAGTCACTTGTTTGACTCCTGCAAGTGTTCTTCTGACTCCAGCCAGCGTGGATAATGTGCCATTTTCTGGGCTGGGGCAGCAGGGGGACTGCAGGGCAGCAGAGCCCAACCCCAGGGGTCCCGGCCAGGCAGGAGCAGGGCACACAGGCTGTCGTGCTTGGAAGGGCAGCTCAGACTCTACATCGCTTTGAGAGCAAGTTCCCAAGTCCTTTAACAGAGCCCTTTTGTGATCCACTGGCATCCTCCTGTGGTGGGGGATCTGTAGCCTATATATACACGTGTATATCTCTGTGTGACTGTATATATACATTTATGCACAAATATGTGTGTGCATATGTATGTGTGTGTCCAGTTTGGGGAGATGCATTAAGAAAATCTTCTATTTAATGAAACAGTGATAAAGAAACCAGTGATTCTACCAAGAACCAGTGCTCTTCCAGATCGAGCCCCTTCCATTCTTCATGCTCTGTAAAGGATTTAATTTACTTCCAACTTAATTTAATTCCATTCCTTTCTTTTTCTCTTTCTTTTTACTTTTTTTTTTTTTTTACAAAGCAGGACTTACTCCCCATCTGAAGCAAGTCATTGACCTTCCAAATATTTTTTCATTGTGAAAAATGGAATCAGAGTTGTCCCATTCTTTTAGAAACACAAACCAATTTTTAATCTCATTTTCTTTCTTTTCATATTACAATCTATGAGATACTGTTAGGCATTGCTTTATGTTTCTTTTAACTACTGTTGTTAAATCAAAATGTTGAGTTCAGATTCCAGCACAGCTGGGTTTTTTGGGTCATTACCGGCCTTTGCTGTGAACATGAAGAATCCTCTTTATTTTCTTTGCCTGTATTCTTTACTATTATTTTAAACCAACTGGAGTGTTTATTTAATATTTATTCCACAGTTTATATTGAAGATGTAAAGTTTATATTTAAAACAACACTGTTTGTTAGTGAATGCTTCTCTTTGCCTCTCCAGCCTAGTCTGTTAGTCTCAGTGTACATTTCTGGCATGGGAATATTTTGATATTAGGAGTTTTGTAGCCTTTTCTCCCTCAAGCAGCAAACTGATGTAGATCTAAGGTCACACCTGGCCCAGAGCACCAGGTCCTCCAGCTTTGCTCCCTCCATTTGTTGGCTTCTCTCGCAGTCCCTCCTGTGTGCCATCCTTCCATCCACAGACTGCTTTGTACAGTTACTACACATCAAAAAGCCCTTTCTACAGTAGGTGGGTTTTGGTCTTTTTATACTTTTCTCAATGCTGTTGATGTCTGTTACTGTTCAATGTGTAGATCTGTAAGGAGAGATCCAAATATTATGTGTTTCAGTTCGATGTCCCTACTGTAGATGGATGTAGACTATCATAGTAAGTAGAACTGCATAGTAAATTCTGAATGCTTTTTCCATAAGGAGTTAAGTGGAATGTGAGCATTTTGCTACCTTTGGTTAACTGTAAATGCTTAACTGTAGTCTGAAATAGTTGCATTTTTGTCTGTCTCAATAAATTTTAATTTGTCTGCGATTCCTTATTGCCTGTCCTGAATTTTATTAAACTTATGGGATCAAAAATACTGCACTACCTTGAGTCAGCATTTAATCATGCATGGAAATGGATGCTCCTTTATATGTGCTTCATAACTTACTCCTCTGCTCAATGCCAGCTGTAATCTGTGGAGTTAATGCATGGTCTCCAGAAACCTCTATTTTAGAAGTAGAAATTAAACCAAACAGAATGGAATAACTGTACCAAAATCAGAACTTTTCAAATTATATTAAAATTGATTTTTAAGGAACTCACAAGGGCAGAGGGGGAAGGTTTAATTTCTATTTCCTCTCCAGATGGTAAATTTTCATGGGTTATTGTCTCTTCTGAAGGTATCAGAGCAATTCCACAAACACAGCCACACTCTGCAGTGTCCATTATCTACATGATAAATAAAGGCAAAATTATATTAAATACAATTGGTGGGAAGTCATCCTCATTTAGAAATACCTGGGTTTGTGTCTCTATAATTAAATTAGAGCTCCTCTTTAATATTTTTAACCAATTTAAGCAGCCAACATTATTGCAATGCTAATTACAGAGTTAAAAATGTTATTTCATCACCTTTTCCTTGTATGTGGAATATTCAGAGTACCAGGTGAAAACAGAAACCTATTTTCAGCCATTTGCACAATTGACATCTTATCAGCTATGAACTGGTAATGTATCTGTCCATACACCATTGGCTGAGTTGGGCCATCAGGGGTCAGAACTTGCCTGAAATTTCGGGTTAAATTTCCTGCATTCATTAATTTATTTTTACTGCTTGTACCACACATCACTTGCCTTACCTGACTCTGAGAACAACTGGGTTTGCCCTTTCCCAAACCACTCTGAGACTCTTTGAAGTGTTTGATCTTCTGTGCTAAAGTGTCTCAGCTGTTCCAGATGTCAGATGCTGTGTGTGGCACTGAGTGCTGGAAGCAAAGCAAAGAAAACCCAGAGCTTAAAGGTGTGTGAGTTGCAAATGAGATTTTAGTTGTCAGAAAGGGTTGATGACTGGAGCTCTATTTTTTTTTTTTAATATTCCTTCTAGATTTCAAATTGAAGGCACCTTGCAAGCTTTGTTTTTGTATTACACATGCATAGCTATACATACACACTACTCCCTTCTAATTACAGATATGTGTATAAATAGACATATAATACATACATATATATATATATATATAGTCTTTAGACCCCCCTGGGTCCAAAGAATATGCATTGGATATTTTGGGATATCCACTTCTGGGAATTCCTTGTATGTCTCATATAAGGTTCAGCTTGTGTTTTATCACCTCTACTTTGCTACTGCCTCCAGTAACAACTTGTACTGGGCTTATTGCTGTACTTTGGTTTCATACATTAAAATACTCATAGTAGATTATTATATCCTACCTGTCATGTCCTGATAAGCTGCACTGATTTATATTTAGCTTTTCCATGACTCTGACTCCCATTTTCCAAGGAGAATCTTGGACTGATTTCCATTAATTCCCTGTCAGGAGGCACAGTCTTTGCTTTTCCACTGATACTGAAGAGTGTCTGTGGCTGAAGTGTTGCTCCAGCAATAGTAAAAGGTCATTTGGGGTTCAAGGTAAAATGTTAGCAGGGACAACTCTTACATGGAGGACTGTGGAGTTCCTCCATACTCAAATGCTGTACTTTGCATCCTCAGTAAAATCTGCCAGGCTGGGAAATTTCAGGGTGAAGGTCATAGTCTGCATGGAAGGGGCACTCAGGACAAAGTTACAAAAATGGCCCTTTTCTCACTGTTTTCCAATATATACTTTCCTTACCTTACTAATAGTATTTTGCAAATGAAAATACTTTTTGTTTTGTTCTGTGAAAGCTCTAATGTGAGATGCATGCATACACTGACACACCTCCTCTCTCTCTCTTGCTCTCCTTTATATCTTCCTACAAAATTTTCTTCTGAGCTCCCCAGCAGCTATAAAACAGCAGCATCACAGCCTTCACTGATGATTAGTTTCATTTTTCCTTAAATACTGACAGTCAAAGGGTGAGATATTAAAAAAGAAAAATCATGTCACAACAGCTTTGCACACTGTACAGCTTTCTGAATAGATTAAAAAGAGGCAGAGAGCTATTAATAAGCTCTTGATTTTCTGAACACTCCCATTTTTGGAATGAGACCAGCTCTTTTAGAGGGGGTGAGGAGGCAGGGTGAAGAGATGGTTTCACGTAATCTGGGAAAGAGAAGGAAAACAGTGAAACCAACAGATTTAGGTAAGCTGTGAAAGAGGAGGATGGATCCTCTGAGCATGGACAGAGAAGTCCTATCCACTTCTTCCAGGACTGAAATTGGTTTTTACCAGTGGAGAATTCCCAGTGACTGAAGCAGCTCAGGATCAGCCCATGAAAACCCAAAAACTGCAGAAGCAGGTTCCTGCTCCAGGCTGGGCAATATCCAGAAACTGCTTGAACTGAATCCCTGAAAACAAGGGTTAAAAACACACAAACCACACAGTGGCACTCTGAGAGGAAGAGAAGGGCAAGGCCAGAAGCAAATTCTGATGTTGCAGCAGTGTGTCAGCCCAGCAGTGAGGGAGAGGGATGTAGAGGCTCTGATGTGAGCATTCAGTGGCTCTGCAGTCACCTCCCAGCTGTAGAAACCCCTCTGACAGCAGCCTGAGAAAGAAATACAGTCTGGCAGGCACTGCTCTTGAGTATCAGCTTCTTGCACATATCACTATAAATTCCTGCAATTCCACACTAAAGGCTTGGGCAGAGAGAGAGTTTGTAAAGAAAACTTAAAATGCAGGGTCTTTGCCAGGTAGTAACTGCCTTTTCTCATCTATAGTTACTCAATAAAAATCATTGCTGGAGCATGACTCTGCTTCCATTCCCAGCCAATACACTTGCAATCTGGCCCTTGAACACAGGAAAATCGACCCCGGAGCATATTGCTAAAGGAAAAGTCCATAAGCACATTGGTTTCAGCTTTGGAAACACATTACCTCTAGAATTATTTGGGGGGGGGTTGAGAGACTTGCAGGTTTGACACTGATTTTTCTGTATTGAGTGTCACAAATCTGCTTAATGCAAATATATTCGAGTAGGAGTCTGTGTAAGTAGAAGCCCTGACACAGTTTTGCTCCATCACAGATGATGTATCAATTCATCACAACTGCAAAGAATTGACCTAAATAACTACTAGCCTAAAGTAAAATTAAATAAAACAGAGACTGTAACAAGATGTAGGTTTTCACAGATTAACGTAGGCTATTGAAATACTTTGGGTTACAAGGGGCTGTTACAGAAGATCAATATCCCCCTTGTTTTTGGTACAGGTCACGTAGGTATCCAACACCTGCAGTGAGTTTTGGTGTTGTTAGAGACCCTAAAGCTCAGCCCTGCAGCCCTCCTGGTACAGCAGGAGGAGCTGGGAGGCACATGAACAACAAACGCATCTGCTGAACGCCTCCCTCGTCGTGTACAGCACCAGCCAGCTTGGAAAGGTGGGCACTGAGCAGTTACACAGAAGGAATTACCACAGATTTGTTTTGGCAGGCAGGAGAGCCCAATTTGGCTCAGCTGGGTGTAGTGGTGGAGACAAACATCAGGCTGGTTGTTAAACTACCCAAAATAAGGCCACTATCCTCTCAGAGCAGGGCTGCCATCCCAGCTGGTCTCCAGCCCAGTTTCCATCCTCTGTTGGAATCATTCTCCCCAACTGGTTCTTCTGTAGGATTTGGGTTTTTTTTTCCTTTTTTTAAATTTTGTCCCTAAGCCTGTGTATTAATTAAGTCTTCACAAAGAGCTGTATCACTGTAGAACAGGCTATCGGATTGCTCATCTGTTTTACATAATTGATTAATTAATTACCTTGCTAATTGAGTCTCGTGAAATCCTCTGTTAGAGTGGAGCAAGGATATGTCCCAAACCATTGCTTGTAGGGCTACATTAAAATCAGGGCATTTGGGCTGCTCAGTCTGCCCCAGACTCTGGTGCAAGTCAGGGCACAGCATTAACCCAGCAAGGCACTTGTAGAGATACAGAATTATTGGGAGAGCCTTGCTTTTACCTGTACCCAAAATTTCAAACCTTCTGCCCATTTTTCCTTTCCACAGCTCCTGCAGCAGCTCTTGCTTTGCTCCCTCAGCCCTCACTCATAGCAGCCCCACAGCCAAATTCAGTGACATTTTCTATCTTCACTTTTGGGGAAGGGTGAGCGCCAGCATGGCTGTGAAGGAAAGTTGCAAAGCAACCCTCCCCTTCACTACGTGAAAACTGCACCTTGAGCTCTTCTCAAAGGCACTGCCTTTCACATGCTGTGACCTACATATTTTCTTGGGAGCCATCACAGCTGAAATAAGGCAGAATGTGATGGATTCTCTGCTATTAAATGGAAATGGACTTTCCATGGAAATAACCACTGACAATACTTTGCATTTTAATGTCATTTCTTTTCTTCTTATTACCCCTAGACATTGAACATGATGTATTTTTACCACACAAAGCCAGTAGCAAGGTGGAGGTTGCAATCTTTGCCTGAGAACTGCTCCTGAGGGTGCTTTCCAAACAAGCTTCAGTCTTAGAGAGCAGCAAATAGTTTCCTTCAAATCTGTCCACTAACAAAATTTTTATTCCAGTTCTAGCTCACTTTCATTTAATGTGACATAAAGCCACAGCAACTAGGGCTGTTCAGCCTGGAGAAAAGAAGGCTATGGGGAGAACTTAGAGCTTCTTCCAGTACCTAAAGGGGCTGGAGAGGGACTTGGACAAGGGCCCGGAGTGACAGGACAAGGGGGAATGGCTTAACACTGACAGAGGGCAGGACTGGATTAGGTATTAGGAGGAAATTCCTCCCTGTCAGCATGGGGAGGCCCTGGCACAACTTGCCCAGAGCAGCTGTGGCTGCCCCATCCCTGGAAGTGTTCAAGGCCAGGTTGGATGGGGCTTGGAGCAACCTGGGATGGTGGAAACTGTCCCTGCCCATGGCAGAGGGTGGAAGTGGACGGGCTTTAAGTCCCTTCCCACCCAAACCATTCTGTGCTTCTATGATTCAGCAAACATTTGGGGGCATTTGGGGCACACACAGTGGCAGGTGAACAGGAACCTTCCTGCTCTGGGCAATGAGGGAAAGATGTCCTGAGACAAAGCAAATATGTTCTGAAAGAGCAAATGAAGGTCTGTCATCCCTCACCTTCATTTTCAAGAGTCAGCCAGGAGGCCAGGGTGTAAATCCACCAGCCCTCATCCATCCCAAATCTCCTCAGTCCATCCTCAGTGCTGATCTCTGGCTGCTTTACACTCTCAGCAGCAGTGGCTGAGCTCATCCCTCATGCAGGCTGCATTCCCACTCATGCTGAAGGGTCTTGGCATGGTCTGGTCTTGATGATAATTTAATCCCCGGGATCTGGAAAGGATTTAGGACCTGGAAACAGAGATGGGATAAAATCCTCCGTGGTGGACAAAAAACTGCCTCAGTATGTGCATCTGCAGAAGCTGGGAACACTGAGTGTTTATTTTTGAATAGCACAAGGATTCCTGAGATGGGGGAGGAAAGAAGAAAGTGCAGTGAATCAAGAGACGAGAGTTAGCCTTCAAAAGCCCCTTCTAAATGGCTAAATCAGGAAGGAAAAATGCCATCCCTTTTTTTTAATCTGTCTGTATCAGTGTGAAAAAAGCTGAGGGCATCACTCCTGCCAGGATTATTTGTATGTTGGGGTGGAGGAAGGAAGTGGGCTGGTATCATGTCTTACTTCCACACTGCTGGTGAAGGTTTTGAGTAATGAATGCAGGGGCTAATCCATCGTGTCTGCCATTTCAAAGAGCCCTGATAACCTCATGTCTTCTTGTTTTCTTCTTAAGGCTTTTGCAGATTTGCTAACACAAGTTTTCCCTGAAGAAGGATCACATTCCAGGCCTGACATGCTCTGATTATTTACAGTTTGTCACACCATAATTTATATTTATTGATTGTGGCTTTTATTTACATATGTTCATTACTTTCTTATTTTAGTAATTTATCCTGTATGTCCCCACCCTGCTTTTTCAATTATTTCACATACCCACAGTTTATCAATTATATTGCCAAGATGCATTTAGAGAGAATAATTTGTTTCTAATGTATGATTTTTTGACAGCATGATTTGTTTTCATCTTTGCACTGAATCTTGAGATAACAGTGACTCTAGGGCAGAAAATACAAAGTTGTGAAGGTTTTTCTTCTGAAGGGTTGTACTCACAAGTGCAATATGCACGTTGCATTCGCAACATTTGCTGATCCACTCATCAGCTTCATGTTGGTTCAGCTCTTGGTTCAGCTTCCCTCCTCCCAGGGCAGTGTTAGAAACTCTTAGAAATTTTAAGTGCTCCCTTAGAGCTGCTGCCCCACCAAGCAGCATTTCTGGGTCACTTTGGAGGCTGCTAAAGCACCTGCAGTGGGCTGGCAGGGTTGCTGAGCCTGGCTGGCCCTGGCAGAGCTCAGAAATGGTGTTTGCTCCCTTTGGAGCAATCTGTAATGACAAGGATGACAGGCTCTGCCTGCCCATCACTGGGGGTGGCTGGGGAGCAAATGGATCCTTTCTGGTAAAGTGCTGTCATGAAAGGGCTCTGTGCTCAGATGGGCTCTTAATGCACTCAGCTTCAGCCTTGTTAGTCCCTTTGCTCATTAACAGCAGCGAGGGGCTTTTCCTGCTGTCTGGATTTTGCTTTCAGAGCTTTACAGGCTGGCAAGGCAGGAGGATTGGCTCCTCAGGGGTGAAAGCCAAAAATCACAGACCCTCCCAGCATCCTTCAAGGAAGTCACCAGGGTGCTTTCCTCCCTAGGACTCACCTGCCTTTATCCATTTCCTAAGGCAGCCTGGCCTCTGCTACAATGGTGCCTCTCCAAAAAGCTGAAGCGATGACAAACATATTTGCTGGTGTTTGCTCTCTAAGTGGTCTCTATCCCAGGGCCAGGGCTTGGCAAGGGCAGGTCAGCTGCCATCCATGCCTCTGTAAGCCACCACAGCACTTAACACAGCCATGACACTGTACAGCTCCTTAGGACAGCTGAATGCAGGGGATGTGCTGGAAAACATTTTGGCAGTGTTGGTCCATCACTTTTGCCTTCCCTCCATGCTCATTAGCTGCCAGAGATGAGCCAGGCTGAGCTCTGGCGCTCTGGCACAAGGTCTCTCGTGGTTTCAGCATCCGCCAGGAAATACTCAGCAATATTAAGCTTAAATTTATCCTTCTGCAGCTCCAAGCAGTGACAACACTGACCACGCTCCCAGTTTTGGTCTCATCCCATGACCAGATGAGGATGAGGGAAGGAAAAAGGACTGCTCTGGCTGAGAGGCTCATTTTTATAGTCATGGCACATCAGGAAGGGAGCCAGACATGGCGCAGTGTGCACAGCAGTGCCAGCTCAGCCCAGGGAAAATATCTCTACCCTGGCATTCTGAGGCCTGATATTCAGCAGAAATTCCTCTGTGGTTTCAGTACCACAGCCCCAGACCCATTTTCCTAAAGGGTTTCTGTCACTGAACCCATACTGTTTCAGAATGTTTTGCTCCCTTGATCCAATTTATTGTGCCCAGGTTGCAGGGGAGGATTTATGGTAACAAGGTCTGAATCAGCCCTGTCAGACAGCTCATTGCTGAAAGCAAATCAGGCTCCTTCTCAGCCCCAGATAACTGGGCACTGCTGTGCCAGTAACCAGAGGTGTTGCACTCACCTCCAGGCTAATTTTTAAAAAAGCCATCCATAAGAGCCCTGGAAGGGCTGGGGAGTAGCACAGGAGATGTGGTGAGACAATGGGTGTTCATTGAATCTTTTTTTCTGTCTGGGACAGGTGAAGGTTGCTGAGTGGGTGTGGTGCCCTCACAGAAGTGGCTGAGAACATTTGTCTTTAAAGGTCTGAAAGGTCAAATCTGCCCCCGCTGTTTTCACATGTGACATTCTTCATGCCCCTCCTTTTCCTCTTGCCTTGCTGCCTGCAAAGCCCTTCCCGAGTGTCTCCATCCCTGGACCAGGACAGACAGCTCCCAAAAATCCCTCGTCAGCCAAGAAACAGGGGCTGAGCTGGACCTCCTGAGCATGCACCTCCAAAAGACACAGACCTTGCAAGATGCATTTCAAAACTAAAACATTTTGTTTTTTGTAACCTGAATGCTCCATTCATGGCTTGTCAAACCCATTTCAGTGAGCAATTCATTTCTGAAGTTTGAAACTGTCTTTCAAAAAGCCTATTGAAGCAAATATTTGGGGAAGATAAGAGGTAGTAAGAATACAACTCTGAAAGTATTTATGTACAGAAATCAAAGCTTTTCACACTGAATTCAATAAACTAGTTTTATAGGCTTCTGAATTTGGAGTTTGTTATACAAAATTGGGAGGCAGAAGCAAATTCTGTGGGATTTTATAGGAGTTTGTAACAGAGAGTGTAATCACTTTCCAAAGAAAAAAGCTGTAAATGTCTAACAGCTTCATATAATAAAATTCCAAATGGGACATCAGATGGGATGTTTAATTTCCAGATTGGATACATTACAAAAAGGTCATTTCAGTTAAAAGAAATGTATTCATTCTTTGTCCAGGGCTGTAAATCAGCGCAGCTCCACTGAAAGCATCTAATTTAAGGAGAGGGATATGGGTAGGACCTGACCTCTATTTTTTTGAGCCAAAAGGAATCACAGGAGATTCACTGTCATCCCACAGTGTTTATGAAAAACACTTTGAACCTTTGGCCTTTTTAGGGTCTGAGTAAAACAAGTATTTTTTGAAGGCAAAGCTACCACATGAAAGATGCCTGCAGTTCCCAGCAGAGTAGTGTGGGTTATGCCTGTGTAGGATTTGGGGGGTGTCTCTGGGATGCAAACACAAGCCCCACCTTCCAGCATCCTTAGGACTCTCTCCCACCCTGTCTGCTTTCCTTGGAATTGGTGCAAATCCAGCTGAGAGCAGTTCAGTCCTGGCAGGGAACCTGGCAGGACCAGCTCCAGCCCTGCACATCCCGGGCTGACACAGAGCAGGACAAAGGATCTCACTGGACATGGGAGTGCTCAGGCTGTAAATGCACCACTGCATTTCTACTTCAGCTCTGCAAAAATTTCCTTTTTCTCAACCTTGTGCTACTGGGGGTTTTACAGCTATTCCCACCCCCCTCAACTTTCTGCACAGCAAATTCCTGTTTTTCACCTTCAGTCTGACTTTGTAATCCATGGTTGGTTTCAAATCAGCCTTTCAGCATGGTAATGAATGGATTAACTTTCTGCTTTCTGATGAGTAATAGGAAAAAACGTTTCTGAATTATCAAAAAATAATTGGAATTAAAATTGTAAATGGTTTTTACAAGGGAAGTTTTTGTAATTAGTTGAATCTGTGTGATGGAAGCTATTATAAATAACAAAAAATGTGTTTACCTAATTGCTGGGAAAGTGCACATTAGCTCCCTAATTAGAAGTCCCTCATGGCTCTACTACAAACTTTGGACACAAAATAATTTGTTTCATGCTTCCTTTAGCAGGCAAAGGAAACTCCATCAGTTCCATTTGTGCATGCCCACTTCTGTGAAGGCAGCTGGAGCTGCATTACCAAATTCCCAAATATTTTTCTCAGCAGGTCCCTGTGACTGCCCAGAACCTTGTCCTGAGCCCAGCCTGCAGATTACAAGAGACAAATCAGTCTGTGCCATTCCAGTGCCCATCCAACCTGACTTTGAATCTTTGGATTCTTGGAAAATGTGCACAGTGATACAAGTTGTAAGCCTGGATGGCAAATACCCATTTTTTGTAGTATTTTACTAATGCTACTGGTTGTGGGCAGCAACTGCATGTTAGTTCCCAACAACTGAGGCTGTTGCATGCAAAATACACTTTGCAAATTTGGGAAGAGCTGTAGGTGCCCCAAATTACTGAAAATCTGAGTAAGTCACTTAGGCTCTTACCTTGACATAGGAGGCAAATACCATGAAATCAATTTCTGTGCCCAATTTACTCCTGGTGACACCTGCACACATTTTAAAGGGTAATTTGTCATTTTGCTCCTCTTGTCACATTATTTCAGGTCATGGGACCGTCAAGTCAAAAACTCAGGTTTGACCCTCTGCTCCATAATCCAGAAAGGGAAAGTCAAAACACCCCTTTGTTTTTCCCCTCAGAAGAGAAGCCACAAGTTATAAATAAAAGTAGATAGAGTGGGTAAATCACTGCTGGTTTTCTGTCACCTCAGGCCTGCTCTATTGTAAGCAAGGCTTTTATTATCCCACAGCCCATGATGGGAAAAGACCACTTCATGTCCAGGGAAAGCGTGACGTGCCTCATTGCCAGTGGGTGTTGGGAGGTGAACATGAACCCTCTGGGTAATTTATCCACCTCCTTGTTTACACAGAGCTGCAGCCTCAGTAAAAAACAGCAGCAGCAGTAAATGGGTATGGCAGAGAGTGACAGGATGATATTTGGTGATATACTGAGCAATTTGGATGTAGGAAGCATAAAAAGAAAGGAGTAAGATGGTACTAAATGCAATCCCCATGAGACAAAATGATGGAGACAAACCAGTAAAAATATATATATACATAAACCAAATAAAACCATGACACAAGTGGAGGGAGAAAAGGGGGGCAGAACAGAGCAGCCCTTGGCCAGAGGATGAGCCAGGACATGGGGAGCAGGGGAGGATGAAGGGCACAAAAGGTATGGATGACCCTACACAACCTTCACAAGGGTGGGCACTGAGCACCAGAGCTGGTTCTGGGGTGCCCACCCGTGTTTTCATCCTGCATGGGGGGAGGATGGAGAGGACTGAGTTTCGTGGAGCAAATGCACAGCACAGCCACTGCTCAGCTGCAGCTAGACCAGCCTTTTTTATCTGAGTCCCAAACTCAGCATTTGCATTACTCCACATCTGAAAGGCAGTTTTTATGAGCCAATTTGGTCACTCCCTCCAAGCCCCTGTGCACAGTGCACTGCTGGTGAGGCCATGTGGGAAGCCCTTCCCAGAAAACCCGCCCCAGAGCCCTGCTGTGACCCTGCCAGCAGGACTTATCCCTGCAAGGTCCCTCTCACCCTCACAGGAGGTCACACAGCAGCCAGTGGCAAACAGTGACCAGGATGCTCAGCAAGGAGAGCCCTGAAAAAGATGTTGTATTCCCAGCAAGGACTTTAAAAATCCATCAGTGCTTGTGAATCACGTTTTATATCTAGATAAAGTTACACATATAAAATTGCTGTTATTCATCAGTGAACTCCTTTAATAATCAATTGCTAATTAAGTTCCACTGCCCTACTAGATCTAAAGCAAATACCTTTCTGAGACACTGGAAGTCTCAGAAGTGCAGCCAATAGCATTTATTGATTATGCTTGTCACAGGCTCTGGAGAGGGAAAGGAGCCTTTTTTTCTTGCCCCTTCAGAAGCTGTATGCCAGCAGGGTCTGGAAAACAGAAATCATAATTACCAGAATAATTTGTTATTACCTGAGTCCTTTTGACTCTGGGTGTGAACACATTTTCACAGGAATAAAAGTAGCAGGAAATATCTGGTACCTACCCTGACCAACAGAGAGGTGGAAAGAAATCAGTGTAATGCTCATAAACACAGAAAAGCTGGCTCCTTTTCGATGGCTCTTGAACTTCTGCTGGAGCAGCTGCTCCAGTGAAATATATATTGTACAACAGTGGCTTTTCCCAAAAGAGATTTGTCCCTAAAACCCTTGGTTTTACAAGTTCTTCCAGTGTGGCTTTACCAAGCCTGACCAAGGTCTGCCTGGGGCCTCAGCCTGCAGCCAAACCTAAGTGAACTTTCTGTTGAGACCTGCTCTGCTTCTCTGGGCTGCTCCTTGCCAAATACATATTACACCCATAAATTCCTTCACTAACAAGAAGCAATGCTCCTTACCTATATATTTTTTAAATTATAAATCTTGCACTTAGAACAATTTAAAACTGACTTACAGTTACTTTCTCACTGCTATCAATCAGAGATGCACTTCAATTCCATGGTGCTCTGGGGACCCAGTAGGTTAAAAAAAGCAAATAGGAAAATAGAATGAATATTTTATTTTTGTTATTCATTGCAATAGCCTGCAAGCAGACCATGAAATCTGCTAAAAATAATAGGAACTGGCTGCCCTTTTAATATATCCTTTTTTAACGTATCTATTAGGAATCCAGAACACACCTCAATATTCATTCCAGCAACATGCCTCAAGTTTTTTTATTTAAGCCCAAATTTCTTGTGTGTCAGACAGACTTTATGCTCCTACTTACTGATATTTTACTGTGGTTCACACCTCCATTAATACTGTGTGAACAGGGATGTGAGTGTGAGCATGTGAGAGAGGGAGCACCCACCCAAAACCTCACCTGAAATCTCTCAGTCTTGTAACTTTGTGCCATTTTCTGTTGATCTGGGGCCACCCAACAACCTAAAAAGTGTCCAGAAACTCTGAGCATAAACCACAGTTTTCAGCCAACATCTTATTTGTGACATTTTCCTGAAATGAGCCTTTTTTCCCTCTATATATTTTCTTTCAAAAGCCCAGCTGTGCAAAAAACCATTACAACCATCACTGATGCCCCAGGCAAACTTTTTTTTTTTTTTTTGGCTTTATTTCTACGGCAGGAGGTGATTACTGAGAGAAGTTCTCTCATTCTTCCTGAGAATCAGCCCAAGTTTCCTATTGCCTCTGGGCATGAGCTTCCCAGCTTGGGAGCCTGTCATTTGATAAGGACAGAAAGAAGAATCTGGTACTTAGAATATGGGAAGAACACCTGAGTCAGTGTTTAATCCTGTACTGCAAAGAGACATTAGATCATTGGCTCATACATGATGTAAAATCTCACATATCTCCTACAGTTTTTACAAGTGAAAAAAAATACACTCAGTGTCTTAGCTGGTTTTCAGTTTATCCAGGTGTTGAATTATTTTTCTCTCATCAAACTAGAGAACAGGCTGGCTCATAATGTGATCATGTGGGATATCTCACCAGAATAGCTGTGCTGGTCAAAAACAGGGAGACACTGAGATGTGGGGTAGCTGAGATAAATCAAGGCTTCCTTAAATCCTGATCAAAAAACAATAGACTGGGAAGAGATTTATCTGTAGTGCCAGGAGCAGGTCCCTGCCAACTCCACCAAGAGTTGATGGGTGCTGAAAATACTCTCCTGAAAGTGTGGGAAGTCAGAACCCCTGAGAAAGCAAAATAACAGGAATTAAACAGTCCCAAGATGGAACCTTCTCATTCTCAGGGTGGACCCAGAGCAGAAGGGGCCTCCAGGCCCAAACCCAGGCTGACCCCTGAGCAGTGTCCCAAACAACAAGGGCAGAAATGAGGCCCAAACCCAGGCTGACACCTTGGCAGTGCCCCAAACAACAAGGGCAGAAATGCCCCCAGCCTTTCTCCCCATGAGGGGACACCCCAATGCCCCCAGAGCTGGGGCAGAGGTACCAGGGAGATTCCAGAGCTAAAAGGGCTGCGGGTCCTTTCCCTCACCCCAACCCCTCCCAAGGCCCTCGGGCTGCCTACTCCAGGCAGATAAATAAAAACCAAGGCAGGAATGCCTCATTTCACCTGGCACTGGGGAAAAAGGCAAATTGGCTGACTTGAGCAACAATTAGGAGGCAGAACATTTCTCTGGGCATTGCTACAGAAGCTGATCATCCCTCAGAGCAGAAGCCATAATAGCTTTTGAGTCATTATAAGCACTGCACATTCAAGTAACAGTGATTTGCACTGGAAAATAATCTCAGGAAGGCAGGGAAAACAGCATTTATGTAAATAAACTAACCTCACTGTTTGGATACATTTGTATTGCACATGGGTGTTGTTTTTCCACATCTGAGAAACCTCATATCAGAGAAAGAAAATAAGAACAAAAAGGATTAAAGAGCTTGAAGAATTTTAATATTTCACTTCCATTTTGTGGACACTATTTTCCATGATCTGATACTAGATGCAAATAGTTGCAGCCAAATTCAGTTCTGTGTTTACCAGTGCAATTCCAGGTTGATATCCAAAAGCCACATTTACTCAAACCCAATGAAAACTGCATGTCAATCACAATGTCTGTAACAGAACCAGAGCTGGAATATTTTACAAAAAGCTCTGAGAAATTGCCACTGAGAAAAAACAAGATGAGGATGATTGAACCTGTTGCTCCTGTGACACCCTGGCGTTGTCCATATCCACCTATACTCCTGCAGCTGTTTTAAACAAACCATTTTTTTATTATTTTAAAAGGAAGTAAAATAAGAAGGAACAACTTTAAAAAAAAAAAAACTACTGAGAGAAATAGTACAGACATGCAGTTCTACAGGACAGAGAGCTCAGACAGCTCACCTAACTGCACTTCTGCATTGTAAGACACCAATAAAACATGCAGTTCCAGATTAAATTAATGCAGCCCAGTTTTAAAGTTTGTTTGTTTAAGTCAACCAGAGAACTATTTTCAGTTGAACTGCTCTTCCCTAAGGGGTTTTGCTCCATTTTCCTTTTTTTTACACTCATTTTAGTTAAACTGTTCCAGCTTTGCCTACAGGAAGAGTGTCTGGATTTAAAAATACCTGTGCTAGGAACAAACAAAACTGTCCCAGGATGCCAATTGTACCAACAAAAAGCTGGAGTCCTCACGAGGTGGCATCCTCTGTGGTATCTGTCTTCTCTCACTGCTAGAAAAACAACCCAGCAATCTACAGCTGTACCAGTAAAGATGGAAATACACTCCTGGGGAACTGTCCCTGCACTGGCTACCCCAGGTAACCCCAGCAGGACATTTTCAGGCAGGTGAATTTATCAGGAGTGCACACCCCATACATCTTCACTGCCCATCTTACAGCTCCAGCACAGCTCACCTCTGAGAGCTTTGGCACAAATTAAGGTGTCCAGACAAGCTTTGAATAATTTGTTTCACAATGTCAGGAGTCCTTGGCGAGGTAGGAAGACCTCGAGCCAAGCAAGGCCAAGTCCTCACACAACTCTTGCTTAATGTCCCTCATGGCACGAGGTTCCTGATGGGATGAGATGGATGAATCTGCAGCTGCTGCAGCCTTTACTCCAGAGACACTCTGCCAACCCAAAAGTCACCAACACCCTGGGCTTCACCAGAGAGGGACCATAACCTTTCAGTGCTTGGATGAAGCAGAAATGCCCCAGCTCTGAAGAAGAGTCACAGAGGTGGCCTCTCACTCCTCTCCAGGAGGTGACAGTGCTGGCCAAGACAAGCCAATGAATTTTTGGAATGATTGGCAAGGGAGTTCACACAGGGAGTTTTTCAAAGGCCTCAGCAGTTTTGGGGAGAATATGCATCAGAAGTGAAAAATAATGCCCAACAGAAGTGAAGGTGTGCTGGGCATTGCCCTTGTCCTGCATGTCTCCCTTGAAGCATTGCAGACACTGGTAAGATCAGAGCCTGAGCACATGGAGCCATGGAGCACTGCTCAGCAGCACAGCAGCTCTCCTCTGCCTCCAGCCCTGCCTTGGGGTCTCTGAACCCTGTTTTGGGGTCTCTGAACCCTGTTTTGGGGTCTCTAAACCCTGCTTTTGGGTCTCTGAACACTGCTTTGGGGTCTCTTAACTCTTCTTTGGGACCTCTCTGAGCCAACAGCCTGGGAGCTCTTGCTCTGACACAGGACATGGGGTGACACCATCAAACCCAGCACCCCACCCAGCCTGGCACAGAGAGGTCAGAGGGCTCAGCAGGCACCAGGAGACATCTCAAATGCCTTCAGCTGCCAAGGGGCTGCAAACCTGGACTCCTCTCATGCTATGGAAGCCACAAAATCCCTTGTTGAAGCAGTGTCACCACACACCACAAGGATATTCTTACATTTGCTATCCAGGTGGGGGGAGGACACACACCACAGCTGTTGTGAAGGGTGGTGGAGAACCCTGCAGGTTCCTGCAGAGGACCAACACAAAACCACAATTCTCCAGCCCCAGCCATCCTCCAGACCTGTCTAGGCTGCAGAGTGCTCTGCTCACAAGTGGGAGAAGGCTTGAAAAGCCACAACTACAGCCAACGTGCTTCCACCCCACCAGGCATGGGGCTCACTCTTGCCAGTTTATTGTTTTCTACATATCATTTTCTGTCAGATGGGGTTTGCAAATCTGCCACAACTCTATTTTATAAAGTAAATTGAGTTCTCGCCTATCTACATAATAAATATTAAAACATCATCATTGTAATTTTAGGCTGGGAATGTTTATGTAAAACATCGTGCAGATGTGGTGAAAGGCTAATAAAGAGATGCTAATTATCTAATCAATCTTTCTTAACCTTTGTCTTAGACACTACATAGTGCTCATGCTAAGCTTAGACTCATTTTTCAGGGTCTAAATAATGTTGTAATCATAGCTGTAATGTGTGGGTTCATTGGAAGCTTCTCTTTAGATGTAACATTGTCAGTTTACACCCAAATCTGTCTATAAGCCATCTGTTGCAGAAACTGGTCATTATCAATTTCATCAATCTGTTCCCAAATATTGCAGATGCCAGCCACTAGGAACCATCTGTTAGTGTCAAGAAAAAGTAACAATTCAATAAGCAGAATATTTGGGGAGGAGGTGGGGAAATACGCTGCAATACTTGGCGCAAAAGGCAAACTTACTAATTGTTGCAGTTTTACTACTGACCTACAACTGCTTTTGGAGCGATGCCGAGCTCATTGATCAGCCATCAGTGGGAGGGAGACTTCCAGAAGACAGTAATAACCATCAGCAGTGATGGGAGAGGAGAAATGACGCCTACTCCTGCTGTAACATATTGTCCAACAGTGTCCAGGCTGGTGCTGGCAGTGACTGTCCTGAAGTCACAAGTGCAGCTGGAGCAGCTTTGACTGATTACCTGTTAAATAAAGACAGTCTGCATAAACAGGCTGGGATTTTATGTTCTCATGGGTTTGTTCAGTCTAAGAAATAAAGCAAATTCCACATCTCTTTCTCAAATGACCAGCCCTCACTGTGGTGCTCAGAATGGTTGGGATCCCAAATCATCATCATTCATCCCAAATGGCTGAATGCCCCAAAATCAAACCCCCTGAGCCCTCCTGTGAGCTGACCAGACAAGCAGCTCCTGCAGAGAAAAAGTTTCTTTACAAATTACTGCAAGAGTTCCCATAGCCATGCTGGGCATTCAACTGGGGCTGGGGATGTCAGTGCCTGTGGTGAGGCCAGGACTGGGTCTTCTCAGAAGTGATAAAAGTAGAAGAGATAAAAGCCATGATTTGGTCAAAAACCTTTGAATCCTTCATTTTATCATTTATACATTGTAAGCTTGCACATTAACCATCCAACTTAGATATTAACCATCATGGTAATGGCCTTTTGGCTATCAGCAACTTGCTTGGGCCTTGTGTAGCCACCACCTCCACCACATTTGCTTGTTCCTAAGATGCCTCTGCAGAGGCCTGCAAGCCCAGGGTGGAGAGTCATGAGAGGTAAAAAGTTTTGTGCAAAGAGCACAGGCTGAAAAGTAAGAAAATCCAAGATAAGGCAGACATGCTGACACTGAAGTGCTGGCCAGAACCCGTTTCCCTTGCTAACAATTATACTTTCCCCTCACTTGTCTGGTCCATAGAGCAGCCTGATTTGACAAGTACTTGGCAGATAAACATGTAATGCTGGAATAATAAGGCACAGAACCTCAGTGTTAATGAACTACTCTTGCAGGAAGAGCAAAAAACTCTATGTTTCCAGGCACAGTTTTCTCATGGAAAAAAAATCCCAGTTTAGTTGCAGTTTGTGGGAGGATGTGCATTCAGAAAGTATTTTCATTTGCAGGTCCTAATGGGCATTTTTATTTGGGTCAGATGTGCAATTGTGTAAGCAGTTATTCTCTGGGAAAGCTGCTTTGTCCATACAGCCAGCCTTGGGACACTTTCACCTCAGCAATTTGGGTTAAATCCTTATCTGTCTCTATCCCATTTAGAAACAAAAAGACCAAGCTTTTTCTTCAGCCAGAATAGAGTGTCTGCAAAGCTACCTTGCCAGCTAATCACCATCTCCAGGCCTCGCAATTCCTTAAATGTATTCTGCTGGACATTCTGTATCACAAGAACACAAAGAACTCCCCTTGCAATGGTTGCAGTTCAGGAGAGCACCCTTACAGATCCAATGCTTCTTCTCATGCCTATATATTCATGTGCACATGCAGGTATATAAATATATATAAATGTTCAGGTCCAAAGTGTTTTTCCTGTATAAAGGAGCATGGAAGTAGGCTGAGATAAACAGGGGAGTGGATTCTTAGGTTAGAGCTCCTACAGCTCCAAGTTCATTCATCAACGCTCTTGAGGAATGAAGAAGTGAGATACTTCTCTGAAGATGTGAGTGTTGGAGTAAGCAAGCAGGAGACAGCAGGAGCAGCTGATATTTGTAAAAATTTGATAGGAATTGATATAGCTGAGCCCTTTGCTGGTAGGAGGAATTGGAAAAAAATAAAAGCTCAATATTCATATGCTGTGAGGAGAAAGCCAGACCTGTGTGGGATTATTACAAATGGATTTGGCTGTGCTAAGGGTTTTCAGTTGGGTGTTTATTATAAAGGGCAGCTAAACTCCCTTACTCACAGCTGAACATCAGCATGCAGGCCTGCAAGGGTAACTGACCTTTTTGAATGTTAATTATCTTTAAAAGGCCTGTTTGCCCAGAATTGTCTGAACCAGCTGTAACCGGCCAACAGAGTCACTGAGGAGAAATGATGGATGTCATGAAGAGTCATTTGATATCCATTAAAGGGGAGGAAAGTCATTAAAATATATCGGGCCCAGGGACCTTATAAAACAAAGAGAAGGTAATTACTTTAGGTTCAGATTTACCTGCCTGGACTAATCAATAAAAAGACACCCTGAAAAGGAGAGAGGGAGTAGAAAGAACACATTTTGACATGTCTATGAGGAACATCTGTCACCAGGGGAGAAGAAAAGGTCAATGCCTGCCTGACTGCTGCTCTCCCAGCTGTGCCCAGCGAGGGGACAGGGGCTTCAGTGGGCAGCAGGGGCCAAAATGCACCTTTTTAGAAGCATCACAGGTCAGAACAACTGTGTCAGCACATCCTCAGCTTTGGGTGGTGTGTGCCTGTGGGATAACCAGGGGATGCTCAGGTTGTATTAACTAAGCAGATGGAGGTCCCTAATTAGTTGCCCTCGTTCTGCTGTCACTGTGTGTGGACATCAACTGCCCTCATGGGGGCTGAGCTGGTGGTAGCAGAGCATTTCTGAAGCTTAAAGCACATCCTCAGTGGCTCAGCAGCTATGTGAAAGCAACCAAGCTGCTTTTTCTGTGTGGCAGTAAAGATTAACTTTGCAAAAAATTCCCTGGATTATGCATCATCTTCTGGGGCTCTCCATGGCCAGATGCTCAAGGCAGCAGGACTCAAGCCTCACAAAACTTTCCTGGCTTTTTAACACCCTGATGGGCACCAAGCTCTTTGAAAAACCTGATCCCACCTAATCCCTTTTAAAATGTAACACCAATTTACTTCTCCACCAGGATATGTGCAAATTAACTCAGCTATGGAAGATGAGCAGGAAGGCTTAGGCAGGGAATTGCCATGGGCACCTTGTACCCCAGCAGTGATGCTATCCTACCTTCACTACCATCAGTGGGCGTTTCAGCACATTTTTATCCAAAAGCAAAGTTGCTGACTTTGTTCACAGTGCAAATCACTCAGGTTTTTGCAAAACGAAATATCCTCTGAGCCACTTCACAGAACTCCATGTATCTTCCAAAATGAGACATGCTAAAAACCCACTAGTTAATTTTGTATCATTACTCACTCTAATTAAAATCTTTGTCAAGGGAATCTATTGCCTTTCTTCTATTTTCTGCTCTGATGTTGCAGTCCTTGACATTACACTGTGGTCTATAAAGACACAGAATATTAATGCCTCCCATTCTAGGAAAAATATATTGAGTCTGCACTACTATTTTGACCTTTTCAGTACATTGTATTTTGATTAACTGGCCAGGTTGCTTCTGCCCCACAGGTTTCCAAGGCTATAGGGAGACAAACAAGTGGAAAAGCTACCAAATCACATTTCTAATCTCTGGGAAGGTTGAAGGGGTGTGATCAAACACCACATCTCACAGACTGGCTGAGGCACAGCCACACATGCAGAGGAGAATGCTGGAAATCAGAACCAAAAGGCCCCATCTTCATCACAAACACCTTTTCCATCTTGAAATTCTGAAATTTTCTCTCTATAGCCTTTGCAGGCACTGACTTTCCTGAGAACCAATTAATTCAAGTCACAAATATCTGCCCTGAATTCTTGCAGGTAATTAGCACCACGGGTTATCAACAGGAAGCTGGTACCCACAGGCACTTCAGATAATTGTGTTTCAATATTGGCACATTTCTGCTTACCACAAAAGGTCACTTCAGTTTCTCTTCTCTATTTTATCCCTCTCTTTCACTAAATGAATGAAAAATCGTTATCATTATTTTGAATGTTCTAAACACTTGGCAAAAGTTTTGGGCATTACAGGACAGACATGAGTGACATGGACACTTCAGGTGGTTACAAAATTATTATTTTCTAGTCCTCAATTTCAGATATAACCCTCCTCAGCATACCAGTGAATGGAAAAAAAAATAAAACAAACCCAAGTCTAGTTAAATACTCATGCTCCCGAATTAATTGCAAAGAAAGAACGCATAATTATAATGTAGCACAACTATTGGTCACTTTAACCAGCACCTGCAATTTAGGTAAAGCTGTATTTAGTACTACATAAATTTGGAGGACTTTTTACCTGTTACAATAAATTTTAAAGGGCAGCCATTCATTTAATTATATGATGAATAACTTCCATGCACTAAGCATTATACACAAAGGACTGTGGAATTACTTTGTAAATATAGGGTTATATCTGTTCTTGAAACAAAAAAACAAATAAAATCAGCCTTGTGAAATTGTACTCCCCACTCACAGTGAGTGAGTAATTCTATTGCAAAAATAAATTACAAATCATCATCTTCTTTACAGAATGGTCACAGTAAAATGACAGCCGGGGTGGTTTTGTGGCAGGGCCAGACAATTTCAAGGCAAGGCTGTATCAAGTGTTAAATTTCCGTAACAACAAAACCTTCCCTGCAAGAAGAATTTGAGAGCATGCAATAATTTTGTAGTTGCCTTGGACTGCTGAATAAACTGTGTATCGGAAAAGAAGTCAGCAGCTGTGCCCTGTTAAGCAGAAGTTTTGAATCACAAGCATCACTGCTGGGAGGGAAGAGGCCCAGCCATGGCACCACAGCAAGTGAAAGCCAAATTTAGCCCTGCACAGGGGGGTTTGCACACACACCCTGTGACACTGGTCTGTGAGGTACTAACATGAATCAAACCAATCTTGCACATTTGCTTTCTGAATTACTGAAGACATGATCTCATGTGGAGTGCATGAACAACAGGAGTGCTCTGAGTTGCTTTGAGTTACTCCCCTTCTATCATCACTGCATTATTGCACTTAGGAGTTTCTTTATTGTATCATTAAAGTTAATGAAATTTTATAGACACAGAACTGGTGGGTGGTATAACAGGGAACATTAAAATCATACTCAGTCCCTGACGAAACCAGAAAGCGAACCACTTTACTACTAAAGACTGCATAGAGCTTGAGTAAAGAGGCATCGTGGTCCTTAATAAAAATGAAAGGGGAAAAAAGTGGCATTATCTCAGCAAAAGAAACTGTAGCCATAGTGCAATTCCCAGTAGCCTTCAGGAAATCAATACCCACTTCATATGGTAGAAAACTTTTCCTTTAACCTTTATTCAAGGTACAGCAGTACAATCGATCCTGCGTGAGGTGCCAGTGACCTTCCCCAGTGACACAGACCCAGCCCCGGTGCAAAGCTGCCACCCCGAGTGTCCTCAGGGCACATCACATCAGCAACACAGACCATGAAAAAGGGTAAAATCTTCTTGCCTGCAGCCACCCAAGAAACTCACTGCCTGCCTAAGAAATCAACAGACCACTCACACCCAACACATTTTTTTCTTTCCTTTTTTCCCCCCCCAAAACATGCTATTCTAAGAGTCATGGGAAGTTTTATGCACGCTCACCTCCTACTGTGAGAGGGAGTCAAGTGCTTTCTTCCTAAAGAAATGAAGTAAAATATCAGGACAGAAGGTCACCTTAGCTCACCTATTTTGAATAAATATTGCTTTGGTAAACCAAATTATTTTTTATTTTTAATGGGGCCATTGGTTCATTGAAGCTTTTATTCACAAAACATAAATGCTTCTCACTGCAGCAAACTGCCAAAGCAGAGTGAACATCATCCCCAACCTGACTCACACCTAAAACCTTCAGCAGGAATCCTGCAAAGCAATGCCATCTGCACCTCTTTGTGGTTCACACTTTTGCTGCACCCTGGATAAAACAAGAAATTGTTTGCTCCTCTAATGTAAGGTTTCCAGTAGCCAATCCAGGGAACACACCTCCTTAAGCTTAAATCCAGTTAAAACCCTCTACTGTCCAAGTGTGAGAGTCGTTGTTTAAACATTACTCTTCAAAATTCAACCTACTGATTTCAAACTTCATAATCTCACCCAGTTCATGATCTCCTACAACCCTTGATGGTATAACTCACACACCACATGCACACCCACACAGGCTGTGAGCCCCACATCTGCAGCCTCCTCTAAAAAGTGGAGTCAAACAACAAAACTCAGCTCTGGACCCCCATTCCATCACTGATTTTTCCCGGTTACAGAGAGGGTGCTGCTCTCTGTTCACAGAGACATGGCAGGAGTGACTCAGTGCATGGCAACAATCTGTGTGTCCACGTGCCTGAGAACTTAATTTTGGTTTGGTTTTTACCTGGTAATGTCTATTTGCAGCCTATATTTACTTCCACCTCCAGCCCTGTGCATTGTCAGGACACTGTTGCACACACGTGCAGGGTTCTGCTCAGGTGACAGAGATGTGTGTCTGCACTGTTCCATGGTTTTCTGTCACTCACACCTGGACAAGCAGGAGGGGTTTGGGTGTGGGTTTGATTTCCTGCTGCCTCCTGAAATGTGTCCAGATGGATGTGCTGGTGATGGTTGCCTTAGAAACCAGCAGAACTTATTGTGCCTGGCCAGGGCAGAGCCTCTCGTGCTGCCAAGAGCAGGGAAGAAGCAAGGCAGGTACAAATGTTCTGGCTGGAAATGAAAGGATTTTCTGCTCTGCACACAGCAGGAACTCCACCATGGAGTGACAGCTCCAGGAGCCCAGCATCCACCAGCCCCTTCCCAGGGCCAGGAGATGCAGCTCCAATCTGCTCCCAGCCAGGGTCTGACCATCCCAGGAGGAGCCTCATCTCTCTCCAGGCAGAGGGGAGGTGGGTTTTCACTGAGCAAACATTTTATTGTATTAAACAATTTTCCCCTGGTTTTATGTGTGAATACAAATGATACATATCAGCTACAGATCACTATCTTGATGTTTATATGAAGTGATCTACATATGCAAAGGCTACTGCTATGATTATTTGTATTTTAATTGCCAGCACAGTTCTGCTGATTTCAAGCTCCAGTAGAAACACACAAAAATCAGTGTTTGGTAAATGGGAAGAGGCTTCAGTGGGTCAAGGAGGATTATTTCTGCACTTTTAAAAAACCGTACGAGAGAAGTAAACAAAAATGTTGGAAGCTATTTAAAGAAACACATTTGACAATATCCCTTTAAACAGGTTTAAAATTTACATATATTTATGCTGAAAGTTTCCCAGGGTATTTGAAATCATATTCATTATTTTTGGGGGGAGAGGGAGAGTGGGGCAGGAAGAGGTAAGAAAATATAAAAATATTTGAAAGCCAATTTTAGAATATATTTAAGACCTTTTCAAATGCAGTTTAAAGGTCTGCAGCTGTGCAACCATTGCCTTCAGTGCCATTTTTGTCAGTTCAGTGCAGTATTCAAAATCCATTAAATGCCATGAAAAGGAGCAGCCTTTTTCATGAATTCTGATTTATTTGATATTAAATCCAAGTTTAACATGGCACAGAAGCAGCAAAAATTATGCTCAAAGCAACACCCAAACTTCCTTTCCACTTTGACAGGTGAACAAGCAGTTATTACATCTCTGCAGAGCCCCTTGCAGACTCCGTGTAGCTGAGTTTCCCTATTTAGAAATGCAATTTCACTTGGGTGCTGCAACAGCAAAATGTGGCATGTTGGGTCATGGCTAACAATGGAGACGAGAACATGAACACAGATATAACTAACTTTCTCATTTTTCCCAAGTGCAGCAGTAATAAAAATGGAAATCAAGTCCAAAGCTGGAGTTGTTGCCCAGCCCTGGCCAGCACTGGGTGATGCCAGTGGCCACAGCCCATGTGGGCCCCGTGCCCAGCCCTGCCTGAGCCCAGCACGGCCCCCAGGAGCTGGGCACTGGCAGGATGAGCAATGAGCATCCTCCCTCCAGCACCAGGCACACAGAGCTTGGCCCAGCCCCTTTGGTTTGTGCAGTGCCAGGGACACAACCAGAGAACAGTTTTTAGGGGAGCAGGGCAGCAGCTGCAGATTTTTCTGACAACAAATGCAGCAGCTCTTTAGAATCATGAGATTGTTTTGGTTGGAAAAGTCTTTTAAGACTAAGATCTTTCAGGATAACCATAAAGCCAGCTCTGCAAAGTCCAGCAGCTTCTAAACCCAAGCCCAGCCAGTCCATGCAAGGGCAGCTCAGCAGCAGGCCAAGGTGCAATGGAACAGCAGCTAAGGGATGCCAAAACCTAGTAAGTGACAAAGAGCTCCCTCCCCTGCAGGAAAAAACTTGTCCCATGATGAAGAGAAAAGGCTGATTGATTTATCTTGATATCCTGTGCTCTTTAATGAAACTACAGAATGAATACCAGCTAGGGTAGGGATATCAAATAAAGCAATGATTAGATCCATGAAACAAGCAACCAAATATATTGCACTGAGCTCCAAAATTAAGATGCCAACAACAGACAATTACTTATCCTGACTTTTCTCTGTGTGTGAATTAAGGAGAGTTAACTTCACCAATGACATTATTTACTTGAAATGGTGAGGATGACTAATGTCTTGTAAGTAAATTCATTTTACATCTAATTATGAATGTGTTTTGCTAGTTTTTGACCAGGAACAAGTCCCCTCTACCTTAGTGCACAAGGACAAATCCTCAGATGAAGCAGGGTGGCAAAGTCAGCTGTACCTCTGACCCGGAGTGTTTGCACTGCATTTTTCCTGTATAGATACCATTAACAAATAAGGCTGGCAAAGGGATTCCAATAGCAAAGCAATAAAAAGGTCCCTGTGGTGGCTTGGCAAATGTTTGTCTGCAATGGTTCATATTGACAGCATTTGTGCCAGCTCTGTGTTTTCCCTCCTCGGGTATTCATGTAGATGATGTTTAATCCAATAGCCCTGCAAATGCTCTCCCCAGCTCCTAAAGCCAGCCCAGCAGCAGCAGCAGCCCCTCAGCAGAGGCTGTGCCCCAGCAGAGGCTGTGCCCACCAGGGCACAGCTCCAATTCCAGCTGAACACACCAAACCCACAAAACCAAACTGCAACTGAGTTAGGGACACTGGTACAGAGACAGAGGCTGCATTTCTCAGGGAAAGGAGCTATAGGAAGTGTTTGCTCTGTCAGTTCCACAGACCAGAGAGAGCAGGGTTCCATCCACAGAAGGGCTGCACCTACAGAGCAGAGCCTGGGGGCAGTCCTGCCTGTCCCCTGAACCTCCTGCATGTCCCCTACCCCTCCTGCATGTCCCCTGCCCCTCCTGCCTGTCCCCTGCCCCTCCTGCATGTCCCTCTGTCATGCTCAGCCTCGTGGTCAGAGCTCAACCCCCAGCAAAGCAGCTCTGACCTACTCAAGGCTCAGACTGGTGTTTAAAATAAGAGCAGCTGTGCAAGGAAAGTACAGATCAAGTCACACTCACTGGACAAATTCAGGTCCTGAGGCTACAACTTACTTAATGTGATAGGGGTGTGATTTGTGAAGCCTTTTCTCAAAAGGCATTTTTCCTGCTGAGATCAAAGTCCCATGCTGGCAGGGAAGGGAAGCTGTACAGCAATTGCTGATTGTCTGCTCCCCTGCATGCCCTCCTGTAGAGGACACCAAGCTACAACTCCCATTTAAAAATGCTCATCTCACTTCCCTCTTCCACTAAAGGCAGCTACAGACATTGCTCCTGCACCATTGCCATAAGCACACTCTGTTGCTGAGGGCATGGGGGAGACAAAGCAAAATGCAGAAATATCTCAGTAATAAGAGTAATAACGATGATGATGATGATAATAATAATAATAATAATAGTAGTAGTAATTAAAAGGATGGTTGGGAAACAGTTGTTTGAGTTTCTACAGAGTCTGCTTGAAAAATAGGCAGAGGACTGGGAAGTAGACTGCTTCATCTTTTCCTCAAGGTTATATTCCTCCCTACTTTATCCACCACCGTTGTAATTCTGTTTCTAAACCTAATAAATTTCCCACAGAAGCCCTATTCATTCTAAAACCTATGACTGCTGATTCAGGGAACTGTCATGTTTTTCCATGCCAGCATCAGTTCACACTGTACTAAAAAAGCAAGATAAGGACTAGAAAATAAGAGGCAACATTGTGCTTTTACCCAAAAGAAAGAGGCAGCTTAGGGGGAGTTGACAGTCTTATTTTGCTGATCATCAGTCCCTGCAATGGGTTCTGTGACCACCTAATGAAATGCAGGCTAGAAGAACCACGATTTCATAAGGAATCTGACATCTCTTACACTGACATGTAGAGATAAACGTGGGGTGTAGCTGTATCTGTGCTGGAGTGCCCAGGCTGAGCAGCCACACAAATGTGGGTGTTGGAGGTGGAAAGAACACAACAAGTAACCCTACACTGCCCCGAGGACCACAGTAAACATTCCCACAAGGAATGCGACACTTGCAGACCAGAAAAAGGAGGTTATTCTTTTCTTCTAGCTTTGAAACAGAAGCATTCTTTAGATCAGAAAGACTTTTATTTCCTTTTGTAGGTAGAGAACAAGACCCCCTCTGCCATTGTACAACACACGTGGTACCACCAAAGGGAGAGCCTGGAGCCTCTCAGCACCCCAGCTCCTGCCACAGCAGGATTACTTCAAAGCACACTGCACTCCAGGCTACCCTGCCCTGGGCTTCCCTCAAAGCCTTCCAAGAGGAGTTCAGCAAAAATGCTGGGTGTTTTTTGATCCTGGCATCTGTTCAGGAGTAAGTCTTCTGATACCACCAAACTCTGTCATTTTTCCATCCAGAAGGGGACGGTTGCACTCCCTGGTCCCACAGGCAGCCTCACCTGCCTCTTGACACTCCTGGTCACATTTTCCTCAAAAAACCCCCATTGATGTAGTTAGATTACAAACGTTTGTTTACACTGGCTCTTTTTCTCTTGGGTCTGCTCTTTACATGCTTCTCTCCCCTGAACCTGCTGTGTGTCACTATGCCAAGAGAAGTCATAATTAACACACAAATATTCAGAGGGCTGAACAACAAGATTTGCCGTGTTTGTACACATTTCCTTTTTCTAAGGTTATTTCTCTCATAATAGAAATCTAGGCATTCTCTTTGAAGCTGTTTTAATTGGGGATGAGCTGGCTCTTGCCAGCTGTTAAAACATTGATATTTGCCACTGTTGAGGTGCCTTTTGATTTGGTTTGTCTTTTTGCTGATACAATTTGCTAAGCGGCCGACCTCATCTTCATTTATTTATTGGCTCATCTCAAGCAACTGCTACAAGTTAATTAGAGTTTGCTTTTTGCAACACAAAATCGTGCAGCAAATGTTTCTTTATCAATGATCAAATCCTTGGATTACTCTGTTAATTGTGACCTGGATTAACCACAGAGAGTATTCCAATGTAGACAATTTCCCTGGATTATTTTTGCAGTCACAAGCCATGTTTTGCTGGCAGAAAGTAAGGTAAAGCCATTAAGTGTGCCCTGGGAATGGCATTTAATTTCTGTAGCAAGAGTTCTTCATTTGAACCTGCCACCATTTCTGCTATTAAAAGAAGCAGAGCAGCAACCCAGGCTTTTTGTAATAATTCATAACCTCTCAGCACCCAAGAGCATGTTACACTGAAACTGCTGCATGATCCATCTTCACCCCCCACGGACTCAACTTTTGTTGGCAGATTTGTCAATCATGTTTATAGTCTCCTTTCTGCTGTACAGTCAGGAATTCTCATCCTATTTTGATTTGTGTCATAAAAATGTACCAGGACTGATATACACCCAAGGACTTTCTGTTGATTTGTTTCTGTCGCACAATCTATGTCTAATTTATTTATAACTTATCTCATTCTATTAGATCACTTTGTAATCATATTTAATTTAGATTTATTTCCAACAGTTCAGGCTGGCTCCAGGCATTTAATTAAATTTTGCCCTCTTAAGCCACTTAGTCAGTCTAGATTTTAAACATGATGTCGTTTTCCCTTGGACAGCACTTTTCTATCCATTACCTTTGAATTGGTAATTTGTGCAGTTGCATCTTACATGACATTTTCAAGAAGTCTCAATGCTGTGCACTGTGAGCACCTGAGAGGAGCCCAGGGAGAGGAAACCCAGCACCATCCAGCCATGCTTTTATGGGCACTGCATCATTTAGACATCATTTTACTCTGCATTTTAACCTGAAATTGACACCACCAACTCAAACATGGCAGAAGGGATGAGGTCAAAAGTAGAGATAATAAAGAGAATAAACTGTGCTATTAAATTACAAATTTAATTTGGTTTTGAACGTTCAAATTGAGAATTAAAATCTGTGTTTCTCAAAAATTCTAGTATAAAAGTATTGAATACTCCTAGAATGCAACTCAATTCAGATTATTTTAATTTGATATTATAACCTCTTAGGAGATGGACCTGAAAGTGTTTAGAAAAAGAATAACATATATAACTGAAAATTAAGATAATAAAATAACCTTGACTACAGTTTTCATTAACTACTTTGCTGTTCTTCCTTGATTTCTATTAATAAGCCAAAAACCTTTGCATGAACAGGATTCTTTGTGGTTTCTTAAGAATTTTTCCTCTCTTGCTGATTACTGGAATTGTCTCTTTCCTTCTGCTGGTACTGACAAATTACAGTATTTCAGAGAACACACTTTAAATTTCCCTTTCTCCTGCAATTTCCCTCACTTTTCTTCCTCAGTCTTGAACAAAACCCTGTGAGTTTCACTAATGCCTCCTCCTTGGTGCCAATCCTCCCCCTTAATTTTCTCCTGCCTCTCTATCAAGTCTGATATCATCAAAATTCAGATTAAGACATGACTCCATAATAGCCACACACCTCTGTGTGCTTTATTGTGTTCTGGAGGTCCTGAAGCACTTGGACATCCTGCCTGCTGCTTTCTTGCCCACACCCAGGGCAGAGCACACTGCAGAGACAGCTGGGCTAATCATAATGCAAATTCAGTGATAAACTAGTCACTTAAATTCCACTAATATATCTTAATTTTTCACCCAGCAATATGATATATGGTGCCAATATAATTCAATCTTCTTACATTTTTCATGAGTTAAATAAATCACATCAAGATAGAGTCCTTCAACCACAGTATTTCACTGCCTGCAAATCTCCTTCACATGAGTGCAGAGGAAATTCCACATCCCCCTTTATTGGCATCAAGGAAGTGGAACCCAAGGAAATGTGGATCCTGGGAATCAGCAGGTGATGGACATGGAGAGTCCCCCAGGTTAGCACTCTGTCTTTGGGAGTTACTATTTCAGAAAAGGCATGAGAAGAACCTGTCTGTAAGGAGTTTTCTGACGCTACTCAAGTTCAGTACTGGGATAAGAGTGATTATACCCTTTCCATAATTCTGGAATTTCTTTTTAAAGCAGAGAAATTGTTTCAATACTTCCTTCCTCAGCCCAATGAATTCACTGCATCCACAGAAATGTCTGGACCATTTCAGCATCGATATCTTGCCTTCAGCACTGCTGGGCAGAAGCAGTGAATTCTCCCAGAATCAATTTCTGAAGGGTTAAAGAAGGCTCTGATTTTTTGTGTGTCCCAACTCACAGCCTCACAAACTTGGGCCACCCAGGATTTCTCCATGCTGCTGCTGCTGGGTTTCAGTCTTGCAGCACCCCAGGCTGCCTTAATGAAGGCATTGTAAAAATCTGGTTTTCTCCCCACATTTTTCATGGAAAAGAGCAAAGAGAAAATGGACAACTCCCATGACTAAACATCCATTTCTATAAGCAAAGATCATTGAATGAGCCTCTGGAGGCACAAGCAATCTTGCTACCAGAGCAGTCACTTGTACATCTCAACCTTCATAGTGGTCACTATGGTTTAGGGAATTACAGTTCCATAAGAAATTTCTGTAGCATTCCATATCAAAGTATTTTGGGATCATAAAGAATTAGAGATCAAGAAAAATGTATTTCATATCCTTGCTTTCCATTTTTCCCTCTCTAGCAGAGGTCATTCTGCTACAGAACACTTGCTCTCCTACCTCTGGCAGAGCTGCTCTTTGTTGTCTTCCTTTCATCATTTATTTTCAAAGCTGCTCTACACACTTCTTACCAATGCATTTCTAATAATCTTAACAGACTTTTATCAAGGAAAATGATAAGTTTCCACTGTCAAGAGGCCTTTCTCTGAGCCTCAAGTGCTGACATTTTTTTGACAATTTATCTAAAGTCAATTGTCTTCTATTGACTTTTTTCAGCTTCTTCCAGAATGACGACACTTTTTAGCTCTGACAGTTCATTTGGCTTTCTGTGCTTTCTCTTTCTTTTGGTTTTTCCCTACCATCCATAAATCTTAAAAAAAAACTCCAGCCACTGTACTTTGCCAGCAATGTCTCACTTCAAATGTGTTCCATTCTTTTCTCTGATTCTGTTGCTCTCACTGCCATCAAAACCAGAAACAACAAAACATTTTTAAAAGCTACTGAGGTACTTATTTGATAGCCAATTTAGGTATGTTCTCAATATTTCAGTTTGTTGGACTATGGAGTGTTACTTGCTCTCTTTTCCCTTTGGAATCACTGAGTGCACATCCTGGAAGATGCTGGAGCTGACTCAGGCCACAGCTGCTTTGTCCCTAGGGCAGCCAGCAAGGGGTGGCAGTGTCCCTTGGGCATCCCCAGTCCCTTTATCCATCCAATTCTTCATTTTCCAGCTGGTCTGAGGTCTGACTCTGCACCCTCTGCTGCCTGCTCCTAACAAACTCCCCTCGTGTTCAGCAGACAAAGATGAAATCATCATTTACAGCCTTTGCTGAACTGGAACCATATGTCTATTTTCCTTCTGCAACAGACTTTTTTCTGCAATACAACTCCATTTTCCTACATGTTCTTTCATTCTTCATACACAAACAATTTCATTGAGCTTTACTCTATACTCTCTGCAATAAACCATTTCAGGATTTATTCCAACCTTATGTTGCTGCAATGTCACGTTAGGAAGCAAATTAAGTTTCTTACAAGACTGTCTGTTCAAACAGGGACTTCCTCCTCCTCCTCCTCCTCCTCGTTCTTCTTCTTCTTCAAAATGTCTGGAACACCTCAAATTCCTTGCAGCCGCCTGCCATGGGTTTGTCCTTATTGATTATAGCTGTATCCACACTGCTGAGAAATCCCTCTCCAGTCCATAAAGGATTCTTTAGGTGTGACTTGCAGTTGCTAATTTTAAATTCATAGCTGTCACCATTGAAAAGCCTTCCTCAGCAAGTTCTGCCATGTATGTTCTCAGCTATTACATCAAACCCTCCTCTGCTACCTAAGAACAGAACAAATAAATTCTAATCACATGTACAAACACCCTTCCAATATTTGCTAAGCATTAAATCAACTCTTTATCTTTTCTCTTATTATTTCCCAGCATACTTCTAAAGCTCAAGAGAGCCAGAAAATGAGAGGAAATGTGCAGAGCATGCCAAAAGGAATCAGGAGGGGACTGCACATTTTTGATTCAAGGGAGAAATCAGAGGCTTGAGTGATGGCTGACAACACATTGGATGAGGAGCCCAGCACCAGATTTGAACCTCATTAAAAGTCTGAAGCTTATAACTAGACCACAGCCTTTAGAAATATATTGGGTGAAAAGGTTTATTATTATCAAAGAAGAAAATGTGTGGGGATTTTCAGAACAATGTGTACGATAGAGAAGAGACTGTCTTTTCTCCACATAGATCTGTTTGGCAGGTGCTGGCACAGCCTCTTTCCATTTTAATCTCTCCTAGGTCATCATTGTTATTTACTTATGCCACTTACACAGCTTTAAAAAAAAAACCAAGATTTCATTAAGGATGGAATTTTTCTACATTTCGAAATGACTTAGAACCATGAGTCCGTTTTGCTCTTGATAGCAAAGGTGCTCCTAAGAACAGATGAAATCTTTAATCTGCCAGAATTAGAGGTGGCAGAGGAGTATGTCTGTAGTAGGTGGAAAACATTGCAGCAACAGTGGGAGCAAAGACATTCCCTCACTCTCAGAGCCACATTTGCCTTTCCTTGCCCACAGCTCATCTGAACACACCTCCAGGAGCAAAGCTGAGGAGAGAAAAAGGGGTGGTGGGCCCAAAGCCACTACAGAAGCAATAAAATGAGACCTCTGTTTGACAGACTGCAAAGTCAGAGAGAAATGGGATCTTTGACATGCACAAAGCCAAACTAAACCCAAAAGCTTTTTTCTTTAAAAGACGATCAAGAACCCCACACACAAACACAGCCTAAGCACTCAAGGTACAGCTGCAGATATCCTTGTTTTACCAGCTCCAAATCTGACAGTTGTAAGGAGAATGTATTCAGTCTGGATTGCCAAATATATTGCTATAAATAGAATACAAATCTGTGAAGAATATGTAATGCTACCAAGAGAATTCCTTCATTTTATCTGAACCATTTTTTGCAGTTTTCATAATTTTCCTAACTGAACCCACCAGCATTCTGCATTGCAGGAGGATTAACACACCCATCATCATGTTTTCTGTGTTCCTGAAATCAGTGTTTCTATAGTGCATTTGGAAAAGAAGTTCACATCAAAAACATGTTCCCAGTAGCATAAAATGGGAACTGAAGAGTGTACTTTGTTCTGGTGGCCTGTGGATGGGGCAGAACCCAAAGCCCTGTACTGGAGAGCACCTATAATGCCACACACCTTGTCCAAAAGGTACATGAGAGGATACATTTATGGAGAGAAAAGGAGGATACTGCAGGGCTAAGGGCAGAGAGAGGCAGAATCTCCCTCCTTTGTGAGCAGTGGCTTTCCCAGGTAGGCACTACTCACAGTGACAGAGGAACCAGCAGCCTTTAAACTGCTCCACCCTCAGCCACTCCAGGTGGATCTCCCTTCTCAGCTCTGAAGAGCCAACAGGAGCTGGTCTCAAGTCATAATTATTGCCTTTCACAAGAGAAATGAACTCTGAGGACAGAGAGAAGAAACTGGGCATTTCAAATGTCAATCAGCACACACCACAGAGAATTCTTCTGACAATGTCCCCCACAAATGTTAGGGACTCAAGACATCTACTAATTACAGGGAGCAAAGGACACCTAGAGCAAGAATGGTAAATTAAATCAAGAGTGTTTTGAAGGAGGAGTGGTTCCAAAGCACCTGACAGTGTAGGGAAGGAACAAGGAAAATGGTCCTCATGATTAGAATATGCTGCCAGTATTTTTAATGAACTTTTTGTTGTCTAAATTCAGATTATATATTTGCACATAACATATACAGAAGCAAATGAGCCTACTCTGTAAAGCTAAGCAGCCAAATCCTGCTAATTCCTGCTAATAACCAATATTCCATTACAAGTTGCTGAAGCTAAAAAAAATAGTGAGTAAACAAGCAAATAAGACAAGCTGAAAAGCAGAGTATCACAAGCTGGTTTTTATGGAAGTTCAATGACTTGTAGCTGCTTGTGGAAAGCAGACATGTAATTTTCTACCCTGTCTCATCTGACAGTCAGAGAGGAGGAGGAGGAGGAGAGAGCCAGTGGCTCATATTGCCAGGACAGCTCCATCCTCCCCACCTGCTGCAAACTGGGGAGCAATGGGAGGGAGCGAGTCCTGGCAGGACAAAGAAAAATTTTAACAGGCTGCAAATTCAACACCATTTCTATAGGTCATGTTACACAGCCCAAGAGGGGCCTGTTAGATCAAGTGGCACAAAGCCATTAAACATCATATTTCCCCAGTGCAATTGGAGTAATGAAACACCTAGAGTTAGATGAGGCTGTGCTACCCTTGCCTGGAAATATCAGAGCTGTGGCTGCTCAGCAGCTGTGCCTGGATTGAAGGGAGGGATACTGTGAGCCAGCAGAGATACAGAGCCTGGGGCCAGGTGTGCAGCACAAGGACAGAGCCCAAAGAACAGCAGAAGGTAACCAAGTGTAAATGGGGTTGTGAGGAGCTCAACAGCTCCCACCAAGGACCTGGAGGTGCTCAGCTTCCCAAAGTGCCCCTGTGGGAGAACCACACACTTCTGAGGTGTCATTCCACTGCTGATCAGGAGTGATGGGCAAACACACAACCCTGAGCAGCAGCTGGAGTGAGGGATGGAACAGCAGCCCTTGTGCCACACCAGCAGCTGTGTGAGGGCAGGAGCTGTGCCCTCTGCTCCACCCAGAGCATCCCAAGGGCCCTGGGAATGCCAGGGTGCCACATCCCATCCATGCTCAAGTGCTGACAGACCTCAGGGTCACTCCCAGCTTCATCTCTCTGCATCAAAACGTTTCATTAGGACAGGCTGTGGGGTCACACAAGGAGCAAGAGAGAGGGATGTGGTGCCAGGGAGCCCAAGCTGCACAGAAGGTGCTGGGTACAGGGGCACAGGGGCTTTCCACACACTCAGGTGTTCCCACACACTCACAGCCCTGGAACAGAAAGCAGAAGGGAAAAATTTGCCATAAAATGAGTTGGTCAGGTTTGATGGGCCCTGAGCAACCCAGGGGAGTGAGTGGTCTCCTTGCCCATGGGAGAGGAGGCAGGGGTTGGAGCTAGTTGATCTCTAAGGTTCCTTCCAACCCAAGCCATTCTATGATTCCGTAAAATCCATGGAGTTAAGTGGTGACAAGGAAATGCAAACAAAGCCCAAATGTGCTCAAAGCTGAGAAGCAGCCTCAGCAGCTGTTTGCCAGCTTCACAGGTATGAAATGCAGCATGAACACCCAGGAGAAAGTTTCCAAAAAGACCATTTTTCTCAGTAATTCCCCAATTAGCTGATTTGACACAATAACCACCCCTGTGCATCCCAAACCTTCTTTATAATAGTGTCAGGAGAAAGAGCAGGCAGGCTAGTGGGCAGTGAGCCCAGGGAGAGGAGAGGCTGGAATAGCCCCACCGTGTTCCCCCCTGCTCCAAACCCTCCCACCCTCCCAGCACAGGAGGGCACATAATTTTCCACTTTCCATTTATGATTTATTTTTAAAGCACCGTATAAATCTGAGTCTAGGTGAAGCTGTTTCCTCAGAAGTGCTGCTTGCCAACACTCCCTTTGAAGAAATATTTCCTCAGATCCCATTGCTGCCAGTTGCCAAGCCATGAACACCCTGAGATAAGGAACCTTGCCCAGGTGCTGCAGCAGCTACTTGTGGGACATAGAGATACCACCCAAAATTAGAGTGAGAGAGGGAGAGAACAAAGATATGGATAGGTCAAGAGCAGCAGAACAGCTACAGGCACTTTTGCTCTCCTTCCCATCCATCTGCTCCCCAGGGATACTGCCAAGGTCCTGCCCCACAGCAGAGACCTGACAAAAAATAGTAAAACTAGGAAAATTTTCATTTCTAGCTCAGGCTTTTTCTGTTGAAAGGAGGCCTCCTCTCTTCTATTATATTTTTTTCCAGACTTCAGGATCTGATCACATCCCTGCAAGAGTTTCCTTTTTTCCCAGGAAGATAACCCCTTGTCACTTTATTTCAAATGCCTGTACTTCAATATCAGCCACAGGCTACTCCAGGAATTATATATATATTAAAAAAATAAAATTAAAAGGCACATCCAAAAAGTTGAGGAAGTCAAATTATTTTCCCTGCTTTGATGTTTATTTGTGTTTTGTACTGCAGGGCACTTGTGCAATATGCACAGAAATGCCAGGGGAATGAGTGAATCCTGTTCAAGTAATTTAGAGGATGAAATGGTAAAAGAAACCACTTTGAACTCAGGCCAGTTGGGAAATGCACCTTCTGGATCTGCACATTGTCACTTTTTCCCAGCTTGGGTTTGTTACCACCAAGGCAAGATTGGCCATAAACACACCAGACAGGCCTGGGATGTTAAGCTACTTCCTTCTGTCAGGGTTGGAGACAGCAATAGAGGCAGATTTGATTCCAAGGAAATGTGTGCCTTGTTCTTCTTCAGAACCATCTGGACTTAAAAACTTTAAAACCCCCAAAATTTCATCCTTGTCCATAGTTTAGAAAATGGGTCCAAAGTTGTGAGGGAAATGTGGAAGAGAGCTCTGTGACTGCACCTTGTTTATATGAGCACCACACCAATGTTAATGGTTTAGCTAAATAAACTGAAGTATTGCAACTGTAAATTGAAATCCAAACCTTGGCTAATGTGAATTAGTGCTGGATTATAATGCTACATCAGGATAAGAAGCTTCAAAATATTTCAAACAGATTTGGAAAGTTGTTCTCCATTAGATTATAAATACTATTAACAGATAACAAGCCATAAAAGCCCATCACTTCAAAGGGGATCTTCTGGCCATTTTCTGTCAGAGGAGCTGAAGGGACAGAGTTTACTGATCTAAATTTGAAAGCAGAAAGCAAATCACAGCATCTAGAATTATTATTGATTCCTGAAGTTATTAACTTAAAGGATTACCTTGTTCACTTTATTTTTGTTAGGGATAACACATTAGCTAGATATAACAAGAGATAAGACAGGCCAAGATTTTAGCTCTAATCATTAAGGGCCTTTGAAGTTATGCATAAAATCGCTATAAAGGTGTTGTTTTTTCTCCCCAGAACAATACTGGGGACATTAGGGGAGAGCAGGGGGCTGACCTGGGTTAAGAAAATAGGCAGGAAGCTTTGGCAGGAAAAAGCTTCATGTCTGAGACACCCCAGCACTTCCCCATGTCTGCACAGGACACATCTCTGTTAACAGTTTATTAAATAGTCATTATTGACAGATCCACTCGGGGTTATGCCAGCAGCTATGCAAACACATAGTTAAAAAAAGCAGACACAAAAATGTCCTTCCCAAACGAACAAATCACAGAGTATTAATGAAATGGGGCAGCCAAGGCCTCCTGAGGGAACACCAGACTAAATTAAACTTGCCATCAGCTGATCAGCATGAAGTTTTCTTCTCAGCAAAACCCATCAAAAGATATTTCATTGCAAAGCGCTTCTTGGACAACTACTTTTCATTAAAGGGTTCTAAAACACTTTCCTCCTTATTCCAGCAAACATGTCAAACCCTTGCCCAGTCTCAGTGACAGCATTTGCACTGACCCAGAGAGCAAAGGGCGTTCCCTCTCTGTGATTAGAGCTGAGCTGTCATGCTCAGACATATTTTGATCCTGGAACTCGAGATAACCCCGTTGACCAAATGGCTCTGTATTTGGATTGTACTGACTTGCCACTGATAACAGAGATTTCAATAATTACAGCAGGATCTGTCTGTCCAATACCCCTGTAAGTACAATCCCCTTTCCCAAATTCCCAATGTCCTCCCTATGGGCAGCTTGTCTCGATGGCTACAAATCTCTCATATAAACCACATAACAGGTAGTGACACATTTACAGCACTTTTCATCTTTACAGCACGGTGTGCTGGTCAGTTTTTATTGCACTTACCAGACAAAGTGCTTTCCTTCGTGTCCACTAGCAAAGAATTTTTTTTCCCAGACAATCTGTAACCATACAATAAAGATATAGACACATTTTGCTATATTACAGTAATTGATAGAAAAAGTTAGGTCTAAGCCCAGTATGTTTCTGCCTCCATTCCCAACTAGTCCATCACATCATTCTGAAAATGTTCTTTTTATGGTGCCTTAGTACTTGGCACCATCTAGGCCTGAAGTGCTCCCCCAAGGGTTTGCATTAGGCTCAGAAAGGATGAAAGAATGAACTAACAAGATCAGAGCTGTAGCAGGTTCAGCTTTAGGGGCCACAGCAAGTAAATTTCTAGTTTGTAACTCTTGCTTATTTCTGAAGTTATTAATCGCTCCCATGCAGTATTTATAGCTGGGCTGCCTGCTTCCCTTTCCCCCAAGCTAAACTGTCACTATTTTAATGCTATAATAAGCTGATTTCCTAATGTATAACTTCAAAGGAAAACTTTCTTCTTCTGCTTGATGAAGTATTAATAGGGATAACGAAGCATGGTGACATTACACAGAACCCCAAGAACCCTTTTGGGGCTCCAATGCAGCACAGTCCTTGGCAGCTTTTGTTCTTGCAGGTTATCTAATGAAGTTGCCTGCAGGAAGTTCTCTGTCTTCTTTCCCAAATTTTGACTGGGGACTGGAGGTATTTATCCAGCACATTCTGTTCGCTTTATAACACCCAGTCAAGGTGGTGTCAGGAGAACAAGCTGCAGAGAAAACTCCTTCATTTCACACCTGGGAGGGTATAGCAATGAGGGCACAAGTTGGGGGGGATGAAGGAACAGGCAAAACCAGACCAGAGCAAGGTATGGCTTAAAGCTTCCTCAAGAGAGTGCAAAAAAGATGCACCCATCATGCCAGCCAGACCCACTGCAGATGATACCCAAGGTCATATACAAGCCACAGCCAAAAATACTTCTCCCTTTCAGCTAGGTAGGGTCTGGTGGAGCCTCCTCAGTCAATATTTGATGCACAAACATGTCAGTTTAATCTGTCAAATGCAACACATGCTCCTGTCCTGGGTTTGCAGCACCAGCTTGTGCCCCTGCATTGAGATGAATTTGCAGGAACAGCACTCAAAACTACTTGAGAAGTTCAAACATGTAGGATGGCTGGAAAGCTGTGAGGGGAGCTGTCAGGGGAAAAGAAAGCTGCAGAATAGCTCAGACAGCAGTTCTTTCTGGGGGCTGGAAGCCACAGGGTGCCAATCACGGACAGGCATCTGCATTGCACAGAGATAACAGAGGTGCTGAGCTGCAAGGAACATTTCAGACGAGACCTTCCTGCCTTATCGTGGCTGTTGGCTCTGATGCAAGGGGATAAATGCAGCTGTGATCTATGGTGATTTATTCTAACTCCCACTCAGGCCTCCAGATTCTGTAATTTCTTTTCCCAGCATTGCCAAGGCTTCTGTGTAAAAGGAAGGTGCTGCAAAGCTTGGGAGAACCAGCTCTGCAGGTGTGCTGCAAACGGGCAAATACAGCACGGACTGGGCTGAGGTGGAGTGGCTGGGTGACACCTCGGGGGTGATGCTGGCCTGTCACTGTTTATGAGCTTTCTGTCAGACCTTTCACTGCTTTCCACCTCATTTCATAATGACTGGTATAACTGCTGCCATCATGCCCAAGCACTCAATTTCAGTTATTTGTCAATATATTCAATTTTCAGTTATTTAATCTGAATGGTACTTACATGAAAAAATGGATTCTGTGCGACTGGTGCCATCCCACAGGTTTAATGTCACCCCTGGCTAACCTCAATAAGCATTTCAGCACCCCAAGTCATTATTCATTAAAGGAACATCAGCTTCTGGCCTCTGTAATGGGTCCAGTGCTCCATCCTGCTGTGATGGAGGCAGAATTACCCCTGTGCCAGGGCTGCAGCACCAGCCTTTCCGTGTGGGAATCACAAAATCCACTTGCTTATTCAGCCTCTCGCAGAGGAATATTCATTAATGTTTACTGATGTAGAATGCACACACTACATTAGTCACAATCCTATAAGTAAACATGTTTTTCATCCACACTACATTAATCCTGAGCCTATAAATAAACAGATAGAGCACAGTCATAGCCTGCTAAGATACCCCCTGCAGAAAGAGAGTTACTGTACCAGAATACAGCACAGAGCAGGACTGTGGCATTATGAAGAGGCCTCAGGGTTGGTTATTATTGTAAAATGGGAGGTTATTTAAAGGAAAAATTTGGATTTAGGTGGGCAGGTGGGAAAATTTCTGTACTGCAGTACAGACTTTTGGTACTGTCTCTTTTAAAGGTGTGAGCTACTGCCCACAGCCTTGGATAACAACTTTATGATAAAGCCAGCTAAATAAAGCTTGGTGTCCCAACAACAACACCTAAAAGACTGGATCATTCATGGAGATTTTTCCATATGATGAATATACAGTGCCATCTTGCATTGCCACAGTGTCCCTTCTACTGCCCACCATCCTGAAGGAAAAGCACCACGCTTTCCAAATTAAATGCCCACAGGAATGACTTTACCAGACACAGAAATGTGGCAGCCAAATCAAACCAGCTGGGGTGGAGAGAACACTGTTCCCAAAGAAGATGACAAGGGAGCATAAGCAGGCAGAACATGCTCACCTAAAGTGGGATTTGAAGCCATCAGGAGTGGATATTGGTGCCTATATAAAAGCTGTAAAAATCAGTTTTTAACCCACTTTAGACACCAACCAGCTAAAGAAATGCCAGTGAAGGAAAGGAAATAAAAATAGAAACCATTAAGATGATGAAAAGGTACAGAAAGAAAAACAAAATGGAATTGAGCCCCTTTAACCTCAAGCAAGTGGGCCTGGAAACTTGAAAATAATTCAATACAAGGAAAGAGAAAGAAAAAAGGGAAGGGGGCTTAGTATTTAATCTAAGTCACAGTTTCACTGGTTGTGTCTTATTCTTTAGCACAGTGTTGGGCTAGACTCAACATTTTTGTCTTAGCAATAAATAATAGTTGTGTTTTAACAGGTCATAAACCTACAACTAAGAGCATCTTACAAGTCTCTCTGGCTGTGTGCACCTGCATCTGTACAACCTGAATTATGTTCAGGAGGCCATAAAAAAAGAGGGGACTGAGCACTACTCAGATGGTTGGTAATATGATGCATTGGCTATTTTAATTAACTTTCCCACTGGGAGCTGACTGTTTATACAGAGCACAATAAAATGCCTTCTTAATTTTTAAGACTTTAAAGATAACAAGACAAAATTGGAGCAAGCTATTGAGGCTGCCCCTCAATAGAGATCAGGACTGTTGTGGTCCTCTTTCCTCCATGAGGAGTGGACCAAGCCAGCAGCATTGGAGGGGGAGTGCAAATTGCCAAGGCATGAGATTGACTTGATATACAGAATATATGAGGCCTGAGCAAATTTCTCTCTAACATTTCCCTTCAAATGTTTTTACTGCATCTCATCCTGTGAAAGACACTTAAGCAATCAGAAAAAAAAGTTGACTATCAGCTTCCTTTTCTCGTTTTCCTTCTCAAGAGGGTGTAATCAAGGGAAATGTGATTGTTCATGAAAGACAACATCTGCATCATGTATCCATCACTTTTTCACTTGGAAAGCTTCCCAGGGTGGCTGTTGTTTGGTGTGCATTACTTTACACTCATCATTAATGAAGCTGATTTCATTATTAGAGACCTGGAAGCTGTAACAGGGGGTGATGTTTATGTCCAGAACATCTGTGTGCTTTTGGGTAGGAGATGCACCTCACCAAAAACCGACACAGATGACTAAGCCAGTGGCCAAGGTATGTTGACTTTTGATTTTATTCAACTGTAAGGAGATGTAACAAGTGCACCAGAGGGATACATTTTCATAAGCAGACAAGCAGATGGGTGAAGAAATTTGACTTGCTATAAAAACCTCATAACTGCCAAGCAGCCTGAGAGGCCCCATGGCAGGAGTCAATTCCTGCACAGTGATTTCCCTCGTCAAAGATTCCAAGTTATATGTGGCAGTCACTCTCTTTGGCATTTCACATCCTACAGGTGACAAGCCCAACACATGGCTGCTGGAGGCTAGCCAGAAGCCATACACTGCCAGACCACATTTTGCTTGAATTCCTCCAGACTTCCCTCTTACACAGCCTGGGTGGAGTGTGGGTGGGGAGGACAGAGATTTAAATGTGAATTGCTCATTCAATTGATTTCACGCCCTTATGGAAATAATGTTTTTCCAATAGATTGCATTAGAACCTCAGAGGTTCTCTACTTCAAATGATCCAAAATCACATATGTGCTAGAGGAGAGGTTAATACCAACTACCACCCAAAGACTAGGCATGAGAACAGCCAAGCCACAGCAAACCAAATCCAGGTTCTTCCACATTTGCACTGCACCAGTCAGACGACTTGTATCCTTTCCATGCCTTAAACTGGAGAAATTCAGAGTCTGATGGAACACAGTGGGACTTAGTTGCAAATCTGTTCTTGAGCTGAGATCTCCTAAATCTGCTATGACTGACTGTAGATATGCTGCTAAATTTTAGTGGCAAAAGTATTCACATCGTTTCTAGTTGTGATCATTGAATCTATCCAAAATACCCACAACAGGCAAAAAAGCAAGAAAAATATCAGCAACCAAGTGGGAGGGAGCAGTAAGTGGAGTATTTCTCTTTTCCCACAGCTGATAACACCACGCTTCCACCCACAGCAGCTCTTAATGGCAAACCCTTCTCATTATGTTCACAGCATACAGAACACAAATTTAACTTATCAAAATCACAATCAATAAGACATTTCTTAAATTACCTAGATTCAGAAGAAACGAGGAAAATTAATTAGTGCTGCTTATCCCTGGGTGAAGGCTTACACTGAAGGTCCAGATCGATACTTTTGAATACAGATGCTGAAAGTCAGTCCCATCACCCTGACAAGACTGGTGGATGGTGGCACTTCTGAAATCAAGGCAGCTCCCTATCAATATTCCATAAGCTCTTTATTGCTCTAGAATGCTGCTCTCAGAGCAGCAATCATGCTCAGTCTCCTTCAACATTTCCCCGCACCAACCTGTTTCTTTGTTGTGCTCGAGTTTTTGTCTTTGGCATTTCACATGCAAACTGATTTTCCTGGTTATTTGTGCTCATTTGCAAGAGGCACAAGTCACCAAAAGCAGACACAGATGAACACTCCACTGCTCATCGAGGGTTTTCTTTTTAATACCAACACAGTGTAACAAGCCAACTTGAGAAATGTGTGTTTATAACCAGTCAGCCAGATGGAAAAATCTGATTTGCTATAAAAGCTTATAGCTGCTGAAAATCTTCAGGATTTGCTGGAAGGACCCAGCTGTAACAAATCATGCCAGGGTACTAAAAAGACTGATGGTGCTTTGTCCAACTGTTGTCTCAGCATCAGCTTTCTCACAGCCAAGGGTGCACCTGAGGAGGTGCTCTGGGATGGGATGAGCAGTGTGGAACCCCTGCTGCTGGGGAATGAGCACACCACAGATATTCCACGGGTTTGTGTCAGAGCAGCCCTTCTCTGGATGCCCTGGAGGGCGGGAGCATATTCCCACAGCCCAGCCAGGTTCATTTGAGGGGATCCTGCTCTGAGCACTCAGTGATGGCTCTGCCACACAAACCAGGGCACGGGAAGGGGATTTGCTTCCAAAGAGCCCTGACACCCAAACCACAGCACCACCCCAGACAAATACACACACACAGAGCTTTCCTGGGCAAACAGGAGCCTGGGGAGCAGGTTCACAATCAGTGTGGAGTGTCTGTTAACTCCAGTCAGAGCTCAGCCCTCTACAAACTGCCAACACCCTCTGAAATCCAAGTCCCTGCCTCAGTTACATCTTCTGAGTGACACCAGCACTCAAGGGCCTGAAACTCCCAAAGGAACAGGAGATGCTTGTGCCAAAAGCTGTCATGTCAGAAGCTGTTCTTTGTGAGGCCTCCAGATCCAGCCTGTGCTGGAGGAGATGTCCACACTATCGTGGTGGATTTCAGACCTCGCCAGCACACAGAGACTCCTCTCAGCTATCCCTGGGAGCCCAGTTTCCACAGCCCATCACCTGCTCTACACCCCAAAGTCACTCTTTTACTTTATGCTTGTTGCTAATCTGTTTTGCAAGTACAACTCAAATGAACTTGTCAACAGACTACAACATTTCCCCATCATCCACAGGCAGAGCACACAGAATGAATTTTTTCTTTAGTCTTCACAGGCAAAACATTTCTTTTGCACCTAAAATGAGATCTGCAGAGACACAAAAGATGTCCAAAAACTGCCATGGGCTGTTAGTCCAGTGGAACTGGAGGCGTATCAGAGCCAACAAGCCCTTTCAAGGTTCTGGAAAATGCTTTGCCTCTCCTCTATGTAGTTTTTCTCCTGCTTCAGGCATACACAAATTTTACCCTGATGGGGAAAAAAAATTGCTATTCACTTTATAATTTATGTTTCTGTGAAAGGCAGTTTTCATATCTTTGGCTCTGGGTCTCTGGAAGCCTGGATCACAAAAGGGTCAAGGTTCTCCAGCTATCCATGCTTGCAGGGGAGGTACTGTGATAAGAATAAAGCGTCTGTTCAATATAGATATAAACAAGAAATACCCATTCTAAAACAGCAAAAAAAAAAAAGCTGTACAGAGTCATACTGGATTTTGACATTGCAATATGAGAGATATCCTCAAAAGCACTCTGGAAGCAGCTTCATCAGCCCTAAACATTTACTAAATGGAGCTGTTGGGACCACACCTGCATGTCTGCTAAGTGCCAGGTTCCCTTTTCGTGCTCCAGTGAGAATTCAGCTTCCCTCTGGCAATGTGGAGCTCCCCAACATGCAGCCCTACAGTGGAAAGGCACCAAACTCATCATCATCCCTCCTCAGGTAAAGCATTCCTGACTGTTTTCCTGAGGTTGAGGAAAGGGAAAATCACTAAAAAACATATTCTGCTGCTTTAAAACCCAGCAGTGATGACTGGAATCCATAAATCAGATTGGAGGGTTTTTTTTTCCCGAGACTTGTGGGACTGCTCCAAGCATAATTAGGTTTTGGGTTCACAAAAAAATGCCAGCATCTGTTGCCTGCTCTGTGCATGCTGCCAGTCTGAGGGGACTGCTCCGGGCTCACTACAGCTTTTGTTCTCACAAATAGAGAAAACTCTGTCAAGCCTGGAGCAGGGCTGCTGGCCAAGGGACTCTGAGACTCACATTATTTATGGGACTGGGAGCAGAGGAGGAAGAAGGAGAGGAAGGATATTGAACTCAGAATGCCTCTTTCCCTGGTTCAAATTAATTTGACGAGTCTCTGTTTAAATTAAGACAGGGAAAATTCCCAGTAACAGCTTCTGCCAACAATCCCATTACAAAATAGTGCTGGTGTAAAATAATCACAAACGTATGCATATCTCTCTCTTTAAAGTCAGTTCCAAGAATTCAGAGACTGGCCAAGCCCCTTGCTGATTAGCAAGGAAAGATCATTTAGTTGGATGAAAAAACTTTCCTCCTTCATTCACAGCAGAGAAAAACATCACAGAAATTCCAGCAGAGCAACCCCATCTCCAGCAGCCCTGGGTGCAAGGGAAGGTTGACAGAGAGGGATCTGTTGGTCCTTCTCCACTTCCTTGAGGAGACTCCAGGGGAACTCTTTGGAGACAGTGATGCCAGCACCATCCATGGTCATCACACCCACACAGTGCCTCCCCAAAAACTGCACAAAGCAAAACCTCAGTGAAGGCTTTAAAGGAGGCCTGTGTCTTTCTTGATTCTTAACAATTCTCCAAGGACTGCTCCTGCAGCAGCTGAAGGTCACTGCACACAGGATTGCAGTGCAAACAGCATCCTGCAGAACCTTTGCCAGCCCAGAAGCTTCTATCCAAATCCAGCTGAACTTCTAAGTACATTTGGGTTTAAATCCCTTGAACTCCATCTAATTTAGTATTACTTTCATTTCTAGATAAGCAACTCCATCAGTTCCTCTTGTTTCAGATCTGAACTCCCAACCTGTTTGGACTCAGCACCTGGATCCTCTCCCCCGGCACGGAGCCTCTTTCCTTTCTCTGTACATTACTGCACTGCAAAGCCATTGCTCATGCTTGGTGAAGCTCTGCTTTTCCCTCTCTGAAGCCCAGAAACACTTCCAGGAATCCTCCCATTATTTTTAAAGTGCTGCTTCACTTCTCCAAGTCAGGAGGAAATTCATTCCCACACCCCCAGCATCTCCCACACAGGGGTAACACATTAGATTGTTTGGTTGTAAGTAGCACTGATTCTAACTCTGGGGACCATGTTCAGCCAGCTCAAACTTGAATACATTTTTAGGAACACATTATGTATGAGGCTATAGCTATCCAAATGGAGTTAAAGAAAAAAAAAATAGTAAAAGCTGAATGTTGAGAGGGAAGGGTCAAATTACCAGCCCTGCCACATACCAGAGTTCCAACACGGGAATTTTATGACATTAATATGGACATGTATTTAAGAGCACAGTGTATTTCCAGGTGGCAATATGTACTGTATACTGTCAGAAAATGGGTGGTACATTTTCAAAGACATTATCCATCAGGTGCCTCCTAGCCAGGAGGGACATGCACAGCCAAGGACAGGGTCAGGAGCACGAGCCTTTGCACTCAGTCTTTGCTACAGCCACTAGTAAAGAATTGATATAAAATCAAAGTGAGTTGTCATGCCATGAAACACGAGGTTGTGCACAGTCTGCCCAAGGAGAAGGGCAGCACTTCTGCAGAAATAAAGCAAAATCTACCACAGTCTGTGTCTAAAACATGTGCACAGTTGCTGGAGACTTTGCCCTCATACACCAGGCTCTTCAGTCCTGCAGGTTTTCTGTCAAAGAGCTTTGATGCCAAAAATGCCAGGTTTGCAATTATATTATTTTCCTTTTTATTTTCTTATCTACTTTTCTAAAAATGTAGAGGAAAGAAATATTTAACATAATTTGTTTAAGGATTAATTGAGAAATGCCTTAAACTAAAAAGAGTGAAAAGCCATTAAGTGGACATGTAAAGGGAAAATGGTATAATGATATGCTACATCTTCATGATTAAAAGTTAAAATAGTGTGTGAAAGAAAGACTGTATTGAAGGCAAAATAATAGACCCATTTCCAGCACATTTCAAACAAAAGGCTGGTAACATGAGTTGCCAAACTTTTCTGAGATCAAAAGACAAAAACCTACCTCCTGGGGAGTCAAAAAGTTAAAAGGAACATTTCTGCTTGCAGGAAGGAGGGTAGCCAACACCAGAAATGAACATTTTCTTCTCTCAAATCTGCTCCTGGCCAGTGGACTTAAACCCAGGAGAGACCATGGATTCCTAACTGCAGGTTAACAGAAAGTCACCACATCTGTAATCCCCCACCAAGCTCATTAAAAAAGGGGGAAAAGAGACAATAACACCCCAACCGCATTGTGCTGCACAGGCAAGCCTGTGTGAGGAAAACCTGGCTTTCCTCAGCATGGCACAGCCCTGCCCTGCCTGCCTGAGAGGCAAAGCCATCACTGTCTGGGAATGATCCAGGATGACCAGCAATGAGTGATGCACACGGGAAAATGCAGGTGTCACCTTTGCTCCGTGGTGTCTGTGAGAGGCCAGCCCAGCAAATCCTCACAGGAAAAGGAGCAGGGCTGCTGCAGGCACTCCCCAAGGCACAGACATGGTCATTGCTCTGATGCTCCCTCAATTTTTGGTGCAAAATGGTGAAGAGAAGAAGCATCTTGAGAACAGCATGAAATCCCCCCAGTGCCTCATCCCTGGAGTGCCCCGCAGTGCAAAGGTAATTACCTCCTTCATTAGCAGCCCTCGGGCTGCTCTGTGGGCACAACCACCTCCTGGCCATTTTGAAGTGCTAATCTGGCAATTTTGTCAGAGACCATCTAGACAAAATTAATAGTGGAGTCAGGGTGTAATTGTCACAGAGTGGCTTGTTCTGAAAAAGCCCTTCTTCCCCTCTCTCTCTCAGCCTAATCTTGTCCAACCCTCCAGGATCAGCCATGCCAAAAAGACACATCAAGTCAAACAATATCTCTTTGGTTTGCTTTTTAAGGGCCCAGATGCTGCAATAAATAGCAATCCCAGGCCAAGTTTGGAAGCCTGCTGGCTCAAACACCCATTGAATTTCATGTGTGAAGTACATGCAAGATCAAACACAGCCATCACTGTTACTGCAGCCCTTACAAAGGCACTTCATGCTTCAGGAATAACTTGAGAGCTGCAAGAGGAACAAAAGAAGGTGAAAAATATTGTGCAGTTGAATGGAGACTCAGCATTGCTTTGTGCATTGCTGGTGGTGGAAGGGCTGTGAGAATTCACTATTCACCATGAGCACACATGAAAGCCTGTGACTTTTTCTGAAAACAAGAAAACAAAACATGAATCTGGAGGGTTTTATGAAAGCCAAAGCAACACACACACACAGCAGTTGAAAGAAATAAGCCTTTGGCAGCTCTAAGTTGTAAAACACGGCAAAGCAGAACCTGTGGTGGCACTTGATAAATCTCCAAATGCCTTGTCATAACCTTGTGACACTGTGAGTTACAGTCTCCAGTGTGACACTTTGAGAAGTGTTGCTTTTAAGACAAAATCAGGGGAAGAAAAAAGAAAGAAAAAGAAAAATAAAAAGGAAAGGAATGAGATTTTTTTTTTTTAGCTATTTTTAGAGGAGTGTGGCCATCCTGGAATGTTGTAAAGAGCCTCTATTTAGAAAATAGCACAGATCTGTGGTACAAAACAAGATTTTGGACATCTTTTGTAACTTAAAATGAAAAAAACATATCAAAATTCTGAACGGAGAAGCCTAAGGAGCACCAATATATTCTGAGTTAACTAGTAGATTACTATTGGATTTAAATAATAACTACAAAATTATCTAAATTCATATAAATTGCAGTCCAGCTGATAATGTTCAGATTTATGAGGCAACACAAGTATTTAGAGGGATTTTACCTCAAAAAAACTTTATGAGGCCACACAGAGTCAAAATAGAGCCCTGAAAAAGGACTGGAAAATACACATGAGAAGCATTGAACATGTAAATGAGGATTTCTGTAAAACAAACCACAATAAAGACCTTTGGAACCCATTAGATGAGTTTTAAATGAGGGTAAATATTATTGCTTGCTTACAGCAAACAACTGAAAGGCTTTAGGAGGCCTGTGAGGGAAATATAAACTCACTTAGATCTGATGAGCACAAACAGCAGAAAAGCATTTGCAGGCAAAATTGTGTTTATGCCAGTAGGATCACAATCAGAAACTGCACTGGCTAACCTGATCAGTGGCACCTTCATTTCATGCACCCAGAAATAAGCTTTTAGGTAACAAAGTTTTCCAAGAGACACTTGGAAACAAATACTTGGTTTCTACTAGTCTGATATAAATTTTAAAATGTTCTTTTCATTTTAAATCCACTCTTGTCTCCAGCCTAAGGTCCTTTTGCAAGCCTATCTTTGCAAAACTGATGCCATCTTGTGGTGAAAAAAACCTCCTTGTCCTGAGGGTTTCCGTGTCCTTTAATGGCCAAAACCATCCTTGACTAACTCAGTGTTACAAGCACAGTGACTTTATTCCAAACCAGGAATGTCTCCTCAGGACTCCCATCCTTCAGAACTGTATTTCTATTAAACTCGAAATGCTTATTCCAGCACAGAAATCAGTTACAGTGTGAGCTTTTAGAAATTGAAACTGGATGCAGATTTCTGCCTTATTCAGAACTCAGCTCCCAGCCCTGCAGCCACAGTGTTCCCATGGACAGCCCAAACCAAGGCTGCTGCTCCCAGAACCACCTTCTTTTACGGTAAACAACCCAATTTCCTTCCATTTTCTGAGTCTTCCTCTTGCAAAGTCATCCTTTTCAGACATCTGCATTCCTGTCCTACTTTTGGCTTCTTTCAAAGCCAGTATAGCCCACAACACTCTGTGTATCTTCTTCTTTCTATCACCCAAAGGAGTTTCACTCACTTCTAGATGTTTTACTCTCATTTTTTTCTGTTTTTTCTACTCTCACAGTTTTTTCCAAACTATGTTTTCTACACACTGACTTCATCTGTTTCATAGAGGTATGGTCTTCCTTCCTTCCCCTCCTCATGTGGGCAGACCCTATCTCTGATGGGCAAAACAATTCTCTCCATCTCTCACCCCACCCTCCCTGCCCTTCCCCAGGGTCACTGCTGCTGGGAAGGGTAAGAGAATTTGGATGATGTGCTGTTAAAGTGAGCTGGTGGATGGAGTGGCCAGGAAAAGCAGGCACAGATCCAGCTCCCTTGCTCAAACTCTTCTTAAATATCTTATCACAGAGGTCACTATCATCTCTCATTGGCCCAGCTTTGGCCAGCAGCATGTCCATTTTCAGAGCCATCAGAGATTGGCTCTGCTGGACACAGTGGAAGCTTCCAGCAGCTCCTCACAGGAGCCCTCTTTGGCTCCCCACTACCAAAAACCAGGCCATGCAAAACCAACACACAACGTTGTCACAAAAATCTTAATCTTAAAGGCAGTCTCCCTTGAATTACTTGATAATTAACCTCTAGGCACAACACTCATCTTGTTCTGTTATACTTTCATTATCATCAGATTCATTAATTTCATCCCCTGTGTGCTAAGATATTGCATGGTTAAAGGCAGCATGTAGTAGTATTTAGAATCTTGCCAGGGTTCCCCATCCTCTGCTGAAGAGTTTGCAGAAGCAATATTACACCACAAAATCAAGAAATTAATTTTTCCTTTAAATCTTTGCTATATTCAGGTAATAGTTAAATTAAATTTATATTAGTACTTATTTAGTTGTAATTTCAGTACATGCTGAGCATAGTGAATGGCCTTCAGATGGACCATGAAAGAGCTTTGCCAGAGGGTGGCTGGGTGAGCTTCTTCCTTCCTGCATGTCTGGAGAAAGTGGGATCTGCTGCCACAGGGGATTCTTGGCCCCTGGGGTAAGAGTTTCACTGGCTGAAACACTTCTGGCAGCAGCTGAGTTTGTTAATTCTCCTGTTAGCCAGGGCTCTGCAAGCAACCTGTCTTTGTTTATTCCATAGCTCTTGGCAGTGCCTTGCATTGCCAGGTTGTACATAATTCCTCTATATTCCAGTTCCATTTTAAATAAGCCCCTTTGGAAGTGGCCAGGAGGTCAGACAGACAGAAGGAAGTGAAGGATGGAAACAACCATCGAGGTTATGAGCTCAGAGAAACTCTCCAAGTGATTTGGTGACGAGTCCAGACACAGCAAAGTCATCCCATCAGGGCTGGCATAGCCTATACAACCCTTCCAGGGTAAGATCACCAAATTGTCTTTCATTAGAGCTGTGATTCAGTAAAATGGGGTGTCACACCATTCATCTTTAGAACTCTGAGCAGTACCTACTTGCAGAGCACGTTTTTGATGAGATTCCCCCACCCTCCCACACCCCTCCAGATGTCCTTCAAGAACTACAACATAAAAGTGAAGAGTCTCAATATGTATCAGTTTTATAAAAGCTTCCATACAGCACCATCAGAACAAAAAGTTTCTGTATAAATATAACACATCAAACCAGATCATTACAAAGAACATTTCTGTGCTCTCTCACCATTGAGAAGAACAAGTGCATGGCTTATAAAAATAAAAATAGTTGTACATGTTCCAGCTAGAGGTATGGCAAGCTGAACAGCCTAAGGTATCAAGCACAGAATTCATTTTTTTTAAGATTACTAAATTAAATTTTGTGTTCTAAACACAGTGTTTTAGCTTCTTAGTAAATCAGTGTCTTTGGCAACAGGTAGAGATCCATGCAACACCACTTTTAGGTGAGAAGTGATACAGATGCCCTGCCATCAGGTAAAACAGAGAAATATTCCCCTGGAATGTTGAATATATTTGGTAAAGAAAGGAATTGAGTAAATACTCATGCAAATATAGCTAGGCCAATTTAACAGAGGCCTTCAAACTCAAGGGCTAACATTTGTACAGCTTATGCTCTGCACATCTCTGTGTACTTTTAAGCTGCAGACAGCTTCATTCAACAGGACAAATATGAGTTGCATGAAAAGAGCAGGTGAAGTGTCTCTCTGGACGTTGGAGCCCAGGTACAGAATGGAAAATCTATTTGGCGAAAGAGAGATGGTTAATATTCTAAGATTATAATACCTGGTTTACAGAACAAAGGTTGTTCAAATATTGAATTCTGCAAGAGGCAGAATTCAGTATCAGCATCTCCTCAACATGGCACGGATCGGGCAATTCAAAGGTGTCCACTGGGTTGTGGTGTTTTTCCTCCAGATCCCTTTAAAAAGCCAGCCTCAGAGATGTGCCATTTTGTTGTTACAAACCAGCCCTTTCTTGGTGTCTTTGGGAGGTTTCTCGTGGCTGGCTGGGGTCGGTGTTGAACTGAGTTGGGGAGGAGGGAGCTGTGCCAATGTGCACAGGATCCTCAGTGCCACAGCAAGGACAGCTCCAGGTGACATCCTCTGCCAGCATCACTCCCACAGGAAACGTGCTATTTCTTCTAAATAAATAAATAAATGAATAAGTCATCCTGACCTCCCACTTATTTACAAATCTGCAGTCACATGGAGAGCTGGTGAAGCCTCCTGCTATCCCTACCCAGCTTTTAGCTGGGCTCTGGACCAGCTCCTAATGACACTTGTGAGTGATGGATCGTGGGCTGGCACTGCTGCAGCAGGGATGAGAACACAGGCTTGGCTGTGGACTTCCCCAGTGCAGAATCATGCCCAACTAATTAAATTAAATTCAGTTATACTGAAGCCTGCGACCACTTAGGAACCATTAAAATACCAGTTAATTAAAGCTGGATTTACCAAAGGTGATGAAACAAACTGTCATCTGTTAATCAGTCAAAAAGTGAAACTGAACAGTTTAGAGGATATTTTAAAGTGATCAGAAAATTGAGTAGGTTACATTTTTGCCATATTTACTTGCCTATGTAAAGCTGCTTCCTGACACACACACAAAAAAAGTCTTCAAAATGTTAGTGATTCCCTCAAGAAGCCACAAATGGGACCAGGTTCCACTAATAATCCTATCCATAAATCACAAGATTTGGGGAACCTGTTGTAGCTTCATAAGATTTAAAATGTCAAGGAAAAATATTTCATTGAAAGGGCTCAGTTAGTACTAAAACTAGCTGTACAAGTAACCAAGTAACTGGTTTTACTTGTGAACAAATCTAGATAATCTCTCATAACAAATCTAGATAATTTGCTTGTGAACAAATCTAGATAATCTCTCATTGAAAGAAACAGGCGAACTAAAAAGGTATTTTCTAGAAAGGGCAGAATTAGAGGAATCTGCCTGATTTGTTTAAATGGTAATTAGAAAATGAGATCACTGGAAAAAGACACAGATTTCAGAACCAAGGACCTGCTCCTTAACAGCCACATTAAGAGCTGGTGGCGTATGCGTGTCTCATCTCACAAATCTTTTCAAAAAAACTAATTAAAAACATGGCATGGTGTCAAGCTTTTGTGTAAGTCTAAGTCTCATTTCCATAAACTAATAGAAGCTTTTCTGGTTCATCAACAAGCCAGTGACAGCACAGGCAATCAGTGCCTTCCTAGGCAGTGCCCACTTCTGGGTTATGATGGAAAAAGGAGATGCTAATAACCTCTGGGGCCTTATTTCATGAGTTTCAAATAAAAAAGCCCTCGAGGTAGGAGGCAGAGTGAAACAAATAAGGGGCTCTGATTTCTACCAGGAGTAATTGTTTGCCCTGCAACCACCTGTAGCTCCTCAACAGAATGATGCTCTCTGACATCCAGAAATTACTAAATGCTACTAACAGAGATGAGTAGCTTGTAGGTAAATGTAATGTCATTGAGACTTGAAATTTAAGTGTTGTTTCCATTAGATTTGAATTCAGCTGCTGGAGAGCAGCATCCACTCAGTGCAGGAAGTGCAGCTTCCTTGTCACCTGCACTCAAGGATCAGCAGCTTTGGCAGGATTCAATCATTATGTAGGAGGCAAAAAGCCAAATTTCTCCCAGGCATCTTTAGCACATCCCAGCTGGAGAGAGGGACCCTAAACCTCCCTCTTTTTTTCTCCATCAGTAAAGAATGATTCCTGCTTGAAGTTTCTTGAGGGAACTAGAATTAGCAGACAATCAAACTGTGAAGTGGGGAAAATCATAACATTGTTTAGGTTGGAAAAGCCCTCTAAGATCATCAAGTCCAACTGTTACCCCAGCACTCTCCATGCCACCACTACATCATGACCCTCAAGTGCTACATCTGCATTGTCTTTTAAACCCCTCCAGGGACAGTGACTCCACCACTGCTCTGGGCTGTTTGTGCCAGGGCTAGACAGCGTTTTCCGTGATGAATTCTTCCCTGATATCCAGCCTAAACCCCCACTGGCACAACTTGAGGCTGTTTCCTCTCGTGCTGTCCCTTGTTCCTGGGAGCAGAGCCTGACCCCCTCCAGCTGCCCCTCCTGTCAGGGAGTTGTGCAGAGCCACAAGGTCCCCCCTGAGCCTCCTTTTCTCCAGGCTGAGCCCCCTCAGCTGCTCCTTATAAGACTTGTGCTCCAGATCCTTCCCCTGCCCTTATCTGGACATGCCCCAGCCCCTCAGTATCTTCCACAGAGCTCCATTCACAAAAACAGCTCGTGACACCCCTAAGAGCTCACAGCCAGCCAATATTAAGGCTTAATTAAGACTGCAACTCTAAGTGCACAGGTTTGCCCCTAAGATCAGTTTAAAGGTTTCCCCACACATCAGCATTTGCTCAGCTCGCTGCAGCTTCAGGCACCTCCTACAAGAAAAGAGATGACCAAATACATGGCTTAAAAGAAGCAGCCCCTAAAAACTCCAGCTTCTTGTCTGCAGCTTATTTTTAATGCGTGCCACCAAACATGAGGCTCAGATATGATTACTCTGAAGAACTGAGCAGGAAGGATCTGTGTCACAGTACTTTTTGTCCCAGTCTATATGGAAAATACAACACAGGTGCTGGAATCGTGCGGTTGCACTGCTTGAGAAGAAAATATTTATATTTTTTCCCCAAATACAGTTTTCAGGAAGTCACCCTGAGTCACAAAAGGCTTTTGCAAGCCAGGCTGATGCTCATTTATTTGGCTGTGCTGACCCCCAGAGTCCAGTGCTCTGTACGGCACATCCCGAGCCAGATCCCGCCAGGTTCCTCACCCTCTCTCCCCCCATTGCCACTGACTCAAAGAGATTTTTCTGGAGTGATTGCTCCCACAGCCTGGGGATGATTGCACCCTGCCAGCAGCAGAGAAAACAGACATTTACCCCGCACTGACTCAAATTGCTGCATGCATTTAAAACTGCAGAATTAACTAGATAAAGGGGGGGAAATTGCATAGGCATTATAATAAAGCACATAGAGAGTCTTATGGGGAAGCTGTCTGATTATATCTAATATCTCCAGCCACACACCTGGGAAAACCTGAATTATCACTAGATAAGCACCTGCTGGGGCAGAAAGGATCCTTTATATCTGCCACTTGAGTCTGGAGAAAGCTGATACTATTTTCTAACACACATTTTTAGGGCTTACAATTCCATTTTTCTGAAAAAACCTGTTTGTCATATTAACTATTCAACATAGCAATCAGACCTTACAAAACACACAGAAAATAGAGAGGGATTACTTTGGGTTACTTATTCTTAGGTAGTTGCTGCAAAAGAGAAATTGTTTAGATCACAGCCACAAAGTTGAAATCACTGTGACAGACACCAAAACTTCCCCAGGACAAGAGGATGCTGGAAGATGAGTGGTTCCTCACTTTTTTTTTTTTTTTGAGAGAAACCCCACTTCAATAAATGAAGTGTCTTTCTCTTGTACATAGCACTAAAAGATCACAGAGTTCCCTTTACCCAAATTCAGATCTCCTTGGACATGAGGGTTTGCAGCTGTTTTCTAAGCAAGTTTAAAACACCTACACACCTTTTTAACTTTTAGAGCTCAATGCCACCTTCAGTGTAGAGAAAAAAAATCAGTTTGTCTTCAGGTGAGAGGCATTTTTCACAAGGCAGGTGGGAATTATCTTCCCTCTCCCCCCTTCACAAATAATAACCTGATAAATCTCTTTTGTCTCAGGACACCCTTCTGTGAAGACAGCATCTTTCTTCTTGGCTGGCTCTGCACCACCCTTTAGGCTGGCACTTGTCCCCTGAGCTACAGCAGCAGCTGAGGAGACATTTGTGAGCAGGGACATCACCCCTGAGTCCCCTTTGTCACCAGCATGGGGGACACCAGCTGTAGGACTGGCTGTCACTGACACTGTGCACACACAGGGGACAAAGGGAAAGTGCTGAAGCGTGAAAGAGAGAAAGAAAAAAAATCATAATAAATAACATCCTGGGAAGGAATCAAAGAGAGCCACCACTGATGTATCACCATGTGCTTCTCAGGAGCCCTGTATCAGCAAACAGGCTGATGGCACTGATAGATCACCCCTGCTGGGACAGCCCAGGGGAGCCAAACCAGGACTGCCACCTGAACCTGCAGCCTTCAGCCCAGCACCTTGACTGCATCCAGCCCCCAGTGCATCCTACTGCCAGCAGGATTGCAGTGGGGAGCATCACATTCCTTCAGTCAGCACCTGAGGCTGCAATATTTTGCCATAAACAGACATATTAAATGCTGGAACTCATTAAACATAAAATAAATTTTCAGGAATATATCCATCTCCAGTCACAGGTGAAATCTGTGTTGGTGTATCCTCAATGCATCATCTCCTTCTAGGAAAACATCCCCTGCACTTAGGGAGAGGTCCCAGAATTTTTTCTTCTTAGAGCAGGAACATTAGGGATGCAGAGAGGAAGCACAAAGGAGAGAACACCTGGCACAGATGCCACCACCACCTCCTGCCAAACCACCCAAATGGCTGCAACAACCTCTGTCCAAGTGAGCCCCCCATGTGCCACCCAGGCTGAGAACTCCCCCTGCTCTGTTCCTGCCATTTGCCCTGCAGCTCCATCCTCACTCCTGCCCCTCTCCTCTGGCCACAGGGGCACCATGTCCTCTGGAACCTGCTCTGCCAAATCCCCCTGGCAGCCCACACCACTTTCCATGAGTCCCACCACAGCAGCTCTCCCAGAAACCAGGCCCTGTGTGCTCCTGGGGGACAAGGTTTTGGGGACCAGCTGGGTGTATGAGGTATTTCTTGCAAAGAAAAGGTGGGAGACAGTCCAGAACAGGGATCAAAGCCTCCCTGCACAGGGTGGCCATGGAAAGGGTGGAGGGATGGATACAAATGAGGCAGCCAACTCCTGTGCTTCAGCCAATTGATTGCAATTAAGGTTAAGTCATCAAGCAGGTGCTCCTGCTTTAAGTGATCTGCTTTCACCTTTTTTAGGAAGCCAGTAACTGGCTTCCCACCTTTTTTTTTTTTTTAATTAACTAAGATTGTAAAGATATCAGTTTCATTTTGTGTTAGACAAACCAAACTACCCCCAATGTCACACATGCCCACAAAAACAGAAGCATGTTTTATTTTCAGGATACAGCTATTAAAAACAACTTATGTAACAAGTAACTGGACTGCTTTTTGAGACATAAAGCCCTGCTCTTGAAGGTTATTAAAACCTCCTTTTTCTTTGGTTGTCCATGGGTTGAGACTAGACCATGGTACACCACATATCCTGCAGCATTTTCTCTATACAAAACTAAAGGTAAGGGGGATTTTAAGAATAAGTGACAAAATATTGTGGAAAGAGTATAATGTAACCAAGTATAGGAAAAACATTGAAAAGTAACATTTAAACCTCTTGTGGTTAGGAAAGAAGAACAGATCCTTTGGAACAAGTATTCATACTTTAAAGGGCTCTTTTTGAAGTTTTACTGAGTGGAGGAGAAAAAACCCTCTAACATTTAAGACCAGTAATTCACGAGCAATATGCTTAGCAGAGGCTGTGGAGGTTTGCAGTGAGAGAAGGAGGAGGTTCATGATAACATATTTTGTAAATCAAGGCCAAATCAGATGCATTGAGTTTCAGCAGCTGTGCCAATTAAATCTCATTCAATTTGCTGAACAAGAACGTTAACATTAATCACTTTGGCAAATTTCTTAGAATATTTCGTGTCACTGAGTAGTTAAGTGATTTTGTGCTTGTTTACAGTGCAGAATAACATTCTGTGAGGTAATATCATCAGTCACTGAGCAACTGTGGGATGCTTTAGGAGCCCTGGGTGGTTCTTAGCAATATTTCTGTAGTGGTCCTTTGCCTCTTAGAGGCTTTTTCAAAAGTATCCAACAGATTTTGTCATTTGTTAACTGCAGTTATTCTCTGCCATCACACAGCACCCTTAGCATGGTCAAAGAACAAGATTACAGCCAGAGCAGAGGCAATTTTGTCATCTGAACCCTCCACAGCCACATCCTGTCTTGAACTCACATTATCACTCCAGCTCAGGGCACAGGGACACAGGGAATTCCTCTTTGGCCTTATTTATGCATTTGGGCCTATAAATGAGCATTTTCATCTTTGATCAGGTGTCAAAGTTTCCATGAGTGAGGTTGTTTCCTGCCCCACCTTTGATTCCAGTTCTGGATGACTCAGGTACCAAATCATACAACATTTCTGCTGCAGTGGTGCCTTGGGAAGGCTGACCTGGAACAGAGACTGGACAGAGCTAGAGAATAAAGTAGATATATACTGAAAGGCCTTAAAGGATACACCTTGGGCAGGACAGGGCCTGACCAGGGCTACACCCAAGGTGGACTCCAAATGGTCACAAAAATGGACCCTGGCCATGAGGTCTCACACTTTCATAAGTTTTGGTTCATTTGCATATTGGGGTTTAATTGTCCAATTACAGCTTCAGGTTGTGAGGTCCCATCCTTCTTGTTTTCTTTCTTCAGTCCACCGTTGTTTGTGCTTTTGGGCCTGAAAATTGTACTCGTTGTCCTTGGTCTTCAGCAGGAAAAGGATTTGTTTTGTCTCCCTGCTCTGTGAAGAAAGCTGACTGACACTCAACATGAGGCTCAGAACTGCACCCCTAGGCAGCACAGAACCTGAAAAACATTAAAGTTAAAACTTAAGGCATCAGCAGAAGAGGCACATCTCACTCTGGGTTATTCCAGCATGTGTGATACCCAACCACAAAGAGAGGAGTTGCTTTTCTGACCTTGTAACCCTGCTGGGTGTTTTTCCTCTATTTTCTTTCCTCTCTGCCTTCCCTTTCCTCACTGCAAAACTCTAACCCTAACCCTCACCCATCTGAGATGAATGAGGCAAGGTGGCAGCTACTGCAGTTTCTGCCTTGTCAAGGATGAAATGTAGGGTGAAAAACATGCCCAAAGGTGAAAATACAAGATGTAAAAACAAACAATAATAGCAGAAAAAAAAAATCAGGCAGAAAAACCGAGGTAGTGAGATTGCTCCCTGGATTGCCAAAGCTCTTCTTTAGCTGCAGGTTCATGGATTCATTGATTTATCAGTTTAAACATGAATTAAAAGGAGCCAGCTGCACAAGAGAAAAGTCATTTTGAAATGAAATAAGGAATAATTGCAAAGTCCCCCAGCTGCATAGAGCAACCCACAATATGTCATTCATTATCTGTGTATCAGGTAATTAAATTTCAGGATCCCACATGGTAAATTTGATGTCGTACATTGGTATTAACAGATGAGGGAGGCACAAGGAGCATTTCTGGAAAACCAGAGAGCTCAGTGAGATGTTTTCTGAGCATAAGGCAGAATGAGTTGGGTGATTTGGTAAATATGTTACTTGTTATTAAGGAATATTGAGCCCTAGGTGCTAAACTCTTATTTTTTGTGTTTTCTCCCTTCACAGCTGCATTCCCTAAAAGGTTCAGTCTTCTGCCAAGGATGCCCTGAACTAGGGGCTTCCCCACCTCCAAGAGAAATGCTTTTAACTCCCCTTGGAAAAGGAGCAGAGCAGAGTCTGGGACAGCATCAGGGCAACATCTCAGCATCAGCACGTGTCAAGTGCCACCACCCCACACCAAGGGGCAGAGGAACCCCAGGGCTGGCACCTGCTGTAATTAAAGAGGGGAAAAATAAAGCCACGTGATGAGATTGTTCCTTATTCTCAGAAGCCAATGACATCAAAACAGACCCAGAAAAGTTTAATTAGTCCAGTTTTTATTCAAATTAAATTATGGGGAACTACAGTGTGATTTTCTTTCATAATATATCAGTGAAGAATGTTTCTTGAGTCGTTCGTCGCACTGGACAAGACAGATATCAAGAGAATTACTTTGCTAAGTCCTTTGTCCTCCACACTCATGCAAAAAAAAATCTTTAATTTAAAAAATGAGCCTAAACAGTCAACTAACTTGTTATGGTATACTGTCAGCTACTGAACCAACAAAGTCTGGTTTACAAAACCAAAAAATTTCACACCCAGGTAAATTATTTCACAATCATTCATTACCCTTGAGGTTCTTTATACATAAAATATACAAATTAAAATTATCAATATTTATTTATTTGTTGTCACTGTAGAGGAAAATAATTTATAAACCCATAAACAAAGATAAGGGCAGATGAAAAAAGTGAATGAGCCCATATTCAGACCATAATGTCTACCACACTCCCAGACACTGCAGCTTTGAGCAACAAATTATGCTCCCATGAAAGTGATTTTGGGGCATGATATGGGAAAAAGGGGAAACTGCTTTGATAATACACGAATACTGAATCCCAAAGGTTAAGACTGAGCTGCATTCATCTGTTGAACCATCACAGTAGCTTGATGAACAGCATTTATCTGTTGAGCCATCATGTTGGTTTGATGAACAGGCATCACACCTCGCTGGATATTAAGGATTTTGGTCTCCAAACAATGTAAAGCAGAGAACAGTATTGAGCTTTCATGGTGGTGACATGCAAACGCTGCCAAGTGTATTTATGGTAATTACTTGTTGTACACATCCATAAAAAGACACTGTTTGGAAAAACTGAATGAACTGAAAATTGATTTTAATCACACCCAATTTATCTATTAGGCACCAGTGGAAAAGATGGACTTTATTCAAACTTGTTTAAACAACAGATTGCTCGAGGCAAATGTACCCTGCTTTGCAAGCCCAGCAGGGTGTGCACCCACATGATGCTGTTGGGGCTCATCCTGGGGTGCTTTTCTACAAGAGCAAAGCCCCCTTTAGGAAACCCAAGGCCAGAGTCCCACAGGGGTCAAGCACAGGGTGACCCCAAAAAGAGATTACAACAGAAGAAGCTGAGGAAATTGTTCATATTCACAAAGGACCAACATGAGGAAGAGGTCCAAGTTCGGTCTGTAAAGCTTTTACTAAAATTCCTGCAATAATTTGTCTGATTTTGGCAGCCTGGGGGGTTGTGCCCAGACTGTTGTGGGCAGAGCATCTCTGTCTTCAAGCAGCTCATGCAGGAGCCAAGAAACACCAAGTGACAGCTTGTCCCCCAAACTACCCAGGAACCAAACTCATGGCACAAGAAAATTAAATCAGGGTATTGAAATTGTTTTAAAATAATCAATAATCTAAGAGCCTACCGGTGACTGAGGTAATGGGTTTGAATTTATCTCATAATGTGGAGCCCAATGCTATCATTTCAACATTAAAACCAACACAACAGCTATCCCAGATCTTTCTTACAACATGGCATTTCTTATGCAGAGAACATACAGAGCCACACCTACACCACAGCCAGCAAAAACCACAATGGAGTGCACGAATTAGATCCAGAAATGTCATAAATAAATGACCATAAAAAGCAATCCAAAAATTATTTTAAATTGTCTTATAAAAATATTTACAGTAAAATTTGTTAGTGCTAATGCTACGTTTTCAGTCCTAGAAAAAGGCAATCTGTAAAGGATCTGGCTCAGGTGCTCAAAATGAACAATACAAACACGAAACCACACACCAAAGACAAATTCCAAAAGCATTTTGGGGGCGAGGGGTACAGCTGGTTCATCACATGTTATAGTTGTTTGTATTGCATAGCTGGAAAACGAGGTCACTTGACTTGCATAACACTGCAACGTTTGGGAAGGAAGGGAGGAAATGTGTCATTTGCCATCGAGGAGAACTGGCTGCAGCTGGAACAGCATCACTCGTCCCTGGCAAGGCTGTGAGTCCTAGCCCTGTCCAGCAAGCCACAGCTTGGGCCAGCACTGGGTAGAAGTGCCTTTTGACAAGAGCAGGGAACCTGTTTTCCTTATGAACAAGGAAGGTTTATGAACAGATGGATAGCAGCAGATAAAATTATCCCACCTCCAGGTATACCCACTTTTCACATCTGACAAACACAGCAAATTGCAACCTTGCACCTTTCTAGCAGTACCTACCAATTTTCATCTCCAGCCCACATAAACTCAGTCTCTGGATAATATTTGCCTTTACTCCAATGAAGCCAGAGGTGTGAGAATGTTGGCTGGGAACTGCTCCCAACTGCTGGGCTGTACAGTAGTTTATAGAGGAGTTTATTTAGCTTTATGTCTATACCAGACCTAACAACGGCCAGGTCTGCCCAAATGCCCTTGTCCAGTCACCTTCACCTAACAAGAGAGGCCTCCTTAGACTGAAATGCTTTGTCTGGCCCATTTTATCCTTTATTCCCAAGCTGCATGGAAGGGAACCCCCATTTGGCCCAGTGAATTTGAGTCTGTCCTGGCTGAGGCGTCCTCACCCTCCTTAAGCCACCACAAAGGTGCAGCTCAGGACTCTGATCCGAAGGCAGCTGCAGCCAGGGAAACATTCCTACTGGGATACATTCCTACCAGGGTACATTCCTACTGGGATACATTCCTACCAGCCTCAATGGCTTTTACAGTAAGCAGCACCTCACAGGAGAGCAGCATGTCACACTATTATTTTGGCACGTTTTGCTGCAGATTGTAAAACTCAAAGCAAAAGGTTTAAAGGGTATTAATGGAAAAGACTAATTTTTTTAATTTTTTTTTTAAATTTCTATTTTAAAGACTTCTGAGCTCACACACAGTGGGAGGGTAGACAAAAAGAGTAGTAATGCCTTTTCTTTAGACAGTTTGCCCTTGTTTGTAAAAGCAAGAACATCCAAAGAGGAGTGGGAGCTACCTCACATTCCCCATGAAGGGGATGCCAGCCCCTCTGCAGGGCAGTGACACAACACAGGCAGGGGCTGTTCCCCCACAGTGAACAGACACCCCTCTTACAAGGACTGTGTCAACTCAAACACCAAAAACTACACATTTATAGAAGTAACCCACTCCTCTAAAAAAGCAGCACAAGATGATGCAGCTTAGATCCCTCTGAAAGAAATGTTTAAGTATTTTTCTTTTCTACTGTCTAAGGTCACACAGAGCAGATCTATGGAGACAGAAACCAGCACAACAACACTGGACAGCTGCCCATAACAAAAAGCCTCAGCTGATCTTCAAGGGGAAAACAAAACAAATAAAACCCAGACAACAAGAGCAGAGACAATATTTTTCTTCACTAGTTCCCTTTAGCTGGGGAGCTTCTGGGAGCTCACCTCTGAATGCAGAAGCATGTCAGAGCTCAGAGGGAGACACAAAAAGGTGTCTTTTTCAAAGTCAAACGCCTTCTTAAACAGAAAACTTTAAGATTTTGGTATATAAGCAAGACAGGTCCCTTCCATCTGGATCTAGATTTGTCTGTTTTGAATAATCTTATGAGGATTCATACTAATAGAGGAATGCTTTCAGTAAGGGCAAGACTAAAATAGCAATTACAGTGACAGTGATTAGTTAATCTCCATGGTCTGGAAGCATTAAAACACTGCAGGTATTTTACTTGGTTCATTAATCCCTGCCTGGGTGACAGAGGGCTCTCGCTGTATGGAATGTCTCTACATTAATGGCACCATAAGGTATTTTTTAACATCTAAATGCTCTATTACGAAATGGCATTGAGATGCTGGACAGAGCTAGAACTGAAGCTTTCAGCACAGCTGAAACGTGTGGGTTGGGAACATTTTCTATTCAAGCAACATTTGTTTCCCAGGAGCAACAAAGCCCGTGGGAGCAGCGTGTGTTGTGTGGGGCTGTGGAGTTTAGTGTGGCTCAGGTGCTGAGAGCTCAGCCCCGGGGAAGGCACTGCCCAGCAGGTCCCGTCACGCACAGCACACAGCATTCATGGCAAGTAGAAAAACCACATGGTGTTTATTTCCACGAGCATTTCAGGGATACACACAGCAGTCCAGTGGCATGTACAAACGTATGACAGACAGCGTCACACTCGAGCCAGACCACCCTGTTCCAGTCCTTTTCTGCTGTTTTTCCTCTGTTGGAACTCAGAAGTTTCCACTGCCAATATTAAAGTCCACCCTCCAGGCACAGTGAGTAAGTAGTTCAATCAACGATGTGCATGGAGCATCAGTGGGGGAGAAATCCAGAAACGTTCATTTTTACTCACATGCCCAAACATAGCAGTTGTGTTTCACACAAGAAATCCCGTGCCTGCAGCCCAGGCACAGTGTTTATCTCAGGACACATGCCATCGAGAAGAACAGCTGATTGCACCACAGATCACAAGCAACACCTCATGTCTAGCATGGAACATATCCCCAGAGGGATTTTCACTTGGCTATGCAATCCACTGCAGAGTGGATGATGCTTGCAACATATCACTTGTCATGCTAAGACATTAACAGCAATGAGATGGGTCAAGTCAGAGGTCAGTCATCTTCCCAACACCAACTAGCTGGATCCACTCCACTTCTGCTCCTCACTTTGGCTTGATTGTGTGTCACAAGGGTTTGTGAATCACAGCCACACCTGTTGTAAGAACAGACAGACACAGTTATGGTAGGAGCAGCTCCTGGGTTGCCACGTGGCTACAATCATCCTGCAAAGCCAAAGGCCAGCAATGAGGGAGGTGTCTATCACTTCTGTGAAAGTTTCTTCTACTGAAATCAACATAAAACATACCAAAAAAAAAAGTAAAATTAAAGCTTCAGGAGGCACAGTCCTCAAGTTTATGGATGACTCCACTGCTGCCCACTCCTGTTTACCTGCATAACTCCTCCCTGTGCTCATGCTGGTTGGCAACAAGGTCCACTTGTCTGTGCTGGGGTTGTAGTACTCCACAGAGGCCAAATTGCAGGAGCCATCATCGCCTCCCACCACGTAGAGGAGACCATTCACTGCACACACACCTCAAAGCAGAGCACAGATGGTGAGACATGGGCTAACTCATCCCCCACAGCACGCTGCTGCCACATTCTGATTCACTCCCAAGCAGGTCCCTCAACTCCCATTTTTATCTTTTACAACGCTGATCACATACACCACGAGCACATGAACAAACCACACACAGACAACTGAGCCAAACCAGCACAGAAAGGCTTGTCATGGTTACCTGCATTTCTTCTACACATATTCATGTCTGCTACTTGCTTCCAGGTGTTTGTCCCTGGGTCGTAGACTTCCACACTCTTCCTCACCAGGGGCCCGTCGTGGCCGCCGGTGGCGTAGAGCAGCCCACTGAGCACACCAACACCTGCCAAGCACAGCCAGGTCAGCCAGAGCCCAGGGACAGGGCTGCAGGGCCCTGCTGCTCCTGCTGGGCACGGCCTTGGCCTCCCCAAGGCACTCTCAAACACATGGGCCACGTGTGCATCAAGGTCACCAGGCACACGGTCAACTCCGCAGCCGCCCACCCTGTGGCACTACAGTAACCTGCACAGGAATGCCTGGCAGGTGTCCCCTCTTGGGAAGCTGTCAGGCTATCCAAGATCAGCAGTCTGGTCCCATGACATTCCTCTGCCTTTACTCCATCTCTTTGCACTGACTTTCTCTCTGCCTCCCACCCCACCTTGTTTCCATCTGTCTGGTATTTTCTGCCATGGGACCCTCTGCTTTTAGTCTGATTCTTCCTTTCATAACACTTACTTTTGTTTTTCTTACAGCCATTGTGCCACATGACTTCATCCCTTGGATGATCTTCTCCTCAACAACTTACAACTCACAGCTCTTGAAGCTGCCACTTGGTTCCTCTCCTCCCACTCCCACCCCAAAACCTGGCAGCACTTGGCACAGACGAGGTGCCTCCAATGCCACCTTCTCAGCCATTTTTGAAGGCCCCTGGCTGAATCTCTGGAAACTGCATGCAGGGACAGGACATCCCTGCCAGCAGGGGAAGGGAATCCCCCAGCTGGTCCAGCAAACCCTGGGAGTATTCAAAAATGTGCAGATGTGGCACTTGGGCATGGTTTAGCAGTGAACATGGCAGCACTGGGTTAACAGTGGGACCTGATGATCTTAAAGGTCTTTTCCAATCTAAAAATTCATGATTCTACAAAACCTGGGCAGCACCTGCACATCCCCACTGCCCCAGTGCCTCCAGGGACTTGGGTGGCTTCAGGGACTTGGGGACAGCTGTCCTCACCCCCACTAGATGTCAGCACGGGGACAGCAGTGCAGAGCACGGTGTCATTTCTGGAGCTGTACAGCAGATTGTGCTGCAGCACCACTGGTGGCCAGTGGCACTGGGCAGTCCCCTCCAGTCCCTGCTGGAGGGGCATCTGGGGGACAACCAGAGCCTGAGGAGCTCAGCTGTCAGGTGGGGAATAGAAAACTGCAAAGAAATTTGGCAGGGGAGGAGGAGCATTCCTAACAAAGGACTTGCTACATGGAGAGACACTTGTAAAGCAGCACTCAGAGCAGAGTGTTTCCAACAAAGACAACTCACTAAAATCCATTTCACTACAGGCACAAAATTCTTGCTGTTTCAACACACTGCCAACAATAGGAGATATTGATTCTGCTCTCCTGGAAGGCTGCACTGGACTAGGTTTAAGCATCAAGCAGATATTACAAACCTCTTCAACAGAACTCAAACCAACACTCAAACAAATATTTACCTCACCTGGAGCCACAGAAAAGATACTGGAGTGAGGAAAGAGAGACAGACAGGATGTAGAGAGCTGCCTCAAACTGCCCAGCTCAAAAGGGAGCTTCTACCACAGGTTAACCTGCAGGGTCATTTCAGCCCCAAAGAGCAGCCCCCAGGCTTGGCCATGGGTAACTGCACAATTTAACATCAGGGAGGGCACACACTGAGCATTGGGACCAACAGTGACAAACTCCCATTCACCTGAAGATGATTTTAAATGCCGTGGACAAGACCTCTTATCCCTTTCAGAGAGGAGCAATCACAGAGAAGACAAATTGCTACCTGGCTCATGATCATGTAGGAAATTAGAAACCACCAAGACTAGAATCCAATCCTTTTACAAGTCCTTTCCTCTAATCCTCCAGATCACCAACTCTTGCCAACAAAAAAAACCCTAAAAGCTAGCTAAGCAGGGACAATCTGGGATGAATTTTGTTATCCTACACATCACCCAATGTGCAGATGTGGTTTGTGTCGCAAAGCACCCACTGGGGTGTTTGCAGCAAGATCCAACATGAAAATTCATCTGAAACCCTACAATGACAGAGGAGAGGGAGGTGCAGCTTGGCTTTCCCATGCCCAGCTGTGTCTGCAGCTGGCAATTTGGAAAGAGAACCCTTTGCTTACAAGTGAGATACATCTGTTACGGCAGGGCTACTTAGAGACACCAAACATTATTTCATTAATCAAAAAATCAATCTCCATTCGGCAGATTTTGTCAAAGTCAGGAGAGCTGCTGAGAGCTCCCACACCATTACTTTTTTACCCCTCATGGGAAGGGGTGGGGGGTAAAAGAGGGTATAAGAGGTTGCACTTGCAAGGCCAGTAATTCCAAATCCCACTTTCCCATCCTGCCTGTGAGCAGGGAGGGTGGCACCCCGAGCTGTACCTGCCCCGCTGCGCCGTGTGCTCATGTCGGCCACGTAGGTCCACTCGTTGGTGGCGGGGTTGTACTGCTCCACCGTGCTCAGGCACTGCCTCGACGCTCCATCATAGCCCCCCACGGCGTACAGCTTCCCTGCAACACACACAGCCACGGCTCACCTTACAGCCACAGCCCCGGGGGGACACACCCTGCCTCAGGGCGGCTCCAGGGGACACGCCTAAACCCGCCCGGATGTCTGGGGAAAAGCCCAGCAAAGGGATCTGGAGTGGGCTCGCAGGCAGGAGTGACTGTAGAGCTGTTAAACTGTCCTGCAGAGCTGTTAAATTGTCAGCAACACAAGGATACAACACAACAGCTTAATCAGAAGTCACAGCCCAGAGGGCTGTCCAAATTACTTGTTGGTCCAGGGAAGAGGGATAATCAAAGCGTGTTCTGTTGATGGAGGGTTCCCCCCATTCAGGTGTGCTGTCAAAGGCTGTCACTGCACATTAATTACAGCATCACGTGAGCAATAAATACAAAATATACTCTTATAATAATATAATACCTGCAAAGGAACTCAGACCTGATTTTGTAGAACTTGGGTCAAATCTAAACCCAGAGATGCTGCAAGCACAGCTGAGGCCAGCTGGTCACTGGTGCCCAGAGATGACAGCACAGGACACACCTGCATATACAGATCTGTGTTGTGAGGGTCTCCTGGGGTACCCAGCCCTCCCTACCCAAACTCAGTCAAAGGTGAAAAACACACACTGAGACCAGAACAGCACAATCAGATATCATGGGACTGCATCAAACATGAAACAAGGCTGATACTCTACTGTGTCCTCTGTTCCCAGGCCTGACTGATCCTCTCCCCTTGTCTCCCTGTATCATCTATCACCTTGTTTTGCATTTAGGCAGTTAATTCTCTGGGCAGAGTAGGATTCTTCTTACTAAAGCAGGCAGCACATGGCATTCTAGTTCAAGTCCAGGTCTCCTAGATGTTACAATAAACAACAATTTAAAAAGCTCGACAAATATGCAGATTTTGTACAAAATCTAGAAATAATATCAATTCTCAATCCATGACAGCAGAATGAGCCATGAATGAGCTGTGCAATTCTTTGCATGCACAAGACTCCCATCAGCACTTATCTTCAGCCTTAGGCTTTTGCATCCTCCTGTTTTTGGATGTTTGCAAGACTTAAAGAACAGGCTGGCTCTTTTCTTTCTCCCTCGGGCCCTCTTATGGCCTCCTTCTGCATCTTCCTGTCTTTAGGAACATTTCAAACTCTTTTTGTGCTGTTGGTCGTGCCTGGTATTTTTCAATTAATCAGGCAAGAATGAAAGCAAGATGATTTCCCCAGATGGCACAGATTATTAGGTATTTACAGTATATTTCAGATCATCAGATCAATTTTTGTCACATTCAGATGAACCCTGTGGATTAACTGCAGGTTGCAGCTTGCTCCCTACACCAATATGATCAGCTCTTGTGCCCATCACATGCCCTCATTATTTTTATCACGGACTCCAACATATGCAACACTTATTTGTGCTTTCAAACAAAGCAAAGGAAAAGGATTTCTTAAGTCTCCAGTAGAAAATCTGTCCATAGAAATGCATCTCTCAGGTCCATATTTAATAATTTTTCAGCATTCAAGCCACTTGAATGAATTCCAATGATTGATAGCAGCCCAGCACTTCCCTAGCATAGGCCAATTTTGAAGGAGGTGCTTCTTAAATATGCAAATTTAAGTTAATGACCACTATTTATTCTGACTTTATCTCCCTTCTTCTTCTCACATTTCATGTACATTAACATATTCCTTGTACTTCCCACTCAAACAGGTCAAACCAAAGCATTGTAAAGCATGGTTTATATGGTTTATAATAAGTCTTGTGCCAAAGCTGCTCTGCACTGCACTAACTGGAAAGTGCTATGACACACTAAAGTTCAAATAAAGCCTTTCACTTGCTTCAGAATAGATTTTGTAAAGGAAGAAATGGTTCCTACTTAAACTTTTCATTCTCCTGAACCCAAACCAAGCTGCTCAGTTCCATCTCCCTCAAATTTGGTGCTGACACTGAGGTGCCACAGCTGCCACCACCCTCCCAGGCCTCCCACCTGGCTCTGAGCTGCCCCAGCTCTGGCCTTTGCTGTCGTCAGCCCCTGCTCATTGAGGAACCACAGCAGAGCTCTGCCTGATGTCAATAAACACAGGTTTTAGTATTCCTGCCAAACCACCAGCTTGGGGCTGTGGGACAAACTCTGTTCCTGCTTCTCTGGCTGAGCAGATTTTCCGTGATGAGTATTCCATCCACGCAGCGTCTGTCGGCAGCAGCAGCAGCAGCAGCACTGCACAGCAGCACTGCCTTTCACCAGCCAGAAGCAGCCCAGGAAGAATTTGGATTCAAAGAAACCTGCACACACCTAATTGCATTCACAGGAGGCAGGGGGCTGGTCTGATACAGGTTTGAGGCTCTTGGAAAGCTACACATGATTTTTCACCAAGATAAAGAGGAGAATGGAAAAAGTTGCAGCAATTTCATCATATAAAATCAATCTTTCCCAACTGGTCTAGGGAACAGCTCTTGCCATTCCCTCCTACTGCACTTAACCATTCAGGCTTCTGTTTGACACAGTAATATTTGCTTGATGGAAATGGCTGCTGATTTTCTTACCCTCTACAACTCCAACTCCAACACTGCTTCTTCTTGTGTTCATGGGAGCCACAAAAAACCACTCATTGGTTTTATAGCTATAGGCCTCAACTGATGCCAGACCTAGTTAAAAAGGGGATACACAGGTTTTCTAATTAAAAAAAAAGAGAAGAAAAAAAGATTGGTGTTGCACTTTTATCTGCCTTCCACCTCCTCCCAAGCCCGTAATTCCCACCACGCTCCTGCAATCCCACTTCCTAATCCCTTGCCTTTCAGGCTGGGACCAGCATGTCAATGCCACTTCTTCAGTGGCTGGGAAAACTGTTACCCCATCACCCCTGCCCTGGGACTGCTGCCTCTCCAATGTGCTGAGGACACCAAGGTGAGCAGAGTCCAAATTCCAAGCCCAAAAGCCCCATGTCCTTTCAAGCATTATAAAACATCCATGCAAAGGTTTTAAAATTCCCCCAGACCCTGCTGCAATAGTTAGTTCAGGGCTTAACCAAGTGGCAGAGCTTTTCAGCAGAGGCAGAAGTGTGAATCTAAACACGCAGCTATGCCAAGATAAATCCCAGGCACACACACCCTGTAAGATTCCTCGCTCGTATTTTATTCATGCTGCCATGAAAAATTTAACTGGAACAAGGAAAAAATCCCTTTTCAGCCCAGAAAAAGAATAATCATACAGAGAATGAGGCTGAAAGAACTGTAGCACTAAAGAAAATAATAAGGGTGAGATTTTCTGCAATTACTGACAGGTCAGAACACACACGTGGGTAGTAACATACCAAACCCCATTCCTGGCTCTTTCTCTATAGAACCACAGAGGAAGAGTGCAGGAACTGTGGACCCAACATTTTCTGAGCCTGAGAATTGCTAGCTCTTCCCAACTCTTTTCAACAGTTTTCTTTTTCCCAAAACAACCTTGTGTAAACAATATTCCTTTCCCATAACAACAGGTGTTGTTTGCTATTTCTGTTGCTTAGCCAATGGGAGAGGTGTCAGCCCTATGGACCAACACAGTGTGTTATAAAAGGGCTGAATGAGTTGTAAATGAAGCCTTCTGATTTCTACTGTCTTCTGACTTCTACTGCCTTCCACCTCCTCCCAAACCCATAATTCCCACCACATTCCTGCAATCCCACTTCCTAATCCCTTGCCTCTCAGGCTGGGACCAGCATGTCAACACCACTTCTTCAGTGGCTGGGAAAACTGTTACCCCATCACCCCTGGAGTCAAGCATCTTTATTTCGTGTCCTACTGCGACAAGGAATCGCTCTGAAGCTCTGCAATCCCTGCGGGGCCTCTGAAATCACTTTTTAGAGGTCAGGCACTGCTTTTTGCCCTGCCACCTACCCGTGCTGCCATCGAAGCCGCCCACGGCGTAGAGGAGGTCGTTGAGCACGGCGGCGCCCAGCGTGCTGCGCCGCTCCTGCATGCTGGCGATGGACGTCCACTGGTCCTTGGCGCCGTCGTACACGTCCACCGTGCGCACCCGCAGCGACCCGTTGAAGCCCCCCACGGCATAGACATTGCCAGCCATGAACACCACGCCTGGGAAAGAGAGGGGTTTTTACAGCAAACACCTTGGGAGGAGAGTAGGATCATGTCTAGATCGTGCTCGCCCGCCGCGGTGTGAAAGGCAGAGCACAAGGCTTTGGCGTTTTCTGCGGGTTGACAGTGTTGATGTCGAGCATGATGAAACATACGTGTCATATGGGAGGTGAAATGCACATGAAAACACAGCAGCAGAAGGCACAGATGGAGTTCACACCTGAATGAGTAATTCTGTGTGAGCCAGAGGGAACACCAAATGGTGAGGCACATTCGCAACCCTGTCAGATGTTTTTGGAGGAACACTCCAAGCTTAAAGATCTGCTCTCCATCACCCACTCCTCCGCACCAAGAGGGACTGACTCAGCTCCTTTGATTTTCACTAGGAAACCAGCAAGAAAAACTGGACCCCTGTGGGCTGCCAAGACAGCAACAGGGGAGGGGGAGGGGAAACACTGATGGAGGAACAGCCAGGAGACAGAGAGGATGAATGGGAGACAGTGGCTATGAAGGGCTGACAGGCAGGAGCAACCCCACAAGAGCAGGACATCCACCTGAACAAGAAGGGAAAGAGGTCTGTAGGGAAAGAAGAGGAAGGAATGGCAAAAGGAAGAGCTGCTTGAGACCAGGGACACAGAGGAAGCTAAAAGGAGGACTAAGGACATCCATCCAGTGCTGAAGAGCTGCATTAGGGAAACAAAGAAGGTTGCAGCAAAGTTCCCTTTACCTGCTCTGCATCTCCGTGAGGGAAGCTCAGCAACCTGATCCCACCGCTCCTCCTCAAAATCATAGCACTCCACACTGCGGATGGCTTTGGGCGCTTGCCCACCCACCACAATCATCACCTGCAGAGGGAAGAGAAGAGCTAGAAAACCTCAGACATGACCCTGGGCAGCTGCTTTCTGCAGGGAAACCATCACCACAACCTGATCAAGAGCAGCTGCCAAAACACGTGCTGAAGGCCAGCTAGAAGCCTCTGCAGGGACACTTATTTCAGGCAATTACGCTTCAAGGGGGAAAAATTTCTCTCCAATCTAATGCATGCTAAATATGGCCACCCCATTTACCCTTCTTCACTGTGTCCAAGGTGGGCAACTTGCCCAATTTCTCCTTGAAATACAAAACCTTTTGGCACCACGGCATACCCAAGACTCACTGCACAAGTATTTTTAAGTGAAGAAGATTCCAGCATAATTTCCACTGGTGGCCCACTGTTTAGTCATTATCTCCATGTGGTGGTGCTAAAAATAATCAGTGCCACTTAGCAAAACGAAACGTGACAGCTGCAGTGCCACCTGCGGGGAAGGCGACACTCAGGGAAATCACCAGAACTGTCACCACCCAGGGGGTCTGGGCTGCTGAAGGATGTGATTTGTCAGCTTCATTAAGGCTTTTGGCTGCCACAGGTATTGAGGCAAATGCAGGAATTAAACCCTGAGTTCCTTAGAGGTGGGGAAGAGCTACGTCAAGGTGGTCAAGGGCAACCTCAGGAGCGTAAGAACCACTCTGCTGGGTCAGGCTAAGGGTTCATCCAGCCCCAGACTGCACTACCAGCAACAGCAAGGGGTGGACACTGGTGGCAAAGTAAGAAGTCCACAAGACCTGAGCAGCATGCAGTGTGGTCCTTCCCAAATCTGCCCTTACCTGCTGCCAGAAGACAAACTCTCCATGGACACGGATGCCAGGAGCCTGCAGCTCTGCACTCGAGGGTGCCCATGGCTCTGAGCCCCAGCTGGGCACTGCCAACCAACACCTGCACAGGCAGCCAGCCCCCAAAACACCTGCATGGCATGCAGCTGGACCTGCACTTTGTTCAGCACACATTTCATTCAACCCTCCACAGCCACCATCCCTTTATCACAGCAAATCAGCAGGACGATCACCCAAGACAATCTGATTTTACAAGGCCAAGGAGCTAGAAACAAGATAATGGGGCTTGAAGTATTGATAAAGATTAGTAAAAACTGACTTTAGCCTCTGCAAGGCAGCTGAAAGTAACTGAGGGAGTAAGATCGTCATCACTTGAGGTCACTTGGATAACAAACTTAACTCCAAGCAGGACTGCTTTAAAAGTAGAGAGCTAGACAGCAATTTAAAGAATTTGAAGAGCATGTAAATAGTGGCCTGTTTGACCTACAAAGATGAGAACATGATATTCGAAACCAAATTGAGTCTAAATTAACAGCCTGACAACTAGTTGTGTAACCGTCTCCCATGGCAAGCTGCAGGGCTTCACACGATTACAGAATTAAGGGATTTCACAGCAGACCATAATCCCTCATCATCAGGACCAACAGGCCAGATGAAAGTTTCTCAGTAACAGGATTGCTCGAAGATCATCACCTCCTTCCCTTTCTTCACAGTTCAAAAGAAGGGAGGAGAGACCTGCAGAAGATTTGGGTTTGTACTCATAGGTCAAGCTATAAAAGATGCCGAGAACCTCTGAATTCACCAATTTGCTGTTCCTTTTATCCTTAACTACTTTAGTCCTTGAACAAGGGCCATGTCAAGCCCCTCATGATACCCCAAAGCTGTGCTCTACCAACTTCATCTCGGCAACAGCAGGCTGAAAGGACACTGACACACACTGCCACATGCTGCAAAACCACAGTAAACAGTCTAGTATCCAAATATCAGAAACAGCACAGATCTCATACATCCCACAAAGCAATCTCATTATTGTTTGTGCTTGGAAAAATAACACATTCTGGTTTTGATGTCTTGGACTCTCCAAATGCTTACTAGCAACTTCAGCGGCAGTCTGCTGAGAGACAGTGTGCCAAACTGTGTTTATCTCTGGGGCACAGGGAAAAGTTCCTGTGGTCGTTTTTTTCTTCACTAATAAAGTGGTGGCCAGAGCATCACAAGCCTGCAGGATAAACATGGGGAATAGCAAGGATTATTTATTCAGTTGCTGCTTTGAGTCCATTGAAATTCGCCTCAGACTTCCTGCCCACGGGGCTGGGTGCTGTTGTTTCCTGCTTTCCTGGCTTCTGATTATGGATACAGGAAACAAAGAGACACCCACTGTGACCCTCCTCAGCAGGGCTCCACCACACTCTCACCAGGCAGCAGCAACCTCAGCCAGCACTCCAGCAGCCACTCCACAGCTCAGCCAGCCACTAAACCACTTGTGGCTGACAAAATGTTTCAAGAGCAGAGATATTCCTTCCCCTAAGGGTTTATCTAAGTTTATCCAACTTAATTATGTTTCCTTGCTGGGCACAGGCAATGCCAGAAGAGGGAGTAAAACACTTCCAAGCACAACCACTGAATCAGTAAAAAGTAACACGGCAACTTCTTGAGTAAGACTGAAAATGCCACCAGGAACAGGGGTGAGGTGACATGAAGTGACAAGCTCAGCTTACCTTTGGCAAGCTAACAGGAGTCCTTGGCTTTGTCCTGGGATTCTTTATTAGCTGCCTTTGATCCAGAGGAAGCAAATGATATTTCATGGCTTCGATAAGGAAGTCTTTACAGGTGTTGTTATTCTTGATCAAAGCTTCTTCTTCGACTGTCTGAGAACATGCACACACAACAAGGATCATTTACACAGGTCACATGGAGCTTTGTGGAAAGGACATGTAACCTGGAATTTCCCTTCCAATGTACCAACGTTAAAAAAAAATAATGCAGGAGACAAACACAGACTTCCAGCTCTTCCCAAAGAAGCAATGCAGTAACATCCAAGCTTCTCACTTTTTTCCAAGATCACTCACAAGAATTTATCACCCTCTGCCAAACACGTGATGCAGCAGAGGAGAATTCACCAGGAGTCTGGATACAAAGTAAATGATTTCTTTTATCTGAGTCACAATTTTTAAGAAGAGGCAGTATCTTTTATTCCACCAGAAGATACAGATGAAAGAAAACCAAAACCAGGATGGGTTCATCTTGTGAATACCAATTTTATACCAATTGCACTGACCATTTTTTTTAGACATATGATAAAAGCATAGAAGTCAAAGAGCCCATATGCCAGCCCCTTCTTTGGGAATTCTCAGCTTACTATCTAGGCCCAGAGCCCAGGAATTAATTTATGAAGAACAATCTCCAAGTCAGACTGAGTCAGAGAGTGCCTCCCCTGCCAGCCACACAGACCCACATGTATGCACAGTACATCTTAAACCAAAATTATCACACATTATGTGTTTCCATTATTATGTTTTGCCTGTGCATGAGAGAAAAAAGCTGCACGAGGTTGTAACACCACCACTTCAGTATTTTCAGGGTGAAAAATCACAAGATAATAACTTATCAATGTTTCCCCTAGAGGGACAGCAGCTCTGCTCTCAGCACTGCCTGGCAGAGCACAGGTCCCATTTACAAGAAGATTTCTGAAGCACACATTGATTTCAAAGTCCACTCCATTTTTGCTTTTATTCTTCTGTTTACAGACTCAGCAACAAACCAAATTACTCATCTCAGACACAAACAGCCAAGCCACTGATTAAGGAGCAACCAGCAGCTTAAGTGCAAGTATTAATGACTTCTTTGCAGACTAACCTGTACCAGGTAATCTCTGGGCAAAAGGGGCAGGCGAACATGCTCCATCAGCTTAGCCATGTGCTCTAAGCGAGATTCCTTCTCATAATTTATCCAAGAGATAACTGCTTCAAAGACCTACACAGATAAAGTACAATTAAATGGGGAAGAGAGAACTTCCTTGCAGAGCCACCCTCCCAAAACCAGAAGCATGGTGATTTAAGAGCATTGAAGGAAGGGGGTGCAAGATCTCTATCAAAGAGATGAAAAAGCTGTGACTGCACAGAGCACAAGCAGCACTGCAGTAAAGAGCTGAGCTGACCACGCATGTTAACAAGCAACTTCACATCTAGATGTGTTGTATCACTCCCAGAGCCAAGTGCTTGTCCAGAACAATCATATAACTCTTGGACATTAGCACTGGAAGGCAGCCAGGAAACTTAATGAGCCTGCTGACATTTGCACTGGACATTATTCATTAAATCAGCCACAACAATTACCCCTGATAACTGAGATCTCCCTCCTTTACTGGCCACACAGTAAAGTCACTATGCTCATATTTAATCACTGCATCAGTTCCACCAGCCCCAGAAACCAGAAAGTCTTGAGGACAAGTTCCCCACACAGGGCAAGCCCTGCCTGCAGCCATGGGGCCTCTGCACTGCACTGCTAAAAATACTTGGATACTCCCACTGGAGAACAAGGGCACACTGGGCTTCTGGTCTGAACCAAAATCTTGTTCTCCTTCCAGATCCAGCTGGTTGAGATAAGCATCCAGAGCTGGAGGCTGTGGCCAAGTGCTCGCAAACAGCCCCATGGGCAGAGCCCTGGCAAAACACAGGCACAGGAGGAGAGGCCTATGTGGGCTCCCCTATGAATATGCATGTGCTTATGTAACTGGGAGCCTCACTCGCTACAGAAAGGCCTAAAAATGTCACTGGGAGTGGGAAAGGTTTCCTGAAACATCCAGCAAGGCAGGAAGAGGGCCTGATGCAGTCTCAGATGCTGCACAGCAGGATCTGGATCACTGCAGTGGAGTTTCCCCACAGAGAGAGAATTAAATTCGGATGCATAACTCTCACCTACAGGCAACACTCCCCAAGCTCTCTCACTGCCCAATTACTCAGGGGGGCTGAGCAGAGATCACTTCTGTCCTGTGCTTCCCCCAAATGCATCCCTGGCCCTTCCCTCCAGCATGCCAGGCAAGCACCCTTGGTTTCAGCTTTCTTCTGGGGTCACCAAATGGTCAAGCCAATTTGCACAGATAATTATTTCTTTCTTTCCATCCCTCCCATCACTCCCCAAGAAACCATTTTGTTTGGTCCAAGGTCACTAATTTGACAAAAATCAACCAAAAATGAGGGCACCATCTTTCAGTCCCCAATTGTTGCTGATAAATGTATTTGCAGGAGGCCTTGGCAGACACATCCTGCCATGAAGGAGCAGTGCAGAAAGGGGTTTCTTCCTCTTAGGCTAAACTATATACTTTTAAAATGCAGTAAAAAGCACCAGCCTCATTTCCTGTGCCAGCAAAGTTCCTGCTGAACTGTTTGGAATTCAGGACACTGCAATGAGGATTTAAGCAACACAACAGGGAGCAGTGTAATCAAACCACAGCAAATGCTGAGGAGAATAACTACTGCAGAGCCTTAAGTATTTTAAAATTAAAATGAATAAGCAAACAAATCGTTTAACTTTGGCTATGAGGCCTTTAAAGTAGAAACTGGGTTGTTGTGAGATTTTTTTTAATTGCAAATGAATGTGGAAGGAGGATAAAGCAAATGTTTAGCCGACAAACAGGCTTTTCATTAACCTCTTCTGCACAAAGGCTGAGCTGCAGAACAGGTCACAGGGCTGGGACATACCCAGCTACAGGTCAGGAGGACAGTGAACAAGCCAAAAGGATGGTAAGGCAAATGTGCACTAGGAATAAGCTGCTTCCTTGGTGCTGGCGTCCGCTCCTGAGTTAGGCAAGCACTGATGCTTCCCTGCTGTGTCTACTCTAAAAATAACTATTTTTAAAAAAAAAAGAGTCAGATTCTGGCACCTTCCGTTGGCTCTGATTCCTGATTTGAAGAGAAGTGGGAAAAAGGCTTTAATCCAAGACAGCAATATCTCTATTTAAAGGCCACATCTGTTTCCAGTCCTGCCGTGCCCGCTGCAGACCCCGAGCAGCTGCTGCCGCTCCGCCGGGACTCTCCAGCCATGCAGGACCTGCTGCCAGGGTGGGATGGACAAAGCAGGTGCCCACACAGCTTGGTGCAGAGCTGAGGCACAGCCTGAGGCTGCAGCTGGCACCTGCCTGGCTGCAGGAGCAGTCCTGAGCTTGGGAGAAGTAAATTTCCCACTCTATGGAGCAGAAGGGTAAAAGTCTGGATATCCCCTCTCTGCATACTGCCTAAAGAAAGAGCAAGCCCAGATGTTTTCCCAGTCTCTTCTGCCAAAAATCCATTTGTCAGAGACTCCCAAGAATGAGGACCAAACCTTGCATCAGCTTCTGCTGCATGTCAGCAGCATGAGACAATTAATCAATTACTAGACTCTGTGTAAAATCCCCAATCCAAAAATTTCGACCCTTAAAAATTTCTGTTCTGTGTTGGCAGAAGACCATTCTCAAGTCTCCCCACTTCATACATCTTTAGTAAATAACAAATAATTGTTATTTTTATATGGTTTGTTTTAGCTTGTGAACAGTAAAAAGAGCCAATTAGGTCAGGTACAGAAAACATTAATAAAACTGTCTTCCAGGTACTGTACTCAGCTACAGCAAAAAGAGCATGCAGGGACAACAAATCCCTGCCCTACTCTGAAAGGGCCTGTGTAAAACTGCAGAGGCTGGTACAACAAGGAGGACAGAAGAGAAAGGAGAAGAATCTTTCAGTGATGAGGAAATGCTGTCACCACTTTAGAATTAAAATATATTTCTGTGCTAGAAGAGAATTTTTGCCATCCTGATGGCCTAGGGGTTTAAATAAGTCAAATTGGTGAAGATAAGGACATATTTTATTAGGCCAATTGGTATTAGTTGCTGGGTGGCAGAGGAAGGGGAGAACACACAAATTCCTGAGGCATTCCAAGGGCAATTCTCCTTCCCTGATCCTGGCAGGACTTGTCCCTAACACTTCCAGGGATGGCAGTGCTCTGGGTCACAGGCTACAGTACATGTATGAGACACAGCAGGAAGAGGAGCAAGAAAACTCCTTGTGAAATCTGGCTGTGACAATTAAGCTGCCAAATTTCTGAAGTATTTTGCACATGCATACACACAGATTGATGTGTGTATGTATAGACTGGTATGCACACATACATACTTTTATATAATTTGTTTTATAATATATATCTCAAACATTAGCAGATAGAAAGAATAAAAGTGAGGAAAATGGCTTGATTGTAATGAAGTTAACATGAAACAGCAGCCTACGAGTCTGTCCTCAATTTCCAGCACTTCTTTGAACTCCAGCACATTTCATGTTTATGTTCCATTCCCATTTTCTGCCTCTCTCCTGTTATTCAGATCTTTTGTTTTGAATGTACAGCTTATGCTTACATTTCCTTCCACTGCTTTGCATTCTCAACAATCTTCCCTTTTACAAGTTCTTTTACAGTCAGCTAAAGAAATACTGGGTTTGATTGTGTAAAGCTCAGATGAGGGAAGGAGCATTTTGATTCCCCTGGGCGCAAAGCCAATAAAAGCTTTTGAACAATGCTGCACAGGACTGGAAAAAATTGGTTACTAAACTTGCACTTCCCTTTGCAGGCTGCTTGGCTCAGGCAGAGCGATTCTGCTGGGAGTTTGTGCCATTTGCTGTTTTCCCTTCCTGGCCCTGCCCCAGTGGCACCTCGCAGCCCCCACCAGCCCCATGCCCATGGAAACACACCCAGAGCCTCCAAGTTTGCTGGCTCAGGACCAGCAGGGAGCATCCCTGTGTCCACACCCCATGTGGGACAGGTTTTCTGGGGGGTTTCACAGTCCCTCTGGGCCCCAGCACCTGTGTGTCTGCAGCCCAGAGGGGCTGAGCAGGAGGAGAGCAGACATGAGGATGTGCAGCAGCACACCCAGCCAGCAGCACCACGACACTGAGGTCCAGCTTCAGCCCACCCAAACACAGGCATCCAACAAGGACCTTGAAGCTACAAACCACAGAATCCTCAAGCTCTCCTGCAGCCTCTCACAAGTGACCATTTACATGCAGGAACATGGTTTAGTGGTGGACCTGGCAGTGCTGGGTTAGTGGTTAGACTCAATGATCTTAAATGACTTTTCCAACCTTAGTGATTCTGTGACTTAATCTCCCCACAGTGACAATTTGGAGATGGGCTGAAGGACTGGAGGCACATGCCTGTCCCCAGAAACCTGCAGCAGGTCATACAAGCAGCTCAGAGCAGAGAATGGGGCTGGAGCTCACCAAGCTCCATGAACACTGGTCACCCTCCTCCCCAGGACTCCAGACTACACAACGTGTGCTGAACGTTTCAACCACAAAAACAACATCAACCACTGCCTGTTCCCCCTTTTTTTATTAAAAACACTGAAGATACTAGAAAAAATTTCCTTCCTTCCTTTTGGTTCCCGGCTTCCTTTTGTTGTTCTCTCCAACCTAATGAAATTCACTCTTTTTTTTTTTTGAGGTTTTACAGCAGGTATTAAATGCTTTACACAACAGTAGATGGGAGTTTCCTAGTTTTCCAGAGAGGGAAAGTAGTTGGTTCTGAGCCCCAGGGCTTTTAGTGTGATATGGATCTGAGAGTCATAACTTCCTGCAAAGAACAACCAAGTGAAGGTCATTTTTATGTGTTTTTAGGATTCATATTATTTAATCTTCCTTTCCACATGATCTCTGTTGGAGAATGGCCCCTAAGGAGCACGTCATGATAACAGTTCCTGGTGTAAGATCTAGAAAAAACCCAGCATTCTTACATTCACTCTTGCTATACAATTTACTGTACCTTTTCTTCAGAGGAGACTGTGAGCTTGTCACTTGATATTAAACTGCAAACCTGGTCCAGACTAAGGCTAAGAAATTCTTCTCCTAGCATCACCTCAGGGAAGTGCTGCTCTGTTCAACAAACGAAAAGGGGGAACAGAAAATTATAATGAAATCCATGTTTTCAGTCAGTGGAAGGACCACAGCATTCAGAGAACAGCTCTTGGCACAGCTCTGAGCACCCAAGACAGACCCACAGCAGCTGAGAGTGGAACACAGACAGAAACCAGCCTCAGAGCAGGATAAAGAAACCTGATGTTATTTCAAGCAGCACCAGCCCCATGAAATACTTTCACAAATGATACTAAATTTTCTGAAAAGCCACTGAGAATATTCCAGTGGCAAATACAGTTAGATGTGGCAATTGGGACAAGGGCCAATGTCCAAAGCAGTAAATAACCTGGCCACCTCAGCACCCACCTTCCCAGTAGTTTTCCCCTTTCCACTTAAGCCTGCAATTGTACAAACTGCTATTTCTCCCTTTTTTGCCTCCAGATCCCTCTATATTGTAACTCTGTGAGCTGCTTGAAAACAAAAAGTACATCACTGAATATAACCCCAGACTGGAAGAATTATGACTGAACATCATCAAATCTGTCAAGCTTTATATCTAGCCAAAAGGCACGTGAAATAATCACTTCCTAAAAATAATTTCTAGGTCAAATATGTCATTAGCCAGTCGCAGCAGTTTTAGTTTTGCAAGAATTTCTTACATATACTGCCAATTTAATCTCACCTGTCATTTGCTAAGTCCCATTTATCTTTGGCTGAATTACAGAAACATGGATCTCAGACACTTTATCTGAAGCAGCTTCTTTCAAGTCCTAATTCTGTAGCTTTGAGAAGCTCAGACTCCTGTATCCAAAGAGCTCTCTGCAGCAAGATCTGCCTCGAGTTTTCACATCTGCAATGCTTTGCCTGACAAAAAGCAGCACCACAGGGACATGAGCTGGTGTAACTTCCAGAGAGGAGATTTTTGGAGCCCCTGAACAGCCCCTCACCAAAGCTGTTGCTGCAAAACTCCCCAGTCAAGACCCTCCTCGCTCTACTAAGGACCAAACCCCCACAGCTAAGCCAAAAGCTTTGATTAAAAATAGCAGCATGTGGATAAAGTTTAATACTCTGTTATGCTGGAAACATATATATGATCTAATGAACTCTTCTGGGCTTAAATACTTAAGAGGCAGGAAACACTCCCCACACAATAAGCTGGATGCACTCTGACTTCTGGGCAAAATCTCATATCCATTCATTCTGGACTTGCATCTGGCAGCAGAAGGGTATTTGATCTCTTGTTATTAGTTGGAAACAAGGAAGAATATTTACTGATTTTAATAAAGGAACTGGTGCCTGCATCAAGGCTCCTTCACCTACTAAAGTTATCCATTGGCCAGAACTCAGTATTCCTCAAGTAACTGAGCTCATGCATGCATGGACTCTTGAGCTTGAGGACTTCTGTCTTGGTTTAAGGCTGTTACATAAACAACATAGTGAAAAGAATTTTAATGGCATTTTTATTAATGGAGTTCCATTAACATTACATGGGCTGCTGTACTAACTGGGACTTATGAAAGCCAATAAAACAACAAAGCAGACCTTCTAATTGCCAAACAACCAAATAAATATAGAGTGAATGCACTGCTTGTTGGGTTAAAGATTAAACAGGGGCTGGAAACAAGGATAATGAGATATTACAAGCAAGCTTTTATGCAACTAACCATTCCTTCCAGGGTACCTTTTTCTCCAGGGGATAATACAGCCAGAGCAGCTGAAAAGGTTTTAGTTTTGTTTGCACGAGAATAGGGGAGGACTCAGTGGATACATTTTTATTCCACTGAGCCTACTTACGGTCCAATTAAGGACAAAACTGTTAAAAAGGAAAATGTTGCAGGACAGAGCAGGTGCTCTGGGAGACAGCAGGTGTATGTGTCCCCATACAAATTATCAGAAAACAGAAAAACCAACCGGGAGAAAATTATCAGCTTCTCCCAAGCAGAGGTCAAGGGCAACTCTGCTGGAGGAGACTGGAAAGTGCTGGGGAATTCAGAGCTTGGGGCTGGCTGAAAAAGCTTTACATTTACAACATAGAGGAGAAATGCTGAAAGCCATTGCCTGCACCTACTCATTGCTACCAAACATATCCACTCCCAAGGAAGCCTGAGCCTATCCTCCCTTGGGGGAAGGGGCCATTGCTGCACAGATCAGAGCCTCAGACTGCATGGCAATTTTAGCTGAGTGTTCCAAGCATTTAATTTTGCCCAGTGCCGTTTACTCTCGTAACAGAAATGCCCAGCAGTGCCTACTGCTCTCCCAGGGCAGTGTCCATGGGGAGGACACCAGCACTGAGGTGATGCACAGGCACACCAAGAGCTTGCCAGGATCACACTCAGGAACTGTTTTGTGGGCCGAGATCCAGAGGATCAGTCTTCTTACCTCCTAAGGTGCGACCAAACCACATTTCGCAACTTGCAGCACCACAGAAAGAAGAAGCCTAGAACCCAATAAAGAACTCCCTTCCTGTTCTAATCCCAGAAGTCTGAAGAGACCAACCAGGAGGTGCTGAACCCCTGAGCTGCTGTAGCTGGAGGCAGCCCCAAGGCAGCCCCCTGCCCTCACCTGCGTAGGCGTTGGCCTGCTGCAGCAGCTCGGTGCAGGCGTGCACGTCGGCAAAGGCGCGGATGCCGAGGCAGTTCGTGGGGTGCAGCTGGGACTGCAGGAAGTCACAGCAGTTTTTTCTAACATCCATCAGTTGCAATAAACTAGCAGCTGGCAACAGAACCTGCAAAAGCACAAGAGGGGAATGAAAACGAGCAACAAGGAGGGATTCACAGCTTGCACAAATCGGAGGCAATTCCCTTTCCGACACGGACGCTTCCCTGTGGGGTTATGACAATGTTCAAGTTTTAGCTCTACCCACCCGCAGAGGATCCCTGTTCGTGCTTTGAGACATGAAAATGGTTATCCTACACTGGGCTATAAGTGGAACTCTTCTCACAGCTTCGCCCCACAAGACCTCAAGGCAAAGTGAGGACAAGGTAGAAGCAATCACAGATGCTCCTGAATTTCTGGCTTTGCTGCAGGTAGGTCCTGCACACAGATTTTTTTTTTTCCCCCAAAGGGCTTTATATCATTTATAAGCATTGCTGTCAGATTCAAAGCCCATAGCAGTCCAGCAGTCCTCAGAACCCTGGACTTTGTTACTTCCAACAAAATCTTATTGGCTTGTGAGGAGGGTGCCCAAAAAGTCATGTAAGAGAGGGGGTTCCCAAGAGCTCAAGCAGGTTTTGGTGACAGCAAGGCTCTTGGGAAAGACACATCTAACTATTCAAATCAGCAGCTCTCATTTACACTTACACAAAATGCTGGGGACACTTGTGGATCATGGCTGCATCTGAAAATGAGGTACTGCTTTGTACCTCCAAAACTAAGCACAGAAAAAGGAGACAGAAATGGATGATGAATGTGACATCTGCTGGAATAAAACACCTTAGAGGCCAGTGAGAAGGGCAGGAACTAGAAAACAAAGTCCATCAGGACATTACAGCTTGTTACATCAGCTACTTCCTTTCTTATGTCCAACAGCAACTGCAGACGTGTCTTATTCCAGCTCTTTTGTAGCTCTGGCTGCCTCACACATGTCCTTCCAACTGGGCATCTGTGCTCACCATCTGAGCACACATTTCCGGAAAATTATTGCCAACTCAAAAAAAAAAAAAAAAGCAGCTGTTAAACAAAACAAATAGGTTAACAGCATTCACCTCCCTGGATCCCAATGGCAGCAAAGGGACAAAGATGTTCCCTCCCTGTCCCTGCCACCACAGTCCCATTCCACACCAGGGCAGGACACTCACAACCTGCTCCAGGTCTTTCTAAGCAATTGCTGTGTTGCAGTCCAGCCCAGCTGTACAGTGGCTGACTGCTGCCAAGCAGCCACCCCAACAGGCAACAATAAAAAGAGAAGTCAATTAATCCAGGAGCCTGTTTTGATTCCAACAGCAGATTAGTTTGTGGCTTTGATTAAGTCAAGATAGCAATGCTCTAGGATTTTGAAAACTAGCTGTGAACCACTTTCTGTCTAGCTGAACCATTTCTGAACACCTGAGCTACATAAGGGCTAAGTCAGACACCATGCAAACCATCTCTGGCCATAGATCAGCCAGAGCCTCCTCTGTGCACCCTCATCCATTCAGGATGCATGCCTGCCAGTCCAGGTGGGCTGCTGACCTCTGGTATCTGGGATGTTGCCTCCAGACCAAAAGGAACTCACTACCATCACCACATGCACCTGGACAAACCAGTGCTGCTGTTATGGCCTGTGCTGGCTTGAGAGGTAGTGCAGAAGGAGCCTTACACCATTTCAGCCTTCGGGAAAGGGTCATTATCACACAACACTTCTCAGAAATAGGATATAAAAAGCCTATCAAGAGATGAGGGGATTTTTCTCTTTCTTGTTTCCCAGCTGAATGTCTCAACACTCATCTTGTTTTTACCAGGGAAGGTGAAAAGCAAGCAAAGGATTTCCGTGAGAACAAAGTCTGTTTCCTTTAGAAATAACAAGAGGAAATGCCCTGCCTAAACATGCAGCAGGACCAAACTGCAACCCCATTAATATCCAGGCAAGTTACTCACATGGCTCTGGATTTGGCTCTTAATACTTGAACTCCAACAGCCGTGAACGATTTAGTGAGAGCTGGCTTCTCTACCAGATCTGCCTCCAGATCAAAACCCACTCATTTTTTGAAACTATGTCAAAATCATCTGCTATTACTACTGAGACTGACTGCTTTGCTCAATTGATGTCCAGAACCTCATCTATGGGGTGTGTGTCTAGAGATGCATATATACATACAATATCCAGTTCACCAGCTGTGTTCTGCAGACTCCACACAAATTTCAAGTTTTTCACAACATTGCCTGTGCAATTACTTCCATAAACCTTTGATGTCTCTAAACTAGAAACATCTTTCAGCCAAAAGTTCTCTGTACATATAAGGTTCATTCATTAATGCTCAGACTGCAGAAGCTGTTAATTCCCTACTGTGACAGAGCCTTACAGGTAGCCTTGGCCAAAAGTTAACTTACATCATTCCTGCTCTGCAAAACTGGGATGGGAGCATTTCCCCTAGGCAGAGGATGTATTAAAGCTCATAAGCAGCTTTGACAATTTGATCAATTTGGAGGCCAAATAAAAGTACTGGCTGTAAGCCTCAGCTGCACATCCAGGGCCACAGCTGGGACTGCACATCTGCCCAAACAGGGAAGACAGTTCCCAGGCACCTGACCAGAGAAACAAATGGATTTTGTGTGTGCAAGGCAGGTAAAATACAGTTTTAAACAAGCTGCTCCAAACAGCACAAACAGTGGAGACAGAACTACATTAGCCTAATGTGGCTTTTGAGTGCAAGGGTGGCAATTAGGCTTTATTACACCCCAGCTGCTCCCAGGCAGCACATGGGATGAACAATAGTACTTCCACTGAAATGCTTCTCCTGAGGTGAAATAGCCCAGGCAGAGGAAGGTGTGACAAAAGGGAGTCAAAAAGTCTTGTCAGGAGCAGGGGACATACAGAGCATGTAGAGGTGAGAGGGAAAATGGGGGAACAACTGGCAACTTCCCTCCTGAGCTACCTTCTCCAACTTCAGACACACCATCCCTTGGTTAAACAGTGAAATAAAAAAAGTGAAGAGCTGCCCAACACAGTGCTCTGGTGCCACATCCACAAGTTTCTTCTCAGCTTTCTATTAGGCCAAGGCAATTTAAAAAATTTCCTATAGGTTTAAGGAAGGGTCCCCAACCCAGAGGAGTCAGCCCTGCAATGGCCCAGGGACCCCTGCACCCCAGGGGGATGCACAGCAAAGAGCTTTGGCTCCAGGGTGGAACACAGCCCTAATTTATTGCTGAAAGGTCCTCTGCCTAACCCTGGGTTGCACCTGCTATAACTGCAGCTTTTGGACTGAACAGGGGGAAGAGAGATGGACTGACCCATTTATAAACCCTTTATCATCAAAACTGCACTTGCCAGAGAACTCTCTTTCCTTGCTGTGAACTCCTAAGTGTGCAGGGAAAGCTGAGGTGCAGAAGCAGTTCTCAAACAGAAATATTGCAGCCCCTAGAAAAGCTTTTTTCCTCTTTTCTTGAGACATTTTTTATGACAATTACTATGCCTGCAAAGCTGACAGGTTCAATATCTACTTCCTACAGACAGCTGATTTCAGATTTTGTTCTCTGTGTATGAGCCATATCTCAAACTGTGGCAGTACACAAGGACACCTCACACACGTGGTCCATGGCACATCATTCCTAACAACTTAATTGTGAAATCAAGTCAACCAGGACTTTTTCCAGGGAATCATTACAACCTGAATGATAATGTCTTTCTTAATTGGGAGGGCAATTCTCAGGCTGCCTGCCAGTATTGAAGTGTCATAGGAAAGGCTGGTTGGGACACACTAAGGAGGGACTGTATTCACTGTCTAGAGCCAGAGCTCCAGGTGTTTTCCCAGGACTGCCAAGGACAGGGGACTGCTCCCAAATCTCTCCATTCAGCTCTGCTCAAGGACACCATGCAGAGTTCCTCCATCACTAAGCTGGCAGGTTTGACATGCAAGTTGGAAAGCAGGCAGCAATGTAACCCCACTTCAGCTGCAAAATTAAGACCTAATTGAAAAATTCAGTTAATTGATATGTTAAAAGCACCAGCTACCCCACACATGTAGGGAGCAGCAGGCCCTGTGCTCAGATGTGTGGTTATGATTTCCATTGAGATGAACCCAGGAACCTGAGCATCTGTGAAGTTCCCTGAAACACTGATTTTAATTTTCCTTCCTTTTACAGAAACTGCATGACACAGCTTCCTTCTAAATAAATGATAAACCTCCACCTTCAAATGAATGAGGTCTTTATATCATGCATATCAAAACTTACAACAGCCTTAATGTGGGATGCAACAGAGGAGGAACAACAGAAGGCAGCAGGTGCAGAAATCCCAGGATGGATTTTCTTGAAACTACAACATGACTGCAATAAAGACAGAAATTCTGTCTCTGCTCCATGCCTTCCAAACAAGTGGGAGGCTTAATCCCAAATACATGTTCACAGGTAAAATTTCTCCATCATTCATCAGCCCTGAGCCCTCCTGCTGCTGCATCTACACAGCCTTGAAATCCCACTCTAAGAATGAAGTTCCAATAGATAAAGCAAGAAGGCATTTGTTGGGGTAATTCTCACCCATGTACCCCAGCAGGGTTAGAAGACAGTATTCCCTACACATGGGCTCAGGATGAGCTGAAAATCCCCTTTGCCTTCACATTTGGGACAATCTTGAGAAGGAATTGGATGAAAACCCCCAGGAACTCACTACACAGATGATGACTGGAATTGACTGTACAGGCTTGGCCCCTTGTACAGGTCTTTCCTTATGTAAAAAACAAAACAAAAGACTCTGTGTCATCTCACTGCACAATCAGCTACGTGCTTAATAAAAGAGTCTCACTCCCTGAGCCCATAAAAGCCTATAAAAGCAAAAAATATACAGGTTTCTATTAGAAAAGAAACAACAAAAGAAGTTGTTAAAAAGCTTCTTGTTGTGTAGGGCTGGGCAGTGGTCAGCATCCAAACACACTTAGGAACATTCATTCTGCACCCCATGGTACCTTTGCTGTTCATCTTTTTCTCATTTCTATCCTGCTCTCATCTTATTTTCTCACTGACAAGACAGTGTCTTTTCATTTATTCACAAGTTTTGATAGCTTGGCTGCATCTGCTCAGTTGATGTCATTGAGCAACATTTTTTTCTTCTCATAATTTCTACAATGACACTACCTGGCACCTGTACCCAGAAATTGCTTCTTCCAGCTACTGAGAAAGTCTAAAGAACTCCTTTAAAAAAGCACCATTGCCCAGCTAGAAAATCAGAACATGCAACAAGGAAATAGGAGAGCCCAGAAGATACCTGCTGGGAAAAGAGTGTCTCACTCTGCTCAAGCAGGGCTGCAAAGAAACATTGCTGGAACAGGACAGACAGGCACTACTGAGGTGTCCTTCCAGATGGATGGATGGATGACCCAAAGCTGTGCAGCAGGAGGGTGTGGTGGGTGATGCAAGGGACCAAACCTGCTCACTTCTAACGCTGACACTGCTAATTCAGACAAGAGGCTACAAGGAGATTAATTTTTGTTGTCTTTAGCCTTCACTTCATGTGAAACTTTCCAACAAATCACAGAATAGTCACTCCTGTAACCTTTTCTTCTTGTGGCTGGAGGTGAATATTAACCTGTTTATGGCATTTTGTTCAGAGTAAAACACCCAGAGACATGATGGAAATTTCTCTTTCTGTTGGTTTCATAACACAATTATATTAAATTCCATAAAACATTTTCAGCATGAACACTTTAAACAAGTAATAGAATTTAAACTAGTCAGTTAATCTTACAGTAGATCAGCTTCATTTCTTAGCTCCTTTGAATTAATTTACTTCTAGCCTGAAGAGTTAATCACAGAGTGGGTATTGAAATAAATGCTGCAGTGAAAGGACCTGCTTTACTAGATTGAGAAAAAACACTTAGTATTCAAAACTTACATTTTTTTATCTTGCTGTCTGAGAGATGAAAGCCAAAATGTTCTACTTTAGCTCCCTGCAATCCCTGGGCCACAGAAGGCAGGCTTTGCTTATGTTTTACTAAAAAAGACGCCTGTCTAGTTGCTCAGGAAAGGCAACACCTGGACTTTCCACAGACCTTCAGGGCAGGACAGAGCTGCCTCTCCAGCCTGCTCCAGCTCCCACAGCACTGTTTACACCCAGCTGGAGCTGGAGCACCAAAACACCCCTGGGAATGCAGCCAGGGCCACTGCCCAAGCCCCATCCAAGGCAGGCTCAGCAGATGGGATCCTGAGCCCTGCACACCCCACATGCCAAGCTGGGAAATTCTGGAGCACCCAACACCCAGCAAGGTGGAAGGAAAGCACACCTTCCACAGAGCACACCTTTCACAGAGCACACCTTCCACAGAGCACTGGATATAGCCTCCATATCTCCCACAGAAACAGGGACCAGCCTGAGGGTGTGTAAATGTCATTTCTCCTCCAGCAACGGGAGATCCCAGAGGTGCAAGGAGCTCCACCCCAGCCCCCAGTGAGTGATGCTGTGCCAGCTCCTGGTGACCCTGATGTGGGTCACTCAGCAGACAGCCAGGCCAAGCTGCCCACAGCTGGGTTTGAGTCTCAGCTCCTTTGCCACAATGGCAGCTTGAAGGTTTCCTCACTGATGCTTCTCAGCCTCACTCCACACTCCTGCCAGTGTGACAGCTGCCAGGCTGAGAGCACACCAAGGAGTGACATTTGTAAAACCAGAGGGCAGAAGGGGCAGGAAAAGGCCCCCACAGATTTAGGTCATGAAGGATGGCAAAGGGGTGGGCTACAAAGTGGGCCTAGCTCAGGGGGTTGTCCAAGCTCCTGTGGGAAGAGCAAGAGGTCAGCAAGAACCTGCACTCTGCCTGAGGGATAGGAGCAGAAGAGCTCATAGCAAGAACCTCATTTCAAGCAGAACCAGTCTAATTTTGCCATGTTAATTAGGTCAACAAAACTCTGAAGCATCACTGACATAGACTTGCTCCCCTGGCAATGTCCAAGTCAAAGCAAGGAAGACAACAAGCTCAAACTGCCACTTGCAAACAAGAACAGAGACCAACTGAAAAGCATGCCCACACACAAGCTCTCAGCATCCCTCCCAGACACCAGTGGCTAAGTGCAGAGCCTTTTTCTTACCACAAATACAAGCAGAGTCAAAAAAAGAGCTTTACCAGCAGCCACAGCCATGTGACACTGCAAAACACTTTCCTCCTGAGCACCCTACTTTATTTGAAGGCTGCCTTTTTAATTACTCTTTCCACTTCTGAACAAATATTTACCTCTCACAAATTCAAGACAGAGCATACACACAAAAAAAGGAAGAATGTCCTCATTTGAACAATGTATTCCACTCAAAGCTCCGTGAAACAACTCAAACTACCCAGAAGAATTTAAGAACTAACAGCCACATTCATCTGCCATGGCCTTAAAACATTTGACTCACTGCTTGTTTGAGTCTATTCTGACCTCGACAGACTGACCCACAAGTCAGCACAGCTTCTTGGAAGGCAAATGCCTGCCCTTGTTATAAGAGCTCCACATAAAAGCTAAATGCAACATGACTTAAGCATGGGGAAAGCACTAAAGTGCCTCAAGATAAACAGAGGCTGTTTTCAAGCTCAACCTTTTACTTTCTGCAGCCTGGGGACATCCCTCACCCCTGAAGAACTTGTGCCTTTGAGTCTCAAGTTTTTCACCTGGTTCTCCACAGGAGCTGCTGAAGCAGACCCACCTGCACATTCTCCTCTGTGACCTCGATCTCAGCAGTGTAGATGTAATCAATCAGCTTCCTCAGGGTCTGCCCATCGACGTCTTTGATCTCAATCTTCTTGGCCTTGCTTTCAGACATGTCTCCTGAAATTCATTTCAAAAGGACAGTTACAGTTTGCTCTGCAGGGCCTTGCTCTCCACACATCCAGCACGTTGTCCTGGTGTCTGACTACAAGACTGCCTGGCACTGTCTCTCACCATTGAAGACCCACCACTGAGATTGCCAGAAGCCTCCTAATGCCACCTAAAAACCAACTCAAGATTGAGGACACTGGTGTAAAACAACATAAATCAGTAAATGCAACAAACTCAGTTTCTTGACAAAAAAGAACCTGCCATGGTTCACCTGCATTCAAACAAATATAAGAGCTGAAAATAAACAAACTCCCAGTATGCTCCTCATGTCTCAGTACAGGGAAAGACTCAAAAAGACTGTGGATGTGTCTTATGAAGGCCTTTGAGAAAGATATATTTATACATATTTATTTAAAATATATTTATTTTTAAATATATATACACATGGATAGAATGAGTATGTTGCAACAGCTACATTAGGGTATTTTGGTAGTATATCCTACATTAAAAGCAATGCAGTGCTATTCTCTTTCTTTAGAGGGAAGCTGAAACCTGCTCAGGAAAACAAGCACACAGGCCAGCAAGCAGCAAGCTTCTCTCCTAAATTACCCTGCTGTAACCCATCCATCACTTACACCTTGTGCAAAGCATCCACTCAGAAAGATGCAGTTCTCATCTCTCACCTTCCCAACCTCACACCTTTGGACCCAAACTGTATCCCTTCTCCAAATCCATAACTCAAAGGCACGTGGAACTAGAGCAATAATTTCTTCCCTGAATACACAAGTAAAGCCCTGTAGCTGTGTAAGAGCCTATTCATGACCCAGAGCTTTATGCACACCTCCACACCCAGGAGCAACAGGAGCACACCAGAGGAACAAAAGCATGCAGTGGGGAGGAGAAAGGACCCCCCCCAGCCCTTCCAGCATCCCCACACAGGGTGGCCTCACCCAGGATTTAATCACCAGGATCTCCACAGAAAAGAAAGAACAAACTCCCAAGCAGAAAGAAAATGATTGGTGATAAAACAAAGCTCAACAAAGGAGAGCACGAAGAAATGCCAATTCTTAAACCTGGGCATGAATAATCACTACTCCCAGAAACCTGGTGACTCAGTACTGCTGTAGGATTAAGTGGAAAAATATTTCCTGCAGCCTATAGAAGTAATTACAGCCTACATCTCTGTGCAGCATTCCACAAGACGTGGCCAGGCACAGTAAGTGCCCAGCACAGTCAGATGCTAAAGAGGGCCCAAGCTTGAGCAAAACCTGCATCCTGCTAATTGAACTTTGCTGACTTTCCTCACATGAATAAGGAGGCAAAGAATAGGAGTGGGGTGGGACCATGAGTGTTAGAAGAGTCAACAACGTCCCAAGAACTGAAATAATATTTGCCCCAAATTCAATTTTTAAAATTGAATAATAAAATGTTATTCAGAGAAGCCCATGAATACAAATGTACCAGTACAAAGGGATAAATGACCTACATTTGGGAGGCCCTCAAAGCAGGTAGGACTTTTTAATTGACAAAATGTCATCTTCACACACTTCCTCCCCCCAAAAAACCCCAAACATCTCCAGAGATGAAAGAGTGTTTCTGAGCACAGAGCAGTCCCCATCAGCCCTGTGGTGCTGGAGGTGCCTGCAAAAAACACCCACCAACCCCCCCTGCATGGGGAGGGCAAGTGGAGCTCAGAGCCCTGCAGGACCCTTGGTGTGGGGAGGGGCTCAGCCAAACACACCCAGAGATCGATGCAGAAATAGCCTGGAGGGACCAATCTGATAACATCATCTGTCGTGGCATCCATGTGACACAAGCAACAAAAATAAAAGCTGTGTGGGCTTCCCCTCCCACCAGCGAGCTGCCAGCCCTGCATACCAACAGCCTGCACTGCCTGTGCTCCAGGGCCAGCCCAGACACCCCGGGAGGGGAGTCCCCTGAGCTGTGTCCATGGTCAGACGGGATCTGACCCGGTGTGATGGAGCTGAGTTGTCACAGGGCAGACACATCTCCAGTGCTGTGGAATGGGGAAGAACCTGGAGACACCAGGAGTGAACCAAGGCAGGGGTTGGTGCACACCAGGAACACCCACCAGGCTGCCCCCTGCTCCAAGCACAGACCCAGGGAGAGCCTCTGGAGCAGCTCCTGGGCAGCTGAGTGCTGGATCATTGAGGGCATCTCATCTCACATCCCTTCAGAAAAAAACCCTACACCTTAAACCCACAAAACACAACTCCCAGGGTGTCTCACAAGTCAGACTCCAGCACTACCTGACACCTTAATTACAGAATAATTCAAATCAGTAGCATCTCTCACATGTAAGGGCTGTGTGAGAAAGGGCTGCCTCACATGGAGCACTGCATAGCCCCTGTCCCTGCACTGCTGCAGCCAGGCAGACACAAGGGACCAGCTGTGAGGGAGCAAAGGCAGGCAAAACAGGCAGGGTGGCTCTGAGCAGACCCTCTGTAGGGGACAGACTTTGCAGACACCAGCCCCTCATGGGGGCATTCCTTTCCTGCACCACACTCATCACCCAGCAGTGCCTTTTCCACCCCCCCTCTGCTCATCAGGGCAAGAAGAGAGCAGAGCTCTGTTTTGCCACAAGATAAACTACAATCAAAACTGCAGCAGCCCACAGTGCTGTATTTACCCAGCACAGCAGCCTGCCCTGCCTCCTACACATTGCATTTTCCAGTGCACAGCCACAGCTTTGGCTGTTTCCTAAGTCACAGATGTGCTGAGGGAGAATATGAGTGCATTGGATTACAAAACCACAGCCTCTCACACATGGGGTGAGTGCTTTGAAGTAGCACATAAGACCTGCAAGGGAGGATTCTGCTTCCTCCTTCAGCACTTCCAAAATTCCTAAGGTATCTGACAGGAGCAGTCCTAGCAGTGTCCCTGAAGGATTTGTTGCCCTTTCTGAAACGGTTGTTTTCTTCTAAATGGACAGAAATTACTGTCCCAAATCATCCCCACAGAATCATGCCAACAAGGACCAGCATCCAAAATGCTCTAGAAAGCCAGCATGGAAAGGGACACTGAGGAAGTGCTGCGTCCCATCTCTCCTTCAGCAGCAGAAGATACAAATGGAAAATGTGCCTATCCATTTTCAGACTTTCCAGGAATACTTCAGAGAGGAATGGTTAACCAGGGGACACAAAACAGCTTAGGAAAGACCCCAAGGTGATCACAGGGTCATTCATGCTCCAAAGTCAGGCCCAGGTGACAGTGACAGCCTGCAGAGCAAGCAGTGTGTCTCAGTGTGGTTCCCTCTGTTCACAGCTCCACACTGATCACTCACTATTCACTCCTGGCTGCTGGCACTGCTGGGGGACCCCTCCAGTGGGAATTCAGTGTGCACCAGCAGCTCCTGCAAATACCCCCAAAGTGCAGCTGAACCTGAGCCCTTGGCTTCATCACTGACAAGCAGTGCAAAAAAACCACATTACGACCAGCTGGTGCTGAAACTGTGACTTTAAACTGCCCCCTTGCAGGGGAACCCCCATGCAGCTGGAAGGAGATCACACACTCTGTCCTCTCAAGAGAGAGATCCAGACCTCAGGAATTTGGGGATAGCTAGACTGAAAGCAAAGGGAGAGCTGGTCTTTGCCTGACCTTCTGCCCCCAGGGACTTGTCAGGGGGAGGGGACAGGCAGCTGCCCAGGCTGTCACCCAGCCCAGGGGAGCTCCAGAGCCAGCCACATGATGGGTTAGCTGATTACTGTTTAACTCAGAGAGTGAGGGATTACACGGCCCAGAAAATTCCTGCATGGAAACATGAGCAGCCCTGCACCACCACCTTCCCACTCAGATGACCTCTAAGGATCAGAGGGTTTTTCCAACAGTTTTTCTTTACTCAACTCTCCAGCAGCATCACAAGGCTCGAGGTGCCCCTCACACAGTGTTTGCAGTGTTTGCTCCTCTGCTTCACCACCACAGCCAGCACCAACTTCAGGGTACAGCACCAGTGCCCCAGAAAACACAAATGCTCTCCACCTTAGCTCACCACACTGATAAAGAGACCATAGGGAGTGTCACATCTCGCCCCACATTTTACACCTGAGGTTTTCTTCCCCACCTCCATTGGAGAAGGGAAAAAAGCTTCACTAACTACAAGCTCTTTCCTGAGAAATGCTGCATGTAGCTTCTAGCAAAATGAATGAACTAGGTCTAATCTCAAGGCTTTTAAGGAAAAAACAAAGCCCAGACCACAAGCAAATGAACATGAAACAGTGAAAAAAAACCCTGAACCTCATTTATGTTGGAGCTCAGGGACAGTAACAACCACTCCATAGGGTGTACAATCATTTTCTTTGTATTTGTCGGTTCCTATCCTGGAAATGAGGGAAAAAAAAAGGGAAGAAAGCTAAGGAGTTTCTGACCACACTAATTTTGCTAGAATGACTTAAATAAGCTGCTCACTCCCCTCCTTCAGGATTGACACAGTTTTCTTTGGGTTTTTTTTGCTGACCCATCTGGGCACAGCCCTTGAGGGCACCTGCTCCAGGGATCAGGTGATTAGAGCAGGAATTTTGTCCTCTTCTTCCTTTTCTTCCTTTCTGTCATTACCAAAACACACTGGACTGCAGCAACTCACCCTAAAAATCTGGGCTGCTAAAACACACTGGGATCAAGAGAACAACAGTGTTATTTCAGGCAGCAGAAAAAAGTGCCATGAGAGATTAAACATCTGTGACTGCCAAATCAGTATCGGCAGGACTGAGCCTTGAAACTACAACTCCTGTGCCAGCAACTTCTTTGATGTGCACCACGAACATTTAGGGCATTGAACACGTGCTTGATGATAATATTTTCATGATCCAAGGTCTTGTTAGGGGGAAAAAAAACCCTAACCCATAAAGCAGTGAGCCAAACCCCACAGTAACCTCGCAGTGCCCTACATGCTATAGAACCACCATAGAACCACCCCACAGGAATTGGTCAAGGATGATCAGCATCATCCATCAAGTACAGCAAACTGCAGACCCATCTGTACCCCTCCTCTCTCAAGGAAACCTTCTCCTGCCTGTGCTGCAGCCCCTGACAGACACAGCCTGAGGGCTGGGCAGTGCAATGGCAGCCCAAGCACGGTCTGGGGTCAAAAGCAGTACCTGTAAACATGGCACAGAAGTAAGGGCTGCAGGCTGCCAGCACCACCCGGTGAGCCTCCATCTCCACGGTTTCGGCCACAATCACCACGTCACACAGGAGCCGCTTGCTGGGGAAACACCAGAAAAGACAAAGATCAGTTCAGAATTCCCCATCAGGCTAAAAGTTACATCACTACTGCCTCAAAAAGTGGAAGACACACCATTACAGACACAGCAGCTGAGCTTCTGTCAAATCCCAGGGGAAGGTCCTCTAATCCCTCAGTACCAGCTCCTGTCACTGTTTGCCTACAAAGCAAAGCCTGAATCCTCCTGAGGCTGCAGCCCTGCCTGTGGTTCTGCTTTTCCCAGGGGAAAAAAAACCTGGAAGCCAAATGAGGCACACATGCTGCCCAAAGGGTAAGCAGTTCCTTCACCTCTCAAACAAGCAGGGCTTGGAGAACGTGCAGAAGAGCTTATTAAAGATTTGGGCACTACCTGGGGCCAGGTTCTGGTAGATCTGTAAGGCAAGAAATAGTCAAGCAAGGAAACACCAGCATCACTTTTGTCTTTCCACAGGGAAAAGGTGAAGTTGAAAATGAAGTGATTTCTGCACTTCCTTCCACGCTTGTCACTAAAGAAAGTGGCCACCAAAATAATTCCTGCCACTGGGAAGTGCAGAGGCTGCCTCAGCCATCTGCCAGAGAGGAGGTATCAATCACTGGAGTTTATCCATGGGCCTGAGGACTTCATTTACCTCATGAATTAGTCTGGGATTAAGAGTCACTGGGATAAAGAACAGGGTTCCAGACAGAAACCCAAAAAAAAAACCCTTCTAAGCTCTCCCACTGACTCATTGTAGAGCTTTGGAAAAGTCACTTCATTAACGAGTGACCTTTCCTACTCGCCCCACGTATGTCCTTTGAGGATTCATTAGTTAATGTTTGCACAGAGCTTCACAGATGCCGACAGCAAGAAGTGCTCAGCCTCCCAATAAGTTGGTTTAAGATGCTTAAGCATACAAATGCAAACTAAGGGTGTTCTTTTCAAATGTCAAGCCCGAAAAAGGATCAGTGTCTGTAAATCTAGATGTTGTCTTCTCTTTGGAAATACTTATCTCCACGCTGGACTTTGTCTTCAGGAAAGTGCATTATCAAATAAACATACATAGAGCTTCTAAGGGACCAGCTATGTCTCTTCTCCACATATTGACATACATGAAAAAACAGCTGGGAAATGGAGGGTTACAGTTGAAAAACAGGAAGAAAGTAGGAATGGGCAGTCAGTACTCTACATTCATTCCAGTTTGCAAGGGAGAAGGGCAATGAGGGGAACTCTTTAAGAGCCTTGTAATGGAAGCTTCCTCATTTCTTTTAGTTCATGTCGAAGGTGCTCTGTTCAATTCCTCTTTGGGCTATAGTAATCTAAAGTACCACTCATAAAATTAATTTCATCTACATTTGCAAACTAAAAGCCTAAGTGGCACTTAGGGACATGGTTTAGTGGTGGCCTTGGCAGTGCTGGCTTAAGGGTTGGACTCGATCTCAGAGGTCTTTTCCAACCTAAACAATTCCATGATTCTATATAGTATATAGGTTGAAGGCTTAGCATGATTTTTCTAGACCCTCTGAATGAGATTTCTGGATGCATGTGAAGGGAGAAACTATTATTCAAGGCATCTATTGGTTGCTGACAGCTTAACAGATCCCAAGCTCAGTGAACATTCAAGAGATATGAAAACCATATATTCCACAACAGCAACAAGTGCCAACAAAAAAAAAAAGAGTACCCAGAAGATGAAAACACCATACAGGTGCTTAATGGCAGCTTTCATTTCTCTGTACTTTATCTGTTCAGCATTGCCCAAGATGCCTAACCACAGGCACTAAGAAACATTGTCTGTCTCCAGTTATTCCCACCATGCTTCAATTAACAAAGGAATAAGAGCACAACAGATTTCTGAATATAACTGCACAAACCTTTAGTTTCAGATCCTTTCCTTTCAGTACAAAGAAAGGACCAGAAGGATAGAAGAATGCCAGTTAAAAGTAAAAAAAAAAATTACAACATACCCTGCTTCAAATAATAGTTACAATATTTCCATTTTGTTCCTATGCAACAGAGAATCACTGTCAGATATCTGTGGAAGGAAACATTTCCAATCCTTTTCCACACTAGAGAAAGTGTGCATTAAAAAACTGCTTAATCCATGGAGAGTAAGTAGCTATTACAGCACCTTTTGATTACCTGGAGTGTGCGGAAGAGCAAAGGGTGTTAGCTGCTTTCACCACCTCACCTCAACAGTCAGAGAGCACATGCATTCATGTGTGCAACACATACTTTCCATAAGAATTCTTTTTAAAACTAGAAGGGTGAGTAAGTCTAATGAACTAGTCAGAGAAATGCTCACTGAACTCCTGTCTGGTTTGTGGGATAACAGCCACCAAGAAACAACTCAGTCTGAACCACTGCCACCACATTGCTGATGTGATGACAGCAGTTTTCAAGGCTGTGTTCACAGGTATTTTTTCAGCCTCTGTTCTCACTGTACCCACACAGCTGTGTAAAGACCAAGGTGTTCTCTTAAAACTAATATCAGGATTTTTCAATTTGCAAGAAGAGAGCTGACATTCTTCCTGAGTACTTGCCTTATTTTTTTTTTCTCACCCCTTACTTTGGAGTGCTAAGCCCAGACTGAGTGACGCTGCTAGTTAAAGAGACTAAGAACAGTACATTAATAATCTTTGGTCTGTAATTACGTGTAGGTGTCTTAATGTCTGTAATGTTCTATTATTGGTTTTCAGACCCTTATCTCAGTTAAGAACATAGTTTACAGTTGAATTTTCTGTAAGTAATGGAAAAGACTAAATGAATTATGATCTATAAATGAAGGCTATGGCTCAGATAATGTTTTTGGGAAGACAGAGGTCTGAGACTGGGGAGAGCAGCCCACCACAAAATATTTTGGCTTCCTATCTGTTGATTAATCCTCTACATGCAATCATTAGCTGTAATGAAAATGGCACAGACTATTTCCTACATCCCTCAATCAGCACAATTCTGCTAACCCAGAGAGGGGGCCCAGTAAGTGAAAAGTGTACCTCCGTAATTCATTCATGACCTTGAAAGCCTTTCTCATGTGAGAGGGGTTGACTGTCACTGTGCGCTGGTCCTTTTCATCTTCTGCTGCCTCAGAGGAACGGGAACTCTGCTTAATGCTAAACACAGGGACAAAAAAAAAGGAGTAGAAAGTTTGATTCAATGGCACTTTAAAAAAACAAGCATCCTAAAACTGCAGTACAGGATATTAAGCATAGAGTTACTCACAAGTCAGTCAGTTTAGGTTCTCCACATGAAGCACATCAAAAAATGCAGCTACTTCTGCATGGATGTTGAAAGCCAACTCAGCCCACATTTCAGCCAGCAGGAGAGAAAAGAAAAAAGTGCCAAATACCTGAGGACAAAGCCCAGTCTTACAGGCTGCAAGCCAGGAAAGCAGTATAGGTTGAAATTCAAGCCAGAATATAATTGCCTCACTGAATAGAAATAGACTTCAGCACTGGGAACTACAAGAGTGCCATGGATTTTTTTAACATTCACACAGAGAAAAAGAAGCTTAGCCTTCAACGTCCCATCTGAAAAAGGCAAGCACACAATACATGATTTGTATCTTCTTTAGAGGCAAGTAGAAAAGGGCTATTAAAACTCCCTGCACAGCTTTCGAAGCTTTACTGAAGCCACTTTCCATTTCAGAAATAGGTCTATTTATTGCCACTGAAACATATGGAATGAATTATTAAACCTTTCCTACCAGAACCACCAGCTACATAGGTAATGTCAAACCAGAGGCACCCAGCTATGTGCTGTGTTTAACCAGGCCAACAGGTGCCTAAGGCACATACGTGTCCTCATTACTTTGTTGGGAGCATTGGCTCTTTGCACACAATTGACAGCAGGTCAATATCTCTACCTCCCTGATCTGAAAGCCTGTGAAACAGCCCAGAGCCAAAGGCTCCCACCTGTGAAAGGAGCAGCACTGAGGCAGGTCCCTGTTCTGCTCACATCCAAGGCTCACCCCTCAAACCCCTGGCAGGCAAAGGCCAACAAGGTAAGTCAAGGAGTCAAAAAGCCATGTCAAAAGCCAACTCCAAGTGAATGGCAGATCTCAGAATCTCAGAGACCTCAGAGAATGGCACAACTCCATCACCCCATGTGCCTGGCTGGAGACCTTCTCAGAACTTTTTCTTCCAAAGGACAGTCTCCTTCTCCTTCACCTTTGTCCTCACCACCTTTCTTAGATGGGCAGGTATGACAAAAGAGGCTGAATCAGGTTAAAACAGCAGTCTGGACAAACCAGCATCCTGGCTCTCTGGTGACCAGAAGGTGATATCTGAAGAAGGGCACAGGAGGGAAGTGTGGAAGGATCCTTCCCAGAACACCCTGTCAGCTTCTGTCAAGGTGTGTATGCATGCACATATATATATCTATATACACACACTTACACACATTGATGTTCCCTTTGAAAACCACATCACTCACTATTTAAACCCCTTGACAGTGTGAACCCCTGGCTAACATTACATCCTCCCCATTGCCTGCTCCTGACCAGTGGCTGTCCCCATCACCACAGAGCTCTCTGCCCTGCCAGCAGTCTTTGGTGGGCTGCACTGTCCTTCAAGAAGCAAGAAGCTGAGCTGCAGGCAAGCTGCACATAGCTCAAATCCACGCCTGCATACTGAGCAGGCTCCAGCTTTGTGCCTGAGACAAAGGTTAATGCCAAAAAACAGCCAAGTCTGATTCTTTCACTTTGCTGAGTGAGTGAAATGTTTTCAGTCATAAGTGAAGCCACAAGGCTGAGCACAACATCACTGAGCACATGTCCCAGTGAGGGAGACAACTTCCCAGACTCTGTTACAGTTGTCATCCAATTAGCTTAGTATGGCTGGATTAAAAGAATTAAAATCAGAAAGGAGAATACCTCGTGTTAAATGTTCGGTATTCAAGGGACTGGTACCAGGCAACAACACAAACAGCTTTTCTATCCCTGAAAAGAGCTGAACTCATTCTGTGCCACACATACTGCCAAGGTGTTCATGGACATGGAGCTGTGCTGGCTCTTGGCTGTTCCCCTGCTCTGCACACTCCAGTGAGGAAGGCTCCTTCCTCCAGGGACATGGCCAAATCCAGCTGAGCTTCAGGGCTCTGTCTATCCAAAGCCCTCACTGAAACTTTAGGCCAAGTGAAGCTTGACCACAGCTTTCAACACCCCAGCATAAACCTTGATTTTTAAACAGCTAAACCTGCCCATGTGGCATGATTGAGCCAAGAGGGGAAAAAAAAGGCTCTGGGAAGTGCAAGTGATTTCATGGAGCCTTCAGGCTCCAGAGCTGGAAACACATACAGGAAGCAAGCAAAATAAACAAAAAAGAAAAAATAATTAAAAAGAAAGTGAAACCAAAAGGGAACATCAGGGAGAGCTACTCCCATTGCTCCCAGGGCAGGACAGCTGGATCACCACAGGACACAACCCTGGACAGCCTCACAGACACCTCACAACCCAAAATCAAGCCATGCACACAGAAATCATGGGGGCTCTTTAATAAGGACAAGCACACTGCTGAGATTTATTTATTAGCTCTCCAGTGCCAGAGACCAAAGATGTTCAAACTTTTCTGCTGGCAAAAGATACAGTTCAAAGAACACAGCAAGTCTCACTGAACACCAAAGTAAATGTCAGGTCAACAAGCCTTCATAAAGCCTCAACTCCACCAACGTTTGTCTGTGTATTTTAAAAGCAAAAAACCTTGCTTCAGGATTTTGGAAAAAGATCAATCAGCTCTTCCTAAAAAGCAGGAAAGATAATTTTTTTAAAAACATCCTAAGAGACATCCTCAGCTTAATTAAAAAGGGAAGATTTCAGACTTTGCCAAAGGCTTACCATGAGAAAATACTGCAGATTGTCTGGTTAAAAACTTGTTTCAAAAAAGATCAAGATATGCTATTTAAAGTTTTTTCCAAGTGACTCATATCAAAAAAACAGATTTGAAGAATTAATGGCTAAGAGCCTTTAACTCATCTCTAAGACTGATTCAGCTACCATAGAATCGTGTTCCAGTAACAGACAGAGGATGATTTTTATCTGGAGAGATATTTTACACCTCCATGCACATACTCTCAGAGATCACTGACACATTTCAAACATAAAAATGCAAAAACCTGAATGCTCCAAGCAAATGCACCCTGCCAGAAAGCAAAAGCTGCCCCTGAGAAGACCAAACCATTACATTTCACAGCCTTTTCTGAGATTTGTGCCCCCACAAGGCTAAGAATTACTACATTTATTACACTGTTATTTTAATGGATTAAAGCAAAGCAAGAATAGGGTCCTCTGATCAAAGACACCAGCCAAGTCCAACTGGACATGCTAGAGGCCCTGCACCCCATGACCACAGGGACGTTTCCCCCACGTTTGCCAAGCTGATGTCCTACTACAGCAGCAGGACTCGTGAGCCAGCTGCCAGGAGCAATTTGTTCTATTCCTGGGCTATCCGAGGCCGTGCACTGAGTGAATGGACAAATGATTTAATTTCCCTGGGCCAGATGAACATCCTCTTTACAGGCACAGCAGGATGCTCCTAAAGCGAGCAGAGAGGCTTCTTAGCTTCAGACAGTGCCAACCCCACTGCCCCCTCCTGCATGGCCTTTCAGTGATGTCCCCAAGTAGAACAAACGAACCCCAATTTGAGGGTGCCCAATGAAGCCAGTGAAGCTAATCACCACCCCCACTGACACCCTGTTCCTCCTCTCCAGGACCCCCTGGCAGAGCTGGGCTCAGGTTGCCAGGGTTCACAGCCCCAGCATGGCCACAACCCAGCTGACAGAAAGGTATTTTAAAAACCCATAGCCCACCATTCTGCTGCCCGCACCTATCAACTATAAAGTTGGGTTGCCTTAGTTACCAGCAGTAATTACAGATGTCTTTGTAGATTATGTGAAAGAATAAAAGCCTTCCTTAGAGATAAACTGTCCCCTGGCAAGATTATTGCCGTGCAGAGAGCTGGTAAACCCCAGGAACAAAAATCCCAGCTCTGCCAAATCCAATTCTAACATGGCTTTATGGGAGCCAGGAGTTCACCCTGAAGGAAGGGCAGATCTCAAATGCAGCCTCCTTCAGAGCACACAAGGGTGAGTTTCTGCTCATGTTTCTGGGAGAACAGCCTCCAGGCTCAGCTCCTAACCCAACATGAACACCAGGTAGGTCCCCCTCCACCAGGCTGTCACACTGGGGAGGGGATGGGACACCAGACACGTCCAGCCCAGCCTCATCCCACTGTGCATCACTGGGGGGTCTCTGGGGGCTGCTCTCCTCTCCTGCCTGAGCACCACAGGCTGAGCTCTGCTCTCCTGGCTGGCCCCCAACACCACAGAGCTTCAGCACCACGAGCCTGGCCAAAGGCTCAGCAGGGCTCAGTGTCCTGCATGGGCAATCCAGCACCTCTGCAGTGGCTTCATATCCCTGTATTAACTCAAAAGTGCCTGCTAACCATAACTTTCCAAAGCCTGTGGAGCTTCTTTGTGGGATACGTAGGAATCATCACCAGAAAATGTTAATCTACAGTTTCTGAGAGGTTTGACATCACTCTGATCTAAAAACCTGGCAGATGCCCAATAGTTAGTAGTCTTCAAAACTTTAATACCTGTACAAAGATCAGTGGAGGCTAAAATATTAGTTTTAGTCTAAGCACAATGAAAAATCGTTTTACTTTAACTGGCCTAATTCTCTATTTAGAATCAACACCCCAAATCACAGTACAAATGTACTATGCCCAATAGTTTTATTCCTTGAGTCAGGCATACACAGTAAGGAAAACATGTCAGTGTAACAGCATAGTTCTAAAAATCTCAATTTCTGAATTTGTCTTTAGGTACATACAAAGGCATTTAAAAAATTGTGACTGAAGGGATCCACATACTGAACTGGGTTTGAGAGGATTTCAGAGAAATGCATTACCATTGAAACATATGGGAGGCAGCATAATGGAAAGGATTATTTTTCTTTTAATAGCAATATTATTTTCCTATTTTGTTGATTTTTTTCAGTGCCTACATCAACATGGAGACATTAGCTTAGGAAAACACACAATTGGCATACAGCAGATCCCTAAAAGGGTATTCATATCAAAGGAGACCTCAGGGGGAAAGAAGACTTTGGGAACTAGTGAGAAGAAAAGTCTTTGCTGACAGTAATGGAAACAACACAAAATAACTCAAATATGGCAATACCATTTGCCTTCAAAGGCAAATATTGTATTTCTCAAACAGATACCACAGACTACCTTCACTCAAATATAAAACCACAGGTGTTTTAATATTTTAACAAAAAAATTAACATTCCAGAGGTTTTTTTCCGATTCAAACTCAAAAACATCTTGCAAATTCAGAACCAGAGTATCATGCCTAACTGTAAGCCTTACACAATTTCTCCATAAAATAGAAGTCCCATCATTTTACTATCAGCACAGTAAAAGAAAAGTAGGATTCTGAAATATTTTATTGCCACATGTGAATGTTTCAGGTTAAATCTCCTTGCCCCCAGCTGCTTCTGCTCCTGTGCAATGACATGGGCACATGATACCACTGAACATCCTGGGTGTGCAAGTTAACAGGATATTTGAGTCTGAGCAGGCTTGGGACCAGAGTCAGAGGTGAAGTGAGCACCAACAACACAGATCCTCACTGACTGTGAAAATGGAAAATGTGGTAATATTAAAAACCAGGAGGAACCCTGCCATAATGTAAGTCACCAAGTGTAAAATTTGGGGACCAATCTGCCCTACACAATCTGAGCTGAAATGGGGGGCAAAAGCACAGCAACAAGCACAGACCGAGCCCAGAGTGCTCACCCATCAAGGTCATTTTTGAACACCTCTTCCCAGGACAAGCTCTGAGCAGCTAAAGCAGCCCCAGCACAGCCCCACACACCGTGCCCTTTTGAGCCACAAAGCAGGTGAATATTTCCAATTTTTCCTGCCAAGAGTCAAACCCTACATCATTACTGCCCACAACCAGTTCAGGACTGCCTTCCTCTTCCCGAAAAGTAGAAATGAAAGCAGCAATTTGGGTAATCATTCCTCACTTCCTGAGGCAGAGAACATGCCGATGGGGATAGTTCTTCATGCCCTAAAAACAGATGGTCTGAAAAAAACAGGATAAGGTAAAACAGTCCAGGTATTTTCCCAGTGGCTTTTTCACTGCTGTATCCTGAGAAAAAGGCCTCCAGTCAAAATGAGACCATTGCTGGTAGCCATCAAAAAAAAAAAGTAACAAGCAACTGTGCCAAGGATGATCCCAGCCCAGGGTATCAAAACAGCTCTGTTCCACTTCCTCAAACACAGGCTCATTTATACAAATAAAGAAAAAAAAAAGAAAGAACAAAAAAGGGAAATCGCATTCCATGAGCTGGCATCTAGCATGACAAACTAGTATTTCAAGGTACTTGAAATTAATTAATATTTGGATTAATATTCAGAGGTGACTGTTCACACCATTAAGGGAAGTAGAAGCCCCTACAATGAGAAATGTGGCAGGATGAACGGTTTTGCACATTAAATACACAAACAATTGCAACCCTTGAGTCACAGAAGGGTAGAAAGCTGCCCTTTGGAGCTTGGAAAACAACTCCTACAGGCGGCTGCAAATGTTTTCCCTCAACAGAAGGAAAATTTCCAGAATTTGGGGGTTGACTCCAGCTTAATTTTCTAATGTATCATATTTAAATAAAACTCCTATCGAGCCCTGACATTTAGCCCTATCAGCAGGTCAAGCCCCCTCTCTATTCCCCCATCCCCTGCAAGGTCACCAGCACAAAAGGCAGCACTCAGCATATCCTGTTCTTAAAAAAATATTGTAAAACACTCAGACCAGTTTAATGTTTAGTTTGAAGAAGCACAAGTCGCTTCTGGTGTGCAAAAGGCACCTGACAGAGGGGAGTAATGAGGGCAGAGCCAAAACACTGAACATCTCTCTGGCATCCACCCTGCGCAGCAAGAATATCTTTTATGGGTTCAGTGGGCATTAGGTCGGCTCGGTAAACACTTCTTCAGGCAGGTTTTGGAGCAAAATAGCTGCCTGGCAGGAAATAAAGTCTATACGGCGCGGCTACTGTGCGAGGGAGACGCGGGATCCCCTGCACTGCCCTTACACCGCACAGCGCCCGGCTTCCACACACGCCGGCAGGAAAACCGACCCCCAGAGGACCCGCGGACCTTTCGGATTTTCACTCGTGACTCAAAAAAGCAACGGATATCAGCGAGTCTGTGTCGAGCGGAATGCCGAAGTCGGCTGCCTAAGGTTCCAGGCGCAGGCAGGGCACACACACCAGCCCAGCACATCGTGCAGGCGGGGCAGCCACCCACCCCCGTGTCCGGCATTCCAGCCCCCTGCCCGGCACCCTTCCCGGCACCCCAGACCCCTGCCCGGCACCTCCATTTTAGCGAACACCCCCCGACCTGCCTCCCACACGTCCTTAATTACATCCGAAACACATCCCACGGAAACCCCTCCGCTGCCTGGGAGCGGGCACGAGGGGCGAAGCCGCCTGTCATCATGACATT
>JBBMKD010000034.1:10039837-10052674 GCA_037834095.1 Argya squamiceps
GGGGCAGCTCCGGCCCCGGCATCCATCCCTCCGCCCGCCGCTGCCCGGGAGGCAATCAATCCCTGCAGTCTACGGACCGGACAAAAGTTTTAGTGGCTGAACATCCCCAATGCCGAGGGTCAAGCCCGCGCACAGGCAGAGGAGAGGAGAGAAGGATGGTGAGGAAGGAGAGGATCCCAGCCCTCCTAAGTCTCCCCCTACTCTCACTGCAGAAAGCAGGATCTTGCCTCCAGTTCCCCAATTTATCAAAACCTTCCTGTCCTTTATGCAATCTATCAGGCCAAATACACCCTGAATAGGCAGTATGGGTCCTTCTCAACTGCAGGTGCTATTTAGCCTAAAGCACTGAACTAAATTACATTTGTCATTTTTATTCCAATTGATACAAATGCACAGAGCTCTACATAAGTCTTTTTCCCCCTCTCATTTTATTAAAAGAATTTTTCAGTTAAGATTCTCAGTAAGTTTTCGGTTGTATTCTGCACCCGTGAGGCCCTAGGGGTTAATTGCGTTAAAGACAAGAAACATTTGCCTTCATTACTCATCCAAATGTTCTGGTGCAAAAGGAAGAGATAACTAGAAGTATCAAGAGATTTCTCTTGGAAGATGCCATTTCATCTCTTTTGCAAATAAAATTACCTCACTCTTGTATGTTTCTCCTCAAGCCATGTCCTCAGCCCAAGTTTCATACATCTTTTTAAAAAGCTATCGGCAGTGATGATAGAACAGATGCTATTGTACCTTCCAGAGGAGGGTTTCAAAAGCTCATTGAGAATCTTAACTACTCATCACCCTAATTCTTCAGATAAGAAAACTTAACACACCTGAAACTTAAAGGATTTTATCGAAGGCACATGGGGATTGAGAGTCCTGCTATTTAAACACCGTTTCGGAGCCTACCCATAAACAAAAGAAATACAGATAAAGCCATGAAGTCAAACCTCACACAGAATTCAGGCAAAATTCCTTCATTTTCCCTAGAGAATCCTGTTAAACTATCAATTTTAAACATCCAGATCCTCGAGTACTCTTCCCATGTCCAGTCTTACACTGTTGATGCACAACTTGCAAAACTGCAAGACACAAGCTTAAACCAGAGAAAAAGGAACTTTATAAAAACAGTAGAATTTAGCTCGGAAGTGAGGGCTAGAGCTAGTTTTCCCACTGAGTAAATCTCTCAGTAATCATAAAAAGTCCAGATACAAGAGCAAGTTCTGAAACCACTGCAAAGTGCCTGTGTATTTTTATTAACACGAAGTTGTTCAATAAGAAAATACTAGGCTTTCACTTTAAAAATTTACATCTCACTTCAGTCAACCTGAGAGCTAAGCACCTAAACTGGACAAAATCAGCCTCTTATATATATAATATATATGTAAACATATTTCTTTTTATTAATGCATATGTTAAGTATATATATTTATCTTTGAGTGATCAAACATCCCTCCCTGAAGCTGGTCCTGCTTTGAGGGTTCTTTCAACCAGATCATCTCCAAGAGTCCCTTCCAAATAAACTTATTTTATTATCCTAATTAAGTAGATACTCATTTAGATAGATCTGTATTTAGACCATAGGTTTTCTTGGAAAAGCTTCACTAAGGATATTAATAGAAGAAAAGCAATATAATATTGCAGTCACTTGGAGATGGTACTGGCTCCCAAGGGACCTGGAGATGGAGGTGCCTCAGAAGAGAAGTCCCGAGGGTATCTGCTGCCCAGCCACTGCTAGAACTCAGTAACAAAACCAAATCAGCAGCTAAAATTTACCTACTACAGCAGCTCACAGGAATCCAAGTTCTCACAAGGCTCCAAAGGATGCTCTGGGAGACCTCCCAGGTAAGGACCTTCCCAGAGCTGGAGTCAGGGATGTTGTGGCAGCTGAAGCAGTAGGAGACTCCCACCGGAGTCTGTTTTCTAAAGCATGTGATTCATAGAGCAGGGGCTGGAGCAGCCACCCCAGCGTTCCCCCGGGATGTGCTTTCCGGGTGGAGACGCTGCAGGAGCCACCAGCATCTCCAGCGGCGCTCCGGGCTGTTGCCCTCTGCTGGCACACATCCCACTCCGTGCTCCTGCCGGCCAGCTCAGCCCGGCTTTAGAACATTGTTCTCCTGCAGTCTTTTGTACAAATGACAATTCCTGTAAATAATGGGTTTATTCCAACAATTTCATAATAACATTACCACCTTTAGGGCAACGACCCCTGACCATCTTCACCCCCAGCTGTGATTTCTGGGGCATCAGCCACTCCAGTGCTCACCCTACAACAGCAGTTACCCACCAGCTGAAAATGTTCTTCCTGCTGCTCTCCTGACTCTTTCCTGGAGCACAAGCCACGGATGTCACCCGCAGTCACCTATGTCAGAGGCACACACTTCCTGCCCTGCAGTCATATTACCTATTTATCAGAAATTTACAGGAAGATTTTCAGATAGATTTTATTGTTTAGAATTTCGTGCTAAAAACAAACAAACAAAACCCCAAAAACCAAAACAAACAAACAAAAAAAAACCACCAAAAAAACCCCAAAGAAAAAACAGGAATAAAGCTGTAAAAACAACTCTTGTGGGCACTGGAACAAAGGCAAAGGCCAGTATTCAGTTGCCTAAATGCCACCAAGTCTCTCTGCCTCCTTAGAGTCTGCACCTACTGAGCGTTCAGTTCTTGCTACAGGCTCAGAAAAGACTGAACTTAAGAAAAAGTTCAGGCTATAGACCAAAAAGTGGGATTTTTTTTTTTTACCAAAATGTTTCTAATAAGATGTAATTTTGATGTGATTATTCATCTTTAAAATACAATACTTAATGCTTCCTTATTACCTTCTGCAATAAGGGGAGAAACTATCCATATGCTTCCTAAAGATGTATGGCTTAATTAATATTTGTATACTATAGCTTAGAGAGAACAGCATAAGCAAAGCTATTCCCATTCAGGACCTCAACACCATAACCCAAGTCTCTTGTTACTGCTATTCCCTGTACATGCACTGTCTTGCTCTCTTCTTGGAATTTTTAAAACATTTCATTTCTTGCTCTTTGCAAAAGCCAAGAAACACAGACCACCACCCTCATGTTGTAACATAAAGTGCTGCAACATCAACACAGATGAGTGAATCCCACAGATGCCATACACAAAAATTTAGACAGGATTGTTTCTGCAGGTACATTATTTTACCAGAACAGAAAAACCTGTCTGAGGCAGCATATCTTCCTCACAGTTAACAGGCTGACGTTCATTATCTTGCCTGGTATTTTCTGAGCAAACCTCTTTTTCTGTTCAGTATTCCATAGCTTATTCAAAGTGGGAACTGTAAGTCAGGGGCTTGGCTCAGGTTTCTGTTCACTTACTCGACTTTTGTGGTGTGCTTTTCAGGGCTCAGTTTTCCCATCCTCTCATTCATACAGAAGTGCACCCTGTGAAAGAAAAAAACCACACTTTAAAGAGGCATTAGAGAGTGTGGCATCAGCTCGTTGCAACACTTTTGGCACAGAGCAGCTCCAGTGATAAAACAAGCACAGCTCTTCCTTTCAAAGGTGATGTTTCTCAACTCTCTCTCATCTGACTCCCCAATATATCAAAAACAAGAGCTCCCCGTTGCCACCACCTACACACAAAGCCATCGTAACATTTCCAAAACACACACGTGGGGCTGATTCATCGCCACGCTCACGCCTCAAAGATTTGAAAGTAAAATTGATACCACACAGAGGAAGTGGAGCTTTTAACTGGTGCTGGGTGAGTAAAAGAAAACTCCCATAACATCTAAATGATGTCATTTGAGAAAAAAAATAATGTGCCTGCATTTAAGACTGCAGAAAGTAATGGACAGATGGGCCCAGAGGGAAAAGGCGACTGCAAGGGCTGGAGCTCCTTGTGCTCCTGGGGATTTCTCTTTTTCAGGAGGACACACCTCCATGAAAGTAACAGTAGAAAGCAGGCACTACTCTTGCAGAATGCAGTTGCTGACCACCCTGTGCAAGAGGCATTACAATGACAACTCCAAACATCCTGCAGTCCAGTGGTGATCCTGGGGGAGAAGTCCTGAACTTGCAATCAGGACTCAAAGGAGCCCTTTCCAGTAAATGGAGGATCATTATTACAGCAATGGTGGAAAGAAAACAAACAAGTCCAAATGAAATTTCAGAGTGAAGGATTTTGGCAGAATTTGTTACCCAGTAAACTTACAAGATTACTAAAACCTGAAGAGGTACTAAATAAGCAACAAGGAGAGAATTAGGAATTTCGCATCAGGAATCTTTCACAATGCTGCAACCCAGCCCAGGAAGAGCCAGTGAGCCTGAAACCAGGGGACTTCCCTTATGAGGAGGGAGGGGATCTGGAGGATGAAATTGGAGTAAACGATTTCAAAACACAGCTGATCGTGCTGTGCTTGTATACAATAACAAGGTAAGCACAGCCTCCCCCCCAGGGCCATGCCCTGCCCATGCTGCAATTTGTTCATCGGGTGTGTGGCTGGAAAGGAGAGGGAGGTTTCCCATTGGAGCTGGGTTAGTGTGCAGTAAAGAAAATGAGATTATTGATCCACAGAGAAAAAGTAAAAGCACATGAACTTCCTGTCCCAAGGAAGTTGTTGTGTTGTGTTTTTTACCTAGCACTGCTTTAATCCAAGGTTCAATATTCCTGACTTCCTTCTTCCCAGTCAGTGCCTGCAGTGACTACACTCATGCTTCCTTCCCCCCGGGGTTCTGTGGAAAGCAAATTTTCTTACAAAAGAGAGAAAGTCCATTGTGAAGCTACAGAAAACAACAAAAATTACAGAAATGACAGGAGAGACTGAGATGGTACTCATCTTTTGAACTGACTAGATTACAGACGTGTGGCTTTGCATGTCTTTAAATCCAAAGAGCATTCCCAGGAGAACAGGGCTTCTGTGAGACAAACCAGTTGGCAAATTCCATGGTACAAAGTAGCATTTGAACAAATTACGTACTTTCAGATTCATCAGCTCATTTTGCTTCTAAGGAATTTTTCTGCAATGTTAATCAGTGATTGGTACTTTGATGGTGGTGAGAAAATGTGCATCTTGATATATTTCCAGCCAGAAATGTAATTCCCTTCTAAATTGGCATAGATTCCTCAACGCATTACTCATGAAAAGAGGTATTTATAGTAGTTTGATGAATATAATATGCACCAAAATTGTACACAGCTCAACATAGCCCTTTTTTTTTTTTTTTTAAGAAGAGCTATTCTTTCAAATCTGTGTATTTTCCATCTGCGAAAGCATTTGGGAATGAAACCATAAGCATCATGCTAAGAGGGTTAATATCCAGATGCCTCAGACAGATGGCATTATTAGTCTGCCTGGGCCTGACATCTAGTTTTCCAAGCTAAGGAGCTTTGGTTCCTTGGATGGCTGACAATCTGAGAATAGCCAGTGCTCTAAGCCTGACGGTTACTGTAACAGCAACAGGCAACGGTGTAGTTTTGCCTAAAAGATTTTCAGCAAAAAAAAAGTTACACCTAGATTAAGCACACTCAGAATGTACATTAAAAAATGCTGTTGCAGCTTTAGGTTAGGACTCCTACTGGCAAAGGCTGAACCACAGACAGAGAACAGTACTTGAATTTTGGTTTTTAAGCTGGCTGGTTTTTTTCTTTTGCTACAGCCTAGACCTGAACTGTACCATCTTTTTAACTATTCAGCACATAGAACTACAGGAAATAGAAAAATCTGAAGAATGTCTCTCTTCTGCAGTGAACTACATCTTTACAGCTGTTGATCTTTCAGGGTTCCCACTACCCATTTTCCCACAGAGATGTTTTTTACAGAGAATACAGAGTTTATAGTATTAAAACACTCTGAGAGCCATATGAACAAGAGGTATCAATTCATAAGTGACTATTTCCACCCATTTATATATAATAGAAATTGGAAATAGTTCTGGGAGCAGAGAAGGTAAAAAGACTAGGATTTGTCAAAGTGAACAGCAATGAGAAAAGCACTCAACTCCATCAGCCTCTTTACAAGTCCTAGAATACAGGTAAATAATATAAAATTCCCAGGAAAACATATATACCAGGAAGACTTTCATCTTGTAATGAAAAACACACATCTGACAGTCATCAACAGTAATGCTTATATTACAGCACAAATCAATACTCATTAAAGGTAAGAGGAGGCAGAGGTAGTGTCTGTGCGTGTGCATAAATGCACATACCAGAAATAACAGAGCAGTAATGCTTCAACAGGAGACCTAAAAAATGCCCATCAACAAAAGCAAACAGTGCTTGTTCAGGCTAGCTCAGAACTCCTTGTGGTGTGCTTGCATTGTGAAATACATTTTCAAGTGAAGCAGGGATACCACTGTTTTATTCATTAAGAAATACAAAAATAACAAGCAGAAAACTCATCTTTAAGGGACACATACACCAGATCACAGAACCAGTTATGCAAAACATGTTAAATAACCCATTGTTTTGTAAACTATGCCTCTGGCTAGTGTGGAAGACTGAAAATTGGGTGTTACACTTTTAACGACCTACTATTAATCCAAGGTATTACCCATAGACAGTTTGAAAACCCACTGAAAATGCCTTCTTCCAAACAGCTAAGAAAGTAAAAGGTCTGTAACAATGTGAACCACACAAATGTGGTATAAACTGCTGATTACAGGATAAACTAGTCCATAGTAGCTCCAGCAGGTCAAACAATCCTAATCTAAAGGTTTGGATAAGCTGCCTGCTATCAGAAACCCAACCCTCTCACACAGACTGTAGGAGCAAAACCCCATTCTCACAAAACACATCACCTTTTGTTCACTGTGTGCACAGCAGAGGTGTGTCTTTCAGGCTATTTTTTAGGGATTAATTAACAATATAATGATTTAAACCAAACTTTTTCATTTTAGAATAAGCATTCTGAGGTATGCAGAGAGAGGAAGCTGCTCTCTTTTCACACTTGAACGGGAGGTTGACGTCCTCAGGAACACCCTGGCTCAGACCCTGTTCAGCAGCAGTGGCAATGCCACGTTGGGACAGCAGCATCAGCTGACAGGGCAGGGTAATAAACCAGTTTTCTGACCTACACCCTCCATAGACCTTCCAATGCTGAAAGAAAGCAAAATACTGAATGAAAGTTGTGGTTGGGGGGAGGACACCATAAAGCATTTGAGAACTTCACATTTTTTTAGCCATTTTAAGTGTTTCTGTTTCACAGGTCGTTAAGACCATATGTGCAAAGTATCTGGTAGAGCTCAGGCACACCTCCTGTCAGTCCCCAGCTGTGCACACCCCCACCTCCCCACGGGGCTGAGCTCCTGGGAGCAGGATGGGACTGGCAGAGCCACTGCTGGAGCCTGGACTGCAGCTATTGAAACATCCAACACAAACCCAAAAGCTTGCCCAGTTCTGGAGGGTAAGGACTGTCCACCCAAGTTACACTACAGAAGCCTGCAGGGCAAGACACAGCTTTTATTTTGCAAGTGTGTCACACCATCAGTGGCCCACAGAGATTTATTGCCACCGAAGCTGTATGAGCTGTTGCCACTGCTCCAAAGCACCTTTTCAGCACCTGATGTTAAACAAACACGTGGGAGGTACTTCCACAGACTTGTGCAAGTATCACTGCACTACATTTACAAGTGTTTAGCATGTTTCTCTTTAATGCAGCAGTAGTCAGTATTATAAAAGTGTAAGGCTAGGTTTATTAGCCAAGTAAAATTTACAAGTCAAGAACAAATTATACTGTAGAGTAGACATCAACACCCATTTCTATTAAAATAACTATGTACATCATAATACACTGAGTTCAGTGACACCATAGTCTGAAAAGTTTGGTTTTGGGAATTCCATTTTGGTCATGCAGATTATAAAAATAAAAGAACATCTGTGTTTTAAGAAAACTACCACATTTTTACTTTATTAAATGCTGAAAGCAAAGTAATTGCTCTTCTTTTCTATTTCTCACAGGTGACATCAACACAACTGAGCATTTGGTCCTGAACAGAAAGCTATTAACTTATTGAGATAATTTCAGACATAGGAACTTCAGAACTCAACTACAAACTAAGGAACAAGCAAAGTAAAGTTACTTTATTTCTACCTTCGTGACCTTCCCAAAGCAACTGTGAAGTCACAAACTTATTTACATGCCAGCTGCACACCTTATTTCAGCTCAGTTCTTATTTGCACCTCCATGCAGACAAACCCAGCCAGGGCTCAGAAAATCATGAAACACCTTTAAACATCTAAGCAAGGCTGTATCAACAAATCTCTTATTACTAGGAACTGTATTAGAAACAGGTTTATATTCCAAGAGTCTAGAAGTCACAGTGTCTTTAATACCACCCAATACAGATCTGCCCTTTTCTATACTCCATGGTAAACCCTGGCATTGCTGCCCCTTCCCTGACCTGTGATTATTACAGGATCCTCTCCCATGTCACCTGCAGGGTCACACGTTCACTCCCAAGGGACCAGGGGTCAGAGGGGAGCAGTGCTACCTCCTCAAGCCACCAGAGAGCATGGTTAAACAGGTGACAATCTTTTGAGGGTGACACTAGGCAGCCTACTCTCTAATCCACATGCAATTTTTGGGATCAGCTCTTTGTTCTAGCAGACATTAGTCCTACAAGGATTATTGCACACAGGTAACACATTTCAGCATAGCAGTTCCCAAATTGTCAGACTTCACATACAAAGTCACTTTTAAAAACTTACTCGTTCTAGTATCAACATATTCTGTCAGAGCACATAACATGAAAACACCATAAAGCTATAGTTGGTGCACAAACCTTTAGTTTCCTAAATCAAATGACAAGACACATCACAAAAGTGAATTTAACCATTTCTCTGCAAGCCAGGCTGTTCCTTAATAAGGTTAAGGCAACTCACTACTGCAAGGGACTAAATCATACCCCCAAACTAACACACTACCTAGAACTCTGCTGCTCATTTCAGCTTAAAACAAGAAAACTGCTTCAAATGAAGTTCAAGGATGACTGTCCAACGTGGTTGTAAAGTGCAAAGGTACAGAAAAAGACTTCAAGCCCAGTGAGCTGAAATAAAACCACCTGAAGCTGTGCAAAGACAAGAGCTGGCACTTGCACTGTTTTACAAACTCAAACTCTGAAACTCGACTTACAACAATGTATAAGAGGTGCTGGTGTACAACAGTGACTAACAGGCTTTTGAGATAGAAAAATTACAATATAATTGCAAACACCAAGTTATTTGGAACCTATTTATAAAAGCTCAGCTAAGCCAAAGAGAACCAGCCTCTCTATAAGAGCCATAAATGACCACAATCAGGAGGAAACTCAGCTCTCAGTTTAAATCCTGATGATACCAAGAGGTTGTCCTGTTTAAGCTCACAAAGTCAATTAAGGTGATGCAGTTTCACTTCTAACAGCAACAAAGCTCATCTCAATTTAAATCATCATCAAGTTAGATTGATAACAAACAGTAACAATACCCAGAAATTTCATGCAAAATCCTTCAGCCCAGAAGCACCAAGCCCTACACATTTAACTTTTCCCTGGAATCAGTGGGAATTATATGCCTAACATCTTACGTGTCTGGAGGAAAGCAAAAAGCAGCTTTTATGATGCAGTCCCATGAAACATCAGCATCCTAAGAGCTTAGAAACCTGAAGTAAAAAAAAGTCTTACTTTTTAAATGCATGCTCCACATCATATATACTCTCACTCAAGCATATAAGGAATTCAAATCTTTTATTTGATATCCATAAACCCATAAACGTTGCTATTCTATATTTCTATGCAGGAAGGCAGTTTTCCCCTAAAACATTATGCTTTTTAATAAACAACAAACTTTAATTCTATTGCGTGAAAGGGCTACAAATATACATTTTTTAATCAAGCAGACTACACAGATATTTTTGCTTTACAACTGGCACCTATGTTACTGGTACACTTGCTGGCTCACTTCTCACAGCTCTTTGCCCAGTTTAATCACCACTTTCTGAAATATGGGCAACTGCAATTATTATTTTTTTAATGATGTGCTGAGGCAGGTATTGCAAATCCATTCCTTTTTCCCTCCCACCTGACCAGTAGTCAGGGGCCCCATCTTCATTCACGTGCAGCTGTCACTGCATTCTACAGCAGTCATCCAGTGGCACAAAGTAACTTTCCCGAGTCTGGTCCAATTGTTAGCAAGCCAGTTTTACTCCTGCTTTAAGGAAGCCCAACAGCACGGGGCTGCCATCCCGACAGCAGATGGAGCTGCCAGAGTTCTCAGGGAACTTTAGGGAAGGACAATAGTTCCGAGTGAAATCTGTTAACCCGCGGCTACGAAAACAAGTATGCCTTGAATAGAAGGGATAAATGTCGACCCTCTCCTGGAAGGAAACACACAAAGACAAACCAAGGACTTGAAAACTAAGCAATAAGAAATTCTGAACATTTTATATGAATGAAGCACATGCTTAACACAAACTATTTCTTCAAAACTACACAGTACATACGTTGATGGAAAAGTCCTATAGAAAAAAACTGACCAACCATGTCAGCACGTCAAACTGCCTAGTACAAGATGGTGGAGGCACACAAACTGCCAAAGTGAGAACGAGTATTTAAAAAACAGACCACATCCACGGATTACTACTTCAAAAATTTCTCTGTCGAGTGTTTGAAAGCCACTAGCAAAAAAAGTCAGTTAGGACCTTTACTGGCAACAAAATATTTACCACTGTAAGTACAAAGAGATTTTAAAGCAGAGGAACACTTGCTTCAAACCTAGAAAAGCCTTAAAACCGTACGGAATTGACCCTAGGAAAAAAAATAGACGTGTAAAGGTCAATGAACACAATGATTTATTTAAAAAATAAAAAACGTAAAAACCATTTTTCCTCCTTTACAGAAATGTTAAAAGTCAGTCATGAGATCCGAGTAGCTTTTGTAGAAAAAAACGTAGTATCCAGGCATCGAGTCCTTACAACAAAGGAGCTTCCCCCCAACCCTCCCCAGTTTTTACTCCTGCAAGACACTGCCCACCCCGCACCCCCCAAAAAACAAATTAAAACAAGACATTTTTTCGTTGCTAGTATAAAAACGACCAAGGTCCAAGGAATAATAAAAAAATAGAGTCCATCAATGACTGTAACACAAAATATGTGTATGTGGGCCCAGTCCATCTTCAGAGAGAAAGAAGTGGCACAGGCAGCAGAGGCGACCCTCAGGGGGCATTTAGGAGCCGCTCCCACAGCAGGGAGGCATTTAAAAGGAGCTGCCCTTCGGCGAATGAGGGGAGAAACCATTTGGAAGCTGCCCTGTATCGAAGGGAGGGCTCTCCACGCCCTCCCCTCAATGGGTATGGGCGCTCCAGCTCAGAAAGAGCCGCCCCCGTAGCCTCCCCCACCATAGCCTCCTCTGTACGGTCCACTGTTACTGCGGCCCCCCCAGTTGCCGCCCCCTCCTCCACCTCCTCCGCCGCTCTTCATGGGGCCGTAGGAGGACTGATGCTGGCTGTAGCTGCCGAACCCGCCGTACCCGTTGCCGTAGTCGCCGCCTCCCCCTCCGCCGCCGCCTCCGTAGGAACCGCTGCCATAGGAGCCGTACCCGCCGCCTCCTCCCCCGCCGTAGCCGCCGTAGCTGTTGTAGCCGCCTCCTCCTTTAGACAGCCCGTTGTGATCCCGGTTGCCGGAGCCGCCGCCGCCGCCCCGACCCCTTCCTCCTCCTCTGCCTCCCCGGGAGGGCCTTGAAGAGCCGCCGCCTCCCCCGCCCGCCTGGATGTCCTCCTTGGGCACGGCCTTCTTGACCTCCACTCGGTGGCCCTGGATCGGATGGAACTTGACCACGGCCGCCTTATCGGCGGCGTCGTGGTTCTGAAAGTAGACGAAACCGAAGCCGCGCTTTTTCCCGCTCTGTTTGTCGGCGATGATTTCGGCCTTCTCCACGGGGCCGAACTGGCTGAAGTGCTGCACCAGGTCCCCTTCGCCCACGTCCCCTTTGAGGCCGCCCACGAAGAGCTTCTTCACCTTGGCGTGAGCGCCGGGCTTGGCCGAGTCCTCCCGGGACACGGCCCGCTTCAGCTCCACCGCGTTCCCGTCCACCGCGTGGGGCGACGCGGCCATGGCGGCGTCCGCCTCCTCCACCGCCGAGTAGGTGACGAAGCCGAAGCATCGGGAGCGCTTGGTCTGCGGGTTGAGCACGACCACGCAGTCGGTGAGGGTGCCGTAGGCCGCGAAGTGCTCCCGCAGCCCGGCCTCCGTGGTCTGCACGTTCAGCCCGCCGATGAACAGCTTGCACAGCTGCGAGTTCTCCATGCTACCGCCGGTGCCGCGCCTGGGCCTGGCGCCGAGACTCCTCCTCCTGTTCGGGGGCACCTCCAGAGGTTTTTTCCCCTCCTGCTCCGTCTTGCCGCTTCTTCCCCCTGCGAGCAACGCGACCTCACGGCTGCGGCGGCCGCCGGCGGTGGCTCCCTCGGCACGGCCCGGGGCCTCCGCTCCGCCTCAACTGACCGGCAGCACAGTCGGGGCGTCCCCGCAGCCGCCGCTCCCCCGGAAAGGCGGGCGGGGGTGGGGGCGAACACAGGCGCGCACAAAATGGCGGCAGCAGCTTCTCGGGAGCGCGGCCGGCGACTGGTGCCCACACAAAGGGGCCGCCGGGAGCTCCACCCCCCGAGCCCATCCTCCGGGCCGCCGCAGCCAATAAGAGCGGTCCGTCGGCGCCGCCCGCCACTCATCTTTAAGGGGCGTGGCTTCAGCCTCGATGGACGTGTGCAGAAACCAATGAAAGGGCGCGACCCCCGCAAAAGTCCCAGGGTTCGCTGAGGACGGATGTGGCGGGCACCCAATTGAGGCGCGGGACGGATTCCGCGCGCGCCGGGCGGAGGGGCGGGGCATGCTGCGCCAAT